>CM021766.1:6768275-6842440 GCA_011076525.1 Nettapus auritus
GGGGGGGGGGAGGAGGTTAAGGGGTTAAGAAAGTTTCCTTCCCTTCTCGCAGCCCGGCCGAGCTGTCCCTGAAAGCAATCAAACCCCGAGCTCCCTCCCCTAAAGAAGAAGAAGAAATAAAACCCAAACGCCACGAACGCCCGCAGCGCCCTTCCCAGCCCCGGCCGACACCGCTCCCCCGCGGCCACAGCCGGTGCCTGAGGCAGCAGGGTCCCAGCCGGCTCCTGGACGCGTGTTTTTTCCTCTGCCTCCCTCCCCAAAAAGCCTTCAAACGCCCAAATCAGCCGAGAGAAGGAGGCAGGTGGCACCCCGTGGGCAAGCCGTGCCCGCCTCGCAGTGTCAGGGAGTGGGACACCGCCGCCTGGCCTGGTGGCTCTTGCCATGGCCGGGCCACCTCTGCCTCCAGGTCTGTGGGGCTGACGGTTTCCGACAGCAAATTCTGCAAGAGCGAGGTGTCTTTGCCTTAAAAACAAACAAGAGGCTTCCATACATGTAGAAACAGGCATGCATTCTGGATCAAGATAAGAGTTTTCCTGTTAGAAGTGACACTCCTCCCCGTCCCCTTTTACAGGTGCCCGGGGTGTAAAGCCCTGCGACGCCTGCCCTGGCACAGCCACACACCTGCGATCACGGCATTTAAACCCAGATTTTCACTGGGGTCCCAGCTGTGCATGTGTGTTTTCCCACAGTCCACACCTCAGTTATTGCTAACAAATCATACAGAATTCTATAAAATAATGATTTATAAGCACCAAGGGGAGAGGGGGAAGTGTTTTCCATGGAATTCTTCTTATCTTCTGAAATAAAACCACCGCCACCAGGAATGCGATGGCTATCTTGAAGATATACACCAGTTCAGATTTATTTCCCTCCTTAGGGAAGTCTCAGGAATTAACAGATACAAAGCGAATTTGGGTATAAGATCTGGAGCCACTTGTCTAAAACCATACAGATTCAAATACGAAAATATGAAGCCCCTACTTTAAAGTTATATATAACAGTCCCATAGATTCCCACCGCATGTCCTAGAAGGAAGAGAATCCAGAAATGACACTGCAGGGGTTAACAATGTTGTCACTGGATCATAAAGGGCATAAAGGACATAAAAAAGCAGATGGATGGGGGAAGCAGAATTCCTCCAAGGAGTAAACTGTGTCTGGGGCAGGCTGTGAGACCCCTAGAGAAGCAGGGGGGTCTGTAACTCACTTTTCCACAACACTTATATAAACTTGGAATGCTTCTGCAGGGGGATATATGAACAACTAAATCATCCCTTGAATGAACACTGAGAAAGTTACTAATAAACATACTCCTAGCAAAAAACTGTTATGACATTTTCCATTGCTATTATGCTCTTGAAAGTTAAAACAAAAAGGAAAAAAAACGGTAGAATTTCTTTAGAAGGATTTTAGTACGGGGTAGCATAAGTGAGAAGACTTCTTGGCTGTTCTTTATTAAATTAACAGGCATCTGAGGTGGAATAAAATCTGCCATATATATAATTTATTCCCTTATTTATACAGAATGGTTTCCTACAATATTATCTCCAATTTTACATGTTTAGCATTCTAAATGTAAGTTCATTCCTTTTCTTGCAGATTATTTGTATTAATAATGGTGGGAAATGTGAAAAAGGGTTTAGGAAGTAGCAAAAAGGCAGTATTACAAAACTCCCAAACCTAAAAAACATCATGAATCACCTTTCCCCCTCCATTATAATACTACCCTGAGTGTTTTTATAAGTTTATTAATATTACAGTTTGGGGTATTCTTATTTTTCTCCTTTTATCCTCTAAGATCACAAATACTTTGAAGCTCCTTTAAACTTTTCATTGCAGCTCTGAGGATTAGAGACACACTTTAAAAAACCAAAGCCAAAATTCTCTGACAGCTACTAGACTTCAGTAGCTTGACTCTCCATAAAATCAAGTGTTAATAACACCCTGCTATAAAATAAAGGAATTACCAATTTTTTCAGACAGTGAGGCATCATGGTTTTGCTTTGCTTGCCTTTTTTTTTTTTTTTTAACCTTGGTGGACAAAAAGAATAATTTATTCATCATATGAACAAGCAATATTGTTTATACTTCTAATGAGAGTTCAAGTTATTTTTCCCATGTTAAATCCTGTTAGTTTGACTGCTGACAACCATGTTTTCAGAGACAGGTAAGCATCTAAATTACTAATTTCACAGAATAATGGACACCTAAATGACTTCAAGGTTATGAACCTAAGTACTTAAAGGTTTCATGCATCTTTGAGCTGGGCAGCAGAAGAGGATCACAAACACTCCAGCCATTTCATCCCTCCCTGGTATGGTGTGAGTGCTCCACGTTGGCAAGCCTTACCTGCAACTCAGCACAAACAGCCCATGAGTTTTGGTCTACCACCCATCAGACAACTTGCCCTAGTTATTCCTTAAATGCAGGTTGAATCAATGTTGCCATTATAAATTGCCACAGTACATTCCTAAGTTTATAAAATAACCATAAAACTTTACTTTAAACCTGCGTTGTATCGATTGTAGTTGCCATAATTAAAATACTGTCTAATTAGCTGACTTTTGGGCTGAAATTTAATATGCAATATAGAGAGATTTTGTGAAGACCAAAATTTCATTTAAGTGAAAAAGTGAGTCTGAAAAAAATGGTGCATGAGTAAAATTGTCTGAGTTTCCGGTGGTTTTAAAATCTTTGTTCAAGTTTTCTGTTAGCAATGTTACCAAGCACTCAAACACTTCAATACAGAATAAAACTCTTTATTTTCCTCCATTTTTCTCTGTTCTCCAGCTTTCCGCTCAATTTCCTGAGCATGCATGAAGTCGATTGTTCAGTTTCTATTCAACACATTTATTAGATTTAATTTGACCCTGCTGCACAGGGCTCCTTAATTTAATCAACAGTACAATGTAATTAACGTGATGCAGAATGGAGTACTATAGGCATAAGTCTTTTCTGTAGAGGCCAGAGAGGAGAGGACAAACACTCCTACATCTCTCTGCCCTTACGCACTCACCTGCTACTTGCAGACACTCATCACACTGCAGGGAAGAGTTTTCAGAAATATAGTCAACATGAGGAAATACCTGCAGATAAATTGCACTGTTTGCAGCAAAACTGTAATTAAAATGGTCTGTGGTGGGGAAATATGCAGGGAAAACTGCAAGCCTGCCAGGAAAGCTTAGCTGGTTAGAGCAAGGTGAGACAATGAGGTCAATGAGAAAGAAATTTCTGGTCCCCAGTGGGATAATATAACTGCAACAAAGGCTGCCAAATCTTTGCGCTGAAGGAGAGAAACCGTGCAGTCAGGTGCCTGTGCTTGCACTCTGGGCTGTCAGATGTCCCCTGGTACACGACTGGTTACTGAATAATTTCTGTCCCAGCATCTGAAACCCCATAGTGCTGTTTTAAAGCTGTGTGTTTGGGTTGAGCTGTGCTGCCTGCCCTACAGCTCTCTCCTCTTGCTCACACCTTTTGTGCTGGTGTGTCTGTTGGTCTGGAGCTGCTGCACTGATGGACCTGCTTATTCAGCAAAAAAAGTCTTCTTACCCAGACCATAATGTGGAGGAGAGGAAGTAGGAGGGAAGCTGCTTCATAGGAACTTTCTGTGCTGCTTATCTAATTTTATCTGATTTACAATTTCTCCCCAAACAGCCAAAGGCAGGGGCTGGGTTCTGTTTTTTTGTTGTTGTTTTCCCCATAGAAGTGTATCAGTTGCAGATCTAAAGTAGTTGTGCAGCTTGAGAAATTGATCCTGGGTATCAAGAAGGTCCAAGAGTTTTCATTTGAGATGAGCAGGCCCATGCAATGGGTACACAGAGAGCAACAGCATGGCTGGCAGTGGCATTGGTACAAGGATTAGCAGGAGGCTCCTGTTTTGCCAGCTGCAGCGCTTGCCCCACTATCTCCCATTTTCACTTAGTCTTAGTCCTTCTGAAGCTGCCCACAGACTCCGTGGTACTGACACCACAAGGACAGACAGAACTGCAATAAATCATAAGAGTACATGCTGATATGCTTTGAACCACATTGCATGGTTCACATTAGTGCTTGCACTGTATTGTAGACTATAGTGCCAGGTGAGTAAACCTGCTCAGGTTCTCATTTACATCACTATAGTATAAGAGTAAAATGAATCAGTGCTTTCAATGTCATCTCTGCATAGAGAGTAAGTCTCTGGGAGATCTGATTAGGCATAAATATAAAAAATGCATTTTCTTTTTTGAACCACAACAGCTTGATAAAGGACCTTGAAGCTGATTTTTCAAGGTTCACACAACCTCTGTTGGTTCTGAGAGCCAGGAGACCCTTCCAGTGATCAGGGCACCTCCTGAGATAAATCATATTTTTTTTTAATTAATATTCCTTTCTATACACACACATATAAAAAATCCATTAACAGGAATGACACTGCTCAGCACCTGAACTTTTCATAGTACTGAAGAATCACAGAAGAAATGGACAAAGCTTTATAAAGCATATAATTTTCTCCTTACTGATTGTGATTCAGGATTTCTGGTTATTAGCCAGACACAATAGTTAATGATTCTGAGTTGCATACATAGGCCTACAAGTTAGACAGATAAAGTCAAGAAAATTTTAAAATAGCAGATTACATGCAAAAGCAGTGGAAAGATACACTCATTTCAAGTATTGTGCAATTTCTGTCAGTGCTGCAAATGAACACATAGAAAAACAAATAGGCTTCAAGAAGAGTCTGCTTTTTTACTTTCTTTTCCAACAGTATCCATAATACAGTACGTCAGCTAAAAGAGCATTTACAGGAGGCAGAGGCATAGTTCTTACCAGATATGTGTGGGCACAAGAACAAAAAGTATCTTTAGCAGTAAAAACTTGAAAATACTTCCCTGTTCTTTCCAGAAAGCCGGGAAGAATTCAGAGAGCTAAAGAATCACAAACTCACTTTCTGTGAGCTTTGTCTGCGTAATAATTTCGGAATTTATTCCTTGGCTTAGAGTGAGTTGGGCCTCATGCAGTATGGTAGGCAGTAATGACCCTTTCCTCCTGGAGCAAAGTGGGTTAGACTGCTCCAAAACATGAGCCTGTTGATGTGCAGTGGCGCAGATGTAGAAATAAGTGAGGTTTCAAACAGCAATCATAAGCAGTCAGTTCCAGGAGGGTTTGTAAGATCTGAAAGAAAAAAAAAAAATGCAAGATTAGCTTCAAATTTATTATACTGAAAAGTATTGGTGACAAGGTGTTGCTATTCCAGAACATACCTGCAACAGTGTTCCTCCACCTGACCTCCACCGAAGGCCAGTGGCTAGACTCTGTTCAGGGAAAGCAAAATTGCACTTACCAAATATATTTCCTGCATAAAACAATGCAAACATGTTTTTTCACGTGGTATTAACTAATAACAGCAGAACACCAGAAGTCACATTAAATGTGGAGACCCAATGTGAAGGTGATAATTCATGGATGAATAAATATGGAGCAAATAAAAACAAAAACAAAAACAAAACAAAACAAGAACAAACAAACAAACAAAATAATTCCAGAATGACGTGAAATCTCATCTGCACAATGGTTTCCAGAAACTTAGAGAACACACTGAGATTTTGCTGGTCTACAGAGCTTGGAAGGACCTATGGATATCAGAACATGCACAGCAAATTGCAAATGTCACAAAAGCACGAGATCTTAACAGTAAGGCCTTGTTTTCGTGAAAAACAATAATACGTATTTCTCTTATACTGAGAGCATGGTCTGTTCAAATTAGTTTTGCTGGCAACAATACCTATGCATTATTTAATCCCCAGCTAGCTATTCTCTCTAAAGTTAAGGTGCTGCAGAAATTGTTTTTATTTTTCTCCATGCATGATGAGCACAGGCAGGTACAAAGTGTGCACTGATGCATATCCAAGATCTCATCTCACCACAATAAACAGTGATATGTTGGAAAGGATGCTCAGACACAGCACTTTCATCTACATTACCAAGCCAACCACTGTCAAGGCATGGTCCTGAGTACTGTCCTGTGACTGTCTGTATTGTTAAATTGCTCATGCAGTCTCTGCAGAGTTTTGGCTCAGGCCAGCTACAACTCTCCAAGATGCAGCTATGGCATGGTTCAAGAATTAATACTGGTCAGGGATATTTCCCACTAGGAAATCTGGACATGGCTGCTCTGCCTCAAAGAAGAGAATTTCACTAGAAGCCTTGCTGTACCAGTTGGCCTCAGGGCATGAAAGCCATCTGTGATCTGCATCCTGGACCAGCCCCAAGAGGCTAGAAATGTCATATCCTGGCTTCCCTGAACTCTTTGGCTCTGTGCAATCAAGTTGCTCCTCAGTCTTTTTGAGGCCTGTCAGTAGACCACTTCCATAGGAGGAGACAAACACGATGCCCTTCTATATTACTCCTGTTTCAGCAGAGAACGAGATACAAAGAGGCATGCTCTTCACATTGCACTGTGGTATATAATGCTGGAGGTACCAAGGGTCGTCATTATTAGCAAATCATTCTGCCACACGAAGGGCAATGGATATATGCATTTAAAGACTGCAAATTGCACATTGCCATAGCAACGATGTAATTCCAAAAGAAGTATGTATTTGTAATGTAGCGAGCATAGATTTAACACATTCTTTTTTTCAACTCCGTTTGAGATTCTGAAGACAGGAGAATGGCTTTAAACCTCTCAAACAGTGGTAGAAAATGGCAAAAAATGACAGTAAGGAAAGATTGATGGCTATATAATTTCATGTCAGGAAGAACTTTTGTTTTGAAATATCTCCGAATAACTGCATCATGTTCTTGAGATGATGGTCTAAAATCTCATCAGAAAGGTTTTAAGAGCACCCAATGTCTAAAGAGGACCCCAGAAGATAAAACTGATCTCCACCCAGGATCCAACCAGCTCCAAACAAATATTTAGTTATTGTGACTCAGTGTAGCTTCATTGAATTTCTTTCTTTTTTTTTTTTTTTTTTTTTTCTTTATTAAAATTTGATTATGTCTTATGTACAGTAGCTGGACTTTGGAATCTTAAATTAAAAATTAAGAGCTAACATTGTAGAGGTGTGCACAAGCCCAGTAGATAACATGTAGGTTAAATTGGGTATTAAAAAAAGTGACTGGCTCAAGGAGAAAGTCTAGGCCTTGAAGATAGAAGACAAAACCAAAAAGAATCAAGAATTGATCATGTCCTGTCAATGACAAATAGTCTGTAAGCATGATGTTTCTAGAAAGGGCGTAAAATACCACATGAAAGGCACAAAACACAGTTAACAGGAATCTTCAGAGGTACGCTGGCACTGCTTTCAGATTATTTTCTAGCAAATGCCCTCCCCCCTAAAATGAAAACTGACAGGAAAAAATCAGTTCCTACCTCTAACTGAAAACAGCTTAGGTCCCCATTTGGTGCCAGCTTAAGTTCTTTCAGAAGAAAACAGTCAGTCTTCCTCAGAGTAGTCAGTGCTGAAGGGAAAGCACAGAGAACAGTCTTTTTTTTTTTTTTTTCTTTTTTTTTCTTTTTTTTTTCTTTTTTTCTTTTTAAGTCGAATAGACTTTCCTGTTTGTGGTGTTTGTTTACTCCTTATTCAGCAACTGGTTTACAGTCAAACAAACAAGCAACCAGCAGGAAAATGTCATTTTAGTGAATGAGCACATGGTCAGAAGCTCACACAATGTGCTGGGGAAGTGTGGGATACAATAGGACGTACTGATAGAGTGCAATTGCCTGCAAGAATCATGGAGGGATGGCATGTGGAAGATCTGCTTAGAAAGAACGGTTATCAAGATCATCCCCTTCTAAAGACCATGGAAGTCACACTTCCAAGGGTGAGAGACAGGGTCAGCTGCTGGGGAGAAAAGTGGCCAAGAATCCATGAAGAACAATCTCTCATCTGAAATATGTCAAAGACAGCTGCCAACCAGACTGGAAGAAAGGCAGCTTCTTGGCAAAAATCTTGCCAAATTGCATGAAAAGAGTAATAATAAAAGTCCTAAAAAGTCTCTCTAGCAGCCCTGAGAGGTCCCCACTTACAGGCTAACAGCAGACCTGAGGGAGATCTGTGCTTGAGCCAGAATTTGAACACAAAAATCATCAGGTGTATATTTAGCAAGATAACTTGTGGGAAGTTCAATGGCTGAAAGGACTGTAGCATCCCTTTAGCACCAGTAACAGCACACTTGGGCTGGGTGACCCAAAGCCCTGGCCCATGTTTCCTCCTTTTCCTGCCCCCTTCCCTATTCACAAAGCAGCTAGATCTAGCAATGCTTAATGCCATGAACTGCTAAAATCCTGCGACAGAGCACAGCTCCTCATATGAAAAAGTACCTCTCTATGATAGAAAACATCGGGAAATGCATGGAGCAGAAGAACAGAACCTACATACTGGAGGAGAATAAGCAGCATGAAGACTGAAACAAGAAAATTAGGAAAAAATAAAAAGTCCCATAGCAGGTGAGATGCAACCAACTTACACATCTGTTGCAGCAAGCATATCTGCAAGCTTCCCAGATAACTGGAAATGTATAACCTGGAACTGACAGTCTTCTTTTTAAATACAAATCTCATTTTTCAGGTCCCAATTACTTTTAATTTCTCTAGCACACAAGGGTGGAAAGTGTGGGAGACTCCCTAAGCTGAGTGAATTATGCTAAACTGTTACTCAGTACCTAGATTATAATGGCAAGTGCTTTGTGCTTGGGAACTCTTGATCAGATCCCTAACACATCTGTATTTTGAGTAGCATATACTGTGAGAGCAATTAAATAATGTATAACTGATTAAGAATATAGGAGAACTATCCATATATAAAAATCACATAAACAGGTCTAATTTGTAGCAAAGGCAATGCCAAAGTAAAGAATTGCTAACATACAGACATACATATATGTGCATATGTGGCATATGTATCTCAAAATTGGTCCCAAGGTCACTATATTTTATAGGGAGTAAGCAGTGTGGACAGTTTTTGCTGAAGGCAGGCCATAATTAATAAAGTTGGGACTAATTCTGCAATCTTATCATAACAGAAGTTTTGCTTTTATCAGGATTTGGGATCCATATTAATAAAATATCTCACAGCCAGAATAAAATGTAAAATACTTGGTACAATGTTTTTGATTTTTTGGAATATTCAAATTTGTTTTTCAGATGCCACTCTTAGGCAATTGCTACTTAGAATTTCCTTTTTGGTGTTTGGCCTAACTACATTGTTCTTCAAATCCTTAATCCAAGACTTGATTTCCAACAGCAAAAACTCAAACATTGCATTTTAAACTGGACACGAAGGGACAACTTTTCTTATTCAACTCTTCAGAATCTGACAGTAATCCCTTAGCAAAAGGCTTATGCCTACCAGAACACAGACATGCCACTAAATTAGGACAACTTTAGGAAAAATATTTTCAGTATGTTCTGTTTGTTAGCTCTAAATGAAAAACTGAGGAAACCCCAATAGCCAAACAAGTACACATCAAAGATCAAACTACCGTTTAGCAAGAAATCACACAAAAGTTACAGCTTCAAGAGTATTGCTGAATGAAGGACGATAGTTTCTTACCTTTAAAAAAAAAAAAAAAAAAAAGCCATAGTAAAGCTTTTTCATTATTTATCTTCTGTTAAATAAACACTAACAAAGTTCATCCCCAGTAGTGTATGCTATTTTCCTCTTTAATATCTACTGCAAGAGACCAGATATTTCAAGTCTCAAAAGCTAAAATAAAACAACCCCCTAAAACTGAAGAGTTGCTTTAAGCAAATTAAAAGAACATGTTGGTATCAAAGCATTTCTGTTGCTGGGCAGGAGGAAACATGTACTTTCTCCTTGAAAACTGGAGAGCACTGGAATTAAAGATTTATAGGCTCTTTCAAAAAGCGTCAGCCTCTCAAAGTGTTCTCAGCTCCCACTCAAATCAATTAAGCTGAAATCTAAAGTTGATACAAGAACAAATGTAAAGAATTTGACTTGTATACGTTTAGCTGAGGAATTAGAAGTTTCTGGGCTATAAGAACAAGCAAGTCCTGAACAGATTTTCAGTGAGAAACTTGGGGGGGGGGGGAGGGGGGACAAAACAAAACACAAAAACCTGTGCAACATATTCATGAAAGGGATTATACAACATGACATGTGCAATAACAAGTGATTGGAATATGTTCCCATGCATGATGTAAACGTTAATCTCAGAATTAGGCCCAACAAGGTGTGACTACCGCAAGATTTGTTTAGGATTCACAGCTGGATACTACGACTGAAATTTCCATGCCATTATAATGTCCAAATATTGCCCTCACCTTACTTCTTACTCAGAGAAAAAAAATGTAACCCTAAAATCTTGGTCTTCTCCAACTAGAAAGCCTATGTTGAAAGCACGACATCTTGGGTTATAAACAAATTAAAGGGTTGACTCATTTGGGTGAAATATCATTATTTCTTTAGAATACTGTGGATAGAAGATAAACTATTAAAATTCTCCAAGTCCTCTAAAGTTCTCCCAGAATATATGTGCTTGATCAGAAGGAAAGGTGAGTTCTCCCAAAATTCATTGGGAACGGATAAGAGCCACTCATTTTACCATAGTCCTACATTTTAGACTGAGATAACTGAACGTGATGAGACGTACATCATGAATGTTATAAGACATAACCCAAAGATGTTGTAGCACCACTGTTAGTGTAAAAAAAATGTGGGAGTCCCAGGCTACAAGCCCTCTGTCACTAGCATTGACACAGGAATGGATTGTCCACTTCGTCCCATTGTCCCCCCTCAAACGCTGCAAGTCACTGTCAGTTTCACCTCCAAATCAAATGTCATGGTTAAGCTTCAGTGTTCGTGGCTTGCTGGTAGTTCTGTAAATGGTGAGCACCTTGTCAAGCCCTCAGAAACTTCCTGAAATCAAATGCTGAACTTGTCTCTTGTGAGTAACAGAAAACCACAAGCTAGCCTTTTCATGTTCCCTTATCACATTAGATCTCACAGCTCTTTCTCTATTCTTATAATGAGCCAAAGTAAACCTATTTTTCATGCATTGCCATTAACCTGTAAAATTTGCATTTGCTCTTTTGTTAGACAGAAGAGTTTTGGAGCCCTTGGTGATAACCATTGATAATCATTGCTCAACATTTTAAAATGTGCCTATTTAAACTTGGTAGGAATATTTTGCAGGTTTTTTGTTAGTGTTTCTCCAGAGTGTTTCGCATGCTTTCTGCAAAGAAAATAAATAGATCAAATATTATGGCAGCACAAGTTGGTCAATTATTAGCTTTTGCATACCCAGATCATGGCCTTTCTTTGCAAGGACACATGTTAATATATAATAGGAGTGTGCTTCAGTTCTTTTTAAATCGATTTTTCAGATGCATATTGCAATCTTATAAGGTCAGCTGGAAAATAATGTGACTAAAGACAGGCCTTTGAGAAAAAGAAGCCACTAGATACACAACTGAAGCTAAACATAGAAAAATATTCTAAATTTTTCACTAGTCCCAGGCAGACATTTGAGATACACTTCATCAGCCTCACTTAAATGTGGGTGAACTGTGCACAGAAGAGTTTTAAACTGTGATTCTACACTTCTTGGATCAGTGGGCCAATTTTATAAGCCATTTTTTCAGGCTACTGATGCCTACCACAGCTGTGCCTATCCCTGTAGAGATGTAGTTGCTCTTTAGCATACAATATCATTTTCAAGATGTCGAAAGAGTAACAGTGGAGAAACTGCAAAAAAGTGTAATTTGATTTTGTATACAGCAGGTGAGGTGGCAGGGAATCCAAAATGTCCAGGCAAAATACACACTGCAATCAAAGTTTGCATGGCAGGGGCAGAACTAGGAAAATAAGAGAGAAAAATATTTTATTCCAAGACAGATTAAGGCAAATCAGATTTTCCTGAAAACAAAAGGTTCCTATCATATAGTCACAGATAAAAATCTCCAGAGAAGAACTGGACAGAAAATTAAGGACCAGTAGCCAGAGAATAGCAAACTGGCTCATGAATCCAGAAGAAAAAGACTGAGGGAGAAAAACAAAATCAAATAGTTTGGACTCACCTGGCTCACTGGGGAGACTTTTGATAAGATAAAGAAAATCATATCGGAACAGTCCAGTTCAGGCTTCAACAAACTGCCTGAACTTTGTACTGTTGTGTCAGATATGGGGCAGTTTTAATGCAAGAAGGACTACATTACAAGTCGTCATGGCATGCTGAGATCACGTTTATTCTGTGCTGAGTTCAAAATCTTACAAAGGTAAAAACACCTAAACAAGGTTACACCAGAGTCACAAAGGTAAGAGAATCGAACCCTCCTATACACAAACCTGCACACATAAACAAAGAACTCTTGAGTGATACATTTAATATAGCTGGTGGCTAAACTCTCCCATCTCTTTGCTAAATAAAGGTGTGAAGGGCTTAGGAGGAGAAAGGTCCTCATAACTAACAGAATAGTTCCCCAAACCCTCTTTCTAGAAACTCCACTTCCCAGTTTTTATATCCATTTACCTCTAAGTATTAAATCTAATTTGCTCAAAATGAGCTAATTTCAGCTGCATTTTCAAATGATATTATAACAATATTACATTATTTATGATTTTCATATTATATATTTATAATATATTTGAAAAAATTAGCACCCTGTCTGAAGGGGCTTGTAAAGGAAAAAAGAAAATAATTAAAAAACGAAGCCACTAATGTGTTCTAATGAAAGTGTACAACAGAAAAAGTAATTAAGCACTTTATAGAGAACACTGTACAGAAGTGACATGATCTCCTTCATTAGCATGAGTCTGTGGATCCTAGCACAAGAAATAAGAAGGGAAAGTGTTACCAGGAGCAGGTGACATGACAGTCTGCTTTAGGCTGGAATAGCTGTTCCACAAGACTCTGAGAACTCTATCAACAGGAACATGAAAGATGCAGCTCTAAAATTTTCTAGGTATACCAAATCAGATACAAACTGCAGAAACTAATCAGTCATCCTTGCACTGGATGAGATATTGGAGCAGCTACGAAAGGTCTTTATTGCCAAGCATAATCTTAGTGACACATCTTGTTGTATTATTTTGTAATTTTCTCCATTATTGAAAATCTTGTGTTCTTAAGTACTGCTTTATCTTTAACCTTCTCCCATGATAAAGCAGATTCTACACATCTGACAGTTGTGAAATGCAGCACTGCTTTCAGCATCATGAATCAATTACTTGGTGGGGAAATGGCAAATCCTGGAATACTTACCACATGCCACCTGTGGGACTCCCACGAGTCACCAGTGGGATTCACCACAGAGCTGCAAGGTCTGAGCCATGGGCAGACAACACAAATTCCTCTGACGAAAAGAGACACACAGCAAGTTTGAGTCTGAATGTCCTTGGCACAGTAAAGTAATGGAAGAGCTGGAGATTTACAGTCACTGTTACAATGCTATTCCTTAAACTGACAATCTAAATCACATCTCAGTTTATATTGATGAGATCCTCTCATGTTACATGTCTCATGTGACAGATAAGTGAAATGCAGGTGAATCTAATTAGATCCAGAAACTTAACAGGAAATAAAGAAAAAAAGGTTTTGGAACTGTCTGGGTAAATCTAGGACAAACTTGAACACAGAAAATATTTTTCTGTTTTATTCTCTTGGGGTTTAATGTGTGTTCATCTGTAGTTTGGGATTGTGTCCAGTTGGTTTATGAGTTTGTTTTTCATTTTGTTGCATCAGAAAAAATCTATATAGATACCTGGAAACCTTAGATAGCTAGGTTTCTTTTAGCAGTAGAGACTTTAACCTGGTCACCCAACACACACATGTTATTGAAGAGTAACTCTTAACTGCTGTGAGGAAAACCTCAAGAATTGCATTAGTACAGACAGACCAGTAAGGAACCTGGAATATGATTTCTGAGACTTGTACATCAGCTCAAATGCCTCCTAATGGCAATTTGAAGGACTACATTGTTAAGTAAGCCAATCATTAACTTATTAATATATTAATATGCTTATCAATTATATTTTTGTTCATTATTATTTACATAAGAAAACAAAGTTGGGTCAAAACTTACACACAAATGCCTTCCTTCGTTCCCCAAACTGGGTGATATATCTGCTACTGTACCACATTTCTTATCTTCCAGTCAGGAAGAAACCAATCTGGCAAAATAACAGACGTTTGCTGGCAGTTTTCTTGCAGGCTGTTTACTGCCAAATCCCTTGGGACCTGCCTTTCAGGGATACTGTGTGCTCATGCTTCTGGTTGAAGTGGGAGCTACAGCAGATCCCCCTTGCCCCTCTCCCAAGCATGGACCTGATCCCACACGGTTCGTTCACCACTGCTGCCATCAGAGGTCTGAGGAAAGAAGAAAGAAGGCAACAGGCTCCTCCACTGTGGGAATTTTGCTTAAAAGAATTCTTCCAGGGGCTTTTCTGTGCTACTGTATCCTCATTGCTAACTCAAGACTTGCAGGGCTTCTCCATTTCACAGGGCTGTGGAATGATAAACTGTTTAATACAGATACACTGAAGTAATAACATATCCTTGAAACATTCTCTGTGAGCCAAACAGAATCAGACAAAAATGTTTTAAAAAGCCATAGGTGGAAAAACAAAGCTGTCTTTTCTTCTGTTCTGAGTCAGCTTTGGTAGGAAGGGATATACTGCCAAAGCTGCACAATAATTCTTCTGCTTTCAGATTTGGAAAAGAGTTAGAACTGAGTTACAAGAATATTGCGTTATAAAAGGATCATCTGAGAAAGTACATATCCTGGGGATTATACCTTACAGTTCCTCCCATTTTTGTTCAGGCTCTGTCTGGACAGCACATAAAATACTGACAATCTAGTATCTGAAAACATAAATATTTAATACCAGGTGAACATTTTTGCTTATGGAGAAACCCATTGCTGTCAGTAGCACTTGCTGTTTACACAGAAGTGAGGTAACTGTAGTCTAGCTACAGCATTAGAGTTTTGGGTCCTGACTTTCAGAACTGTTCAGCATATTACAGTACTCCAAGAGCAAGCTCTAGCAGCTAGAGTGAGACAGCTAAATAGTTTTCAGATCAAGCTCATAGCACCACATTGGACTTTTATGTCTTAAACTTTGCGCAACAGGGCAATGTGTGTTGCTATTACTCTAAGGGAATTTCTTCTGTTTTTGCCAACACCTTTGGCTACCAAAGACTGCTGTGGAAAGAAAAAAAATATATATTCCCCAGCTTACCCTCTTGCTTCCAACCCCTCAACCCTAGAACACACATTTTTAAAGCACCGTTCTGCGCAATACACAAAATAAAGCAGCTGGCTGCCCAGAAGGCCTCACCCAAGACAAAACAGTCCTTCAGTTAATCTATCCCCCTGGCTCCACCAGACAGCAAGGAATCCAGAGCCTCCCAGGCTTCTGGGAAGTGAGCAGATGTCCTAAAATGCCGCAGGTCAAATCATCTGCTGCTTTTTTTGCTCTCCCTGATCTATAGCTGCTGGGGACCTGATAGTCCTCAGCCTGATGGGGAATGCTGATGCTCTGGTAGCAGCGCTAGCTGGCAGGATGCTGTCACTGCTAGGATTGCGCTGCTCCTCTTCACACAGCCAAATGAAATCACCTCCCAGACTGCATTCCAGAAAAGGCTAGGAACTGAAATTGCCCCTTTGTAAAGAATGGGGGTGGGCAAAAAAAAAAAAAAAAAAAAAAAAAAAAAAAAGGCAAACAGGAATGTGCGTTTATGTCATTGTGGTTCTTTGCTTGTTTTTGTTTAGCTCAACACTTCTGGTGTGTTGGAAGCAAAGAAGTAGCCTTGAGCTAATGCCTGTAGATTAAAATGTAAGGTTGATCACTATCAAAAATGTGTGACCTTTGTGACCTAAAGCAAAGCTCTGAGTAATCATTGCAAGTGGCAATATGCAAATTGAAGAGTTAAACATCTTTAAGCCATCAGGATGACACTGTCAGGCAGAGCACCCAACCCTTAAGTTCCTCTACAGCTCTGACAGCTAAAAGTTTTTACTTTGCATGTTCTACACTGGCTTTCCTCTCAGGGCTGGGTTTCACTGTTATATGACATGAGATGATGATGACGACAATGTACCACTAACACTCCAAATTCCTTTGCTGTTAGCAGCAACTACTCTTGTCACTTCAATCCTGTGTCTGAGATATCCATATGGATCTCTATTAGCAGAAAATGAGAAAATCTCACAACCTGTGGACACTGATTTCCCACTACTCCTTATCTCCCTTCCCTGTAGGTCAGGGATATCTTATTATTGCCACTGAGGAGCTGAGGAAGGGAGGCCCAGTGAGCAGTGATTTGTACAAGATGGTTGGTGGTCTAAGAAGAAACTGAGCATACATCTACCAGAGATGCTGGTTGGAAGCCAAACCAGATGACCATGTTTGAACCAAATAGAACTAAATTCAATAAAGGCCCTCTGCAGCACTCAGTATGATGTTATTTATGCCTTGAAATAGCATATCTGTTCCCCAGATCTTCCTATCCAATTATTCAAAGGCTTGGTCCAACGGAGATAACATACAGAATCTGACTGTCAAAGATCTGTTGCCAGCTGCAGTCACCTGCAGGGACTGGGAAGAAAGGCACATCTGATGATAGCATCAAGACTTCGGCTGAGACAGTCAAGCTTCATAAAGCTGTCATTGTTTGAAAAGGGATGCCTGTTCCTTCTGCATCAAGATGGAACCAGCGATGATCCATCCCCTGGATTTTACCCAAGGAAAGGCCAAAGAGAGACGTGAAAAACAAAGGAAATGAGCAGACCGCTGCTGCCTGCCTCTGCCCCCAACCACAACCCACACATGCTCAGTTTGTTGTTTTGGCAAAGAGAGCAGGCACTGAATAAGCAAGAAGAGCTGAAACTGGCAGAACAGTCAGAAAAGTATTTAGAGGTTGTTTATGTATGAATGATTGCAGGGTGGGAAGGGCAGACATCTTCTATTTGGATACATCAGGTAAAGCCCTGGGGGCAGCGCTGAAAACAGAGCCCTTTGCAATCAGATGAGTAACATGATCCTGGCCTGCTTTCTCTTCTCCCTCTGTGCCGATTCCAAGTTATAGTCAAGCTTTGCCTTGGAGCCCTACTGAACATTAAATTTGCAGGCATTTGTTAAATCCTGCTGTAGCCCAGAGGATGCCTACTACTTTAATCCTCTTTGTTAACAACTCTCAAATTTTCTGTGTTGTAGCCAAGATTCACTTGCTGACTCTCTCTTGAGAGGCCTTGGAATATTTATATGCTCGACTTACCTCCTTCTGAAGTACTGCTATTCAACCACCTATAAAGGAGGAACAAGCCTTTCACTAGGAATATAGATGTGACACCACTAGCTATGGCAATCGTATTCAAATCCTGAGCAGTAAACAAGAAAACAGCGTGAACGCAATGCCTGTTTTCCACAACTAATAAACGGACTGAGAAATCGCCGTTATTTGACATGTCAGATACCGGACTGTTCCCTTTATTGTGAGGACTGAACCCTTCGTAGACACAGCCACTGCGGGGCAGTCACACATAAGCATTCACCAATGCACACGTGTGCTTTGCATCTCCCAGGCTGGTGCTGAGGCTGGTTAAGTCTTGTTACCCTCTGCCTACAGACAAGGGGCAAATGCAAGGCTTACGCAGTGGCATCCTCTGCTATGAACAGATTTCACCAACCAGGGTGATTAGTGACTTGGGAACAATTACAATTTTTGAAGGTAGTGTTGCAATAAGACAGCACCAAAACTGCTTTTCATAGTTTATGTGTCTATTCTGAGAGATGTTGTCAACAACTCATAGCTTGAGGATGTTTGAACTTAGTTGCACACAGTGCCAAATTATATGTTCTCAGGAGGATCACGCCCACATGCAAACAGGCAAGTTGCTATTTGCTTTTGCCATTTTCCCAGAGGAAACGATGGTGCCAGACAAGTGTGAGCAGACCAACCTCATATAGTATGTGAGGCTTTGTGGTTTCAAACTCTGGAAGTAGAAATGACAAGTACTCCCACTACACCTCGTGTAATTTCCCAGGGAAGCAGAACGGAGACTGTAATTCAGGAGAGCAGGAGATCCCCCTCCCAGATCAAGTCTCTGGGCTCAGGTACACGAGACCTTTCTAAATGTGAATCGAAGTTTTGTTGGAATTTCTCACTGTTCCATGTTGCCCTGGATTCCTCGAGCATTTATACTCAGCCTAAAGGTAGATTTGGCCCAGAGCTGAAGAATGGAGATTGCAACTGATAGTAGGCTGATGATGAAGAGATAACTACTGCAGCTCATAACCATTACCTAGAGACATAAGTAAACTGAAAGTATACAGTAGCTATTTTTTTCCAAGTTGGGATTCTTGCCGTCAAAATGAAGCCAAGGAGATCATTAAACCTGGCTTCGGTAAAACACAGAAAATTCTACCTACCTACTTGCTAAAACCAGGAAATCAGATGCTACAGGCACTGTTGAGGATCAGTTTTAAACCAGATCTCTTACATTAAATGCTACTGTGCCACTGTGTACCACAGCAGTCTTTGTCTTGTCTGACATTCAGTATCTGATGGACCAAGGTTTCCTGAGTTTAAATATATTCAGTAATGAATATCAGCTTTATTTAATACAGCTTAGTCACTGAGCAAGAAAAGAACCTATTTTAGTTTTCAGTTTATCTCTGTAATACATAATGCAAGAATTTTCTGAACATTTTCTTTGCCCTCTAAACATAGATCCCACAAAAATGAATAAAAAAATAAATAAATAAATAAATTTGCATTTCTTGCTAGACTTCCAGATGAATTGTCTTACCATGTCAAATAAGCTGATGAAATAGATTCACTTAATGAAACCAGACAAGAAAGGGAATGAAAGAAGAGGGAAAAGTAAAACTAGCCTCACAATAATTCAAATACATTAGCTAGGCTGTTTCATTCTTCTTTCTGGAGGTGCCAAGGAATGAAAAGTAGACATTGAAAGGTAATTGATAAGCCACCCAAGGGTTACTCAGTCTGAAGATAACACTACAGACTATACTATATAGAGAGAGAGAGCCTGAATGTCAGAAGCAGCCCAGTATAGAGCTTTCTGAAGGTTAACTGATCCTCCTTCGGAGCAGGGTGAAGACACAGCTCAAGAGAATAAAGAAGCTACATTCCTCCTCAGTCAGAGCACCAGGACTTTTAAAGACCATACAGCTCTAACTATGAGAATTAGCAGGCTGAACAGCTGCCCTGTTCCTTACTTGCAGTTTTCTCCCAGGTTGATGTGACAGATGGGTGCTGCAACAGGCAGGAATCACATTCAGAATCTGGCTGGGGGAGCATAACAAAGGGCTCACAATATACACGTGTCTACATCTTATGTTACCCACCTTTGGGTTATGCTGGCTTTCTAATAGGACATTAAGAAATATTGTTAGTCTCTCACCATTTTTTTTCCCTTTATCTTCTACATGGGGCCTTACATGATAGAAAGAACTAAACTTTTCTGTTTTTGGACTTTGTGTCAGGTTTAGGGAGTAAGTATTTTTTGATATAAGTACCCACTCATATACAGTAATTGTACTTGGAAAGAAAATTTCTGAAGATTTTAGCTAATTTTTTTTTTTTTTTTTTTTTTTGTTCTTGTGTAGACAGTAAATACCTTACACACATGGAAAAGGATACTGATTTTCATTGTTGTTTTGCATGGAAAGTCACAAAGCATTTAAGATATGCTGGGTAAATTCTGATTTTAAAAGGGAGGAATATATTTGATGTTGCTAACCAACCAGATTTGCATCACCCTTTGAAAAGTAAAATGATTGCAAAGCTTGATATGGCTATACATGACTGGCTACAAGAAGAGCACATTTGTGCTCTCAGTTGAAACAGAATTCATTAGAAGGGAATAATTTTAGGAAGATCCCCAAATCCAGTCCCTTTATGACAACTTCGCAGCACTCAATCCGTTTCTGAAATCACTAAATTGCACATCAAAACATGTGGGGCAGTGAACTTCTGCCAAAAAAAAAGTGGTAATAAAACTGACTGGGAGATACATTTCCCAAAAGGAATTCAGGCTGTTCAACACACTGCTTACCCTGTGTACTGTTGTGGGGACCCACCTAGTGAAAGCATGAAGAATTGCACCAAATCAGAAGAAAGAAAGACTTGAGCCAAGGAAACAAATAATTGAACAATATAATTTAGAAGCTTGCAAGTGGTGAAACATGTGGCTAGACAAGAGAAACCGCAAAATCCAGCCAAACTACATCTAACCACCATCTGGTATTACTTTGCAACTCTCAGATAACATGGCTCTATAATATGGTAGAGTAGAAACTTGCATTTAAGAGAAGGGATAATATATTTCGGTTTAGCTCAAATTGGTACGGTGCCATTGGACATCTTTGGGACGTATGCTCAGTATTGCCAGTCTGAGAACTGTCACAAACAGGAGATGGTCTCTGTAAATTCAGAATGGCTTTACTAAAAATCGGTAGAAGAGATTTCTCTCCCTCTCTTTTAATTTTAAATTTTAATTTGTAATATAAGACAACACTTTACACGTCAAATTTTCAAGGTCTTATTCCTCTGTCCACAAGGACTGGAGGCTTTCATTACAATGAAAGCTGAATTTCTGACCTTATTTCCTTTGGCAGCAAAGACTATAAGAACAACACTAGTATTGTTTGGTTTACAACATATTTTTACATAATGAAATGCTGTGAATTTTATTACAACCAATACTGATCTGTTCAAAGGGATTTTGCCCTCATTTCCTAAATGCCCTGTCCTCACTCATCTAATTCACAAGAGAGCCAAAACTTTCACAATTAATCAATCTCCAAAATATGTCAACATAAAAATCAGCCACCTAGCTAAACATTGGTATTTTCTCTTAATGATACGAGATGATATGATCTTTTTTCCATCATAAGGACATACAAAAGGGGCAGAGGCTTCATATTCAGAAAATATTGAAAACAGCTTGTGAACGAAAACGTCTGCCTTTTTTTTGCCATCTCAAGATCCCACAAAAGAAAGTTGCAAATATTGAATATCCAGTTACAAATGGCTATGTTATAATGTAGGAATTCCCCTCTAATCTTACAATCATTTGCTTTAGATTCTGCTCTTGTGTATACACTCTTAGTTCCACATAGTTTATGTGACTTTATTTCCAGAAGAGTCCTGGAAAAACAGCCCCACAGAACTACTTGCTAGCATCTAGAACTGCCAGTTAATTTTGATGAAGAGCCATGTCAGTTTAGAGGCAAGAACGGGATTTATCTCATCCTTATTAAAATGTTCTTCTCTCTTCCTTGCAAAACTATTTCAAGAAAATCTCAACTCTTCTAAATCCCCCTTATGCCAACTAGCTTAATCTCAGACCTTGAAAATATTTTTTTCCACTTTTTTCTTGTCCCAGTTTTCAGGATACTAGGTAATTATTAGCATTTCCATAACAAGGAATACTTTTACCACTTTCTGCTTAAATATCTGCAAAGGCATTTTGAATACTAAAAGCTCTACCTGAAAACCAGCACTCTTGTGCGTCTGTCCTAGTAGTCAGAGCATTGCTATTTGGGGAACAGAGACTCTGTTCATGGTTCTGGACTAAAAAGCATTAAGTCTCACAGGCCATACGTGCCCTCTGCCTGCACAGCCACTGCTGCCTACAAAAGAAATGGAAGTAGGCATTAGAATTGGAATGGCAGTCCTTAGGAGCTGTGATTTTTGACCCCAGAAATAGGAACAGAAAGCCTCGCTCCCTAAGGCCTTCCTCTTTGGCTTGGCACATTGTAGTCCTCCTTTCCCCTTAACAGAAATAGTCCCTTTTCTCTTGTCCCTTCCATGCTTCCTCTTCTCAGCAGCCCCAAGCAAGTAGAAATCGCTGTAGGATGAAGAAGACAGGAGGTATTGCTGCTTGTGGCAACCACAGTAGAGACATGACTGGAAAGGGCAGGTCAGGGGGTCCTATAACCCTCAAGGTAGTATGGCAGAGACCATAGGTGAAGAGGGAGACACCTCTCTGCAGCTCTCCAAAGCCTCTCCAAACCTTCCTTTCACCTATAGCATCTGCAAAATATGGCTGACCTCTTCCAAACTGGGATTTCCATGAGGGATCCCCATCACCACCCCCTTTGTAACTCCTCTTTGCCCATCACCCAGCATCCCCCAACTCCAGCTACTGAAAATGTTACTCAAAACTGAGATTCTTTTTATTGTAAATGGCACTTAGACCCTAAATGGCACTGCTACCAATCCCCCATAAACAGCTTTGCAGTTTTCTGTAGCTTCCATTTACCATTTATGCTTTCTTCTCCCCTATCAACACCTCGGATGTTTTATCCTCCTCTGATCACGTACTGTGTCTCAAAGAACGAAAAGCAGAGCTTTGTAACACCAGGGGGCATCTTACAGCCTGCACAGAATGTTACATTATCTCCTTGTCCAGTGCAGTATCTGGCCAGGATAGATTTTAGCAATACTTACCTTCCATTTTCACCATTTTCCTTAGGCTATATAATTCTTTCAGAGTTTGACATTTTCAGACAGTGCAATAATGGCTTCCTCTGGCCATTCATTTAATTGCCTACTAATAATCCTTCACGAAAATCATTAACACAAAGGTCGTGTTATTTGCATTAGGGTTTTTTAATAGTCCCAAAAATTATCTTGAGCTTTAAAATATTTTTTAAATGACAAAATAATGAGTAAATGTAAAAGTAACTGCACAGCACTTTGATTCTGCATAGACCAATTAGAACATTCGTTTTCTACTTTGTTTTCATCATTTATTGAATTCAGGCTTAAAGCATTTACAAAACTTACATTTTAGAAAGACTGCTTATGGCAGCCTCCCCTAGCACATTTCTCTGGTGAACCACAAGTCAGTAATGCAACGTGTATGTTGCTGATGGTGATTTTGTTTTGTTTTGTTTTGTACTGGCACTGTGCCTACAAAGTGTAAGAGAGGTCAGGTGTCCTTGTTTGTAGTGACGCTTAATTGCCCAGTAAGAAACTGTGTTTGGCCACGAGTGCTTCTAATCTAAATAGATAAAATAGATACAGGACGCGGGGGTACAAACTTTATCACCATACTGCACATAATAAATGAAGCCATCAAGCAATAAACCCAGACTAATAGAGGGAGCTTTGAGGGACAGTCATGTCTCTACTTCTTGTCTTCCCAGCTGTAAGAGTGTGGTTTCAGTTTCTCACATGTACGTAATAAGATAGGAAACACAACTAGCACTGAATTTCATATATTGTCCTTAGAAAAACAACACAAAGATGAAGTATATTGCTAATATATCTCAGGCTTCTGAAAAAAAAAAAAATAATAATAATTTTTTTTTAAAAAAAGAATGATCTAGCGTGGCAGTTTCCAAATGTTTGTATAGTTTTTCATGAAGATTTTAACATCTTGAAAAGTTTTTAGTGGGGGGATTGCACAAACAGCAGACAAGAATGACAGACTGTGGAGGGACGGGTGGAAGAAGAAAGGGTACAAGAGTGGTTCACCATATCCATCTGTGATTCTGTGATTACAACAGATAGTAAAGTTGCTACAGAGAAGCAGGAACTGCCTCCAGTTGGTTATGAATCAGCATAATTCTGTAAAACCAAAGGAAAAAATAGAGCTAAAATGAAACTATGATAATTACCAGATGATAACCCTTTGCCTGTTACACATACTTCTTTTTATGTTTTTCTCAGTGCTAGGAAAGTGAAAGCTCCATCCTTGAGAATGCACAGAATTAAATTTAAGTATGAAAAAAAAAAAAAAAAATAAAGGTTCAGCATCCTGTTGTACAATAGGTATGGGACTCAAGGTTAAGATATTTCTTGGTGAAAGATACTAGGATGATTACACCAGCTATGAGGAGGACTTAAAAGACGGCAGCACAGACGTGCCACAACTCAGGCCTTAGCATTCTTGTCTCAGTTTGAACTCTGTCTAGCCCCTGTTTACCTGACATATATAAAGATTTTGGTTTCCAGGCTTCAGGAAACCTGAATCTTTCTCATTTACTTACCTAGGAAAATTAAATTTCAGACTTTTTCATCAAAATAGGAAGACAGAGTGATGCAACAGAGTGAGCACTGAAGGACTCCATTCTATTTTTCTCTCTGTGGCTGCTCTGCTGGATGACCTCAAATAAACAACTTCATCTTTCTGTGCTTTAACTTCCACATCTGTAAAAAGAAGACAATGAGACTGATCTCTGCAAAGAAATTATTTTCCTCTTACCTGGGTGTAAAAGCAAAGGTGGAAAGAAACTCTGGGTATGATTCTAAAATAGTTCATTGGGAAAATGCCAATTCAATTACGAGATTTCTGGGTTTTACTGATTGTTTTCATTCTCAAAACTTTGCAAAACAATCCAAAGTGGAACAGAAATCAGCCCAGGCTGGCCCAGACCCTAAGCTTGTGAAGTGATCTGAGCACAGTTGAGCAATGCTGGACAGAATCTTTAGCCAATTACCTCCCTTTACCGATTCCAAGGAATGTTTTATTTCAGGAAAATGACAGAAAATGTAACATCTTGCTCCCAGCTCTTAGCAGTGAGAACTTCTGAATACCAAAAACAGACAAAATTTTGTCAGCAACACTTCAAAGCTAAAACACAACTTTTCCACAGTTCTGGTAACTGTACAGAAAATATCCAAAAAAAGTCAAAGCATGTGGACTTATTTATTAAATAAGCCCAGGCCAACAGGATAGCATTAGTGCTAAAAATTTATTCATCCCAACTGGAAAATGAGTTATTTTAAGTTAATTTAAGCAGGTTACGCCTGCTGCAGAGATCACTCAATACTGGGAGATTCCTTTCTGCAAGAGACCCTTGGTAACTAATAGCTTGCTAAACTTCGTAAGCTTCACTAAGATCATATCTCAGATTAACTGTGCACATGTAATCCTTTAGACATACACCTCTTCTGGGACTAGGACTGGATACAACTGCACCTAGGCTCTTCTAAGTAGGAGTTTAGAAATCCAGGGGGTCCTCTCTGAACCTTGTGATAAACTGGAGGGGCTCCTCAGCAGATCTGACTTACCCTGTCCTCTATCCTGGAAATAACCTACTGTACCTTGCCACCAATGGAGCTTTGTTAATTTGTATAAACTTTGTTAAATCACTACTTTATACCAATAATCCATATTGCCACTCGTGGCTTCCAAGTGAAGTGTCTATAATTTCCACCTATGACAGAGACTGAGAAGAAAATTCTGCTTTCCAATTCATCTTCCTATCATTCGGCTTTTCTACTTATTTTTCTTTCTAATTTCTGGTCTGATTCACAGAAGAGTGTGAAGTCTGACATCAACCAAGCTAGTTTTGACTTACCTTTGTGAAAAAAAATAAAATAAATAATACACGTGTGTGTTTTCAGATGCAGGATCTAATGGCACTACAAATCTAAAGTTTCACATAATCATTATTATCAGTAACATCTGAGTGTCTTAAGAAGGTTTTTCATATGTAATCTCGATCTTCTTCCCCTAAAACAATACCAGTCAAATCACCTCAGTGATCTGACTAGCTAAGGAAACTTAAGGAAATAGAATAATAAAAGTCCAGCAAGTTTACCTTCTGGTACAACCTGGCAAGACCTCTAAGTTCTGATACCTAGACAGAAGTGTCCCCACGTGGACACCTTCATGTGAGTCTAAGTTCCTCCTGCAGTCAATAGAGAACTACTCAACACAGCTAATGAAGTAGAGTTATATATGAGTTATATATAGAGTATATATGTTGAAAAATATGCTGCTGCATTTACCTTAAGGCGAGCTGACTAGCTTGTTGCATCAACTAGGAGCAGGGTTCAGCTTGCTAACCATCAGCTTAGTTACAGCTACGATGGTCTGAGAAATCAAAGACTCCCACATAAGACTGCCAGATATGACAGGGTTTTTTGTTTTGCTTTGTTTTGTTTTGTTTTTAAGGAGACCTGCATCTTGTTCAAACAGGAGCTGGACGCTGGGTAGGAACCTCTGCAATGCCTAAAATGGAATGAGATGCATGCATTTATGTAACTAAATCCCACATGAGTTCTCTACTGAGTATAAAGGGATCTTAGACATCTGGCTCACATGGAGACACCTACACACTGAAACCCAAATTTAGGTGTTTTAGTTAATCTGCCAGCTGAACCCACCCCTTTACTTGGAGACTTCCTGAGCGGGCAGCTGCATTAGCATTATGCTTAACGTGCCTCAAAGGACATTTTTTCCATTTCCATTCCTAATCCGCTCAGGAGGACATTTATACTTTTGACCTCCCTGATATACTTGCGGCAATTTACAACTGCAACTCAAGGGCAAACATCCTTTTGTTTCTTTTAAATTTATTACCTGAAAATTTCACTCAAGACACCTAAATCTTGTGCCGCAGGAAACAGAAATTCACTTTTTCAATAACAGAAGACTTTACACCATTACCGTATTCCTTCATAGTCCTTTTCCAGGTTAAATTGTTCTAGTTTATTTCAATTATTTTTAGAGAAGCAGTTCCACAGGTCTGATCAACTTCGTGCTTTTCTAAGGAGGCAAATCCATATCTTTAATCAACTTGTCATTTTTCTCTGTACCTTTCTTTGTGCTTTAGGGAGAATTCCATACAATATTCAACATGTCCCAGCACTTCAGGTTTTACAACAGTATCCCATCTTATTCTTTGCTCTTGTCCTAACATACCTAACATCCTCTTAGCCTTTTCACCTACTACACAGCACAGAACTGATGTTTTCAATAGACTAGCCACAACAGCTCCACAGATTCCTTCCTGTGCACTACTAATGAATTTAAGGGTATGTGGGATGAACTTGTTCTACAGGCTTTTTCCTCAGTAGTAGATAATAGTCTCTCTCTTCTATCCAGACATCTATTTTTGCAAAGCTGTTCAGAATGTAATCTCTTTGAGATCTCCCCTGACTTTCAAATTTGTTGAAAATGGCCCAGGAGTTTGAGAGCATTTGAGAAGAGGGAACAGATCAGACAAACCCATATACATACATATTCTGAATTTTCATTTGACCTTCCCTCTTTTAGAAAATGGGCAAACAACATGTGATATTTAACAAAAATAACTGGAAAGGAAAATTCGGGGAGCAACCAGATATGTGTCCTGTTTGCTTAAGTACTCCAAAAAAAAAATGTCCAGTGCTTTCAAGGGCTTGTTTATTCATTCAGAAGCGTAATCATGTAGAAACTCTACTAGGCAATTCGCAGACTCTGCCTTTAGCCATGAACAGCCCCTACGCAAACTATTATACAAGGAAATCACTGAAACAAATGCAATTTATCCCAGTTATTAAAAGAACAGTTGGTGTTTCCTCCAGTCTCCTCCTTCACAGCTGGTCAACTTTGTTCTAAATGAAGAACAGAAGATGTAGAAGAATAATATACATTAATTCTATCTGGGGATATTCCTCTTCTTTTTCACAAAGTAGAAGAGACAATTTAAGAAATTAGACAGGACTTACAGAATATCTTTTGTAGCTCAGTGTCTCTTCCTCATATCATTTCTGTGTCCAAGATGTGCCAACAGAAGGAACATTTAATAAATGAAATTTCAGTGCTTGAGTACTTATGGATCCTAAATTCTGACTATAAGCCATGCTGACAGAGTATTCAGGTTGCTATTTCTAGCCAGCATTTTTATATGAATTCTTGTTCCTTGCTGTGAACATATAGGAAGTGGAGCAATTAGTTAACACTAATGACTTATTGTAGAGCATATTAAACAACCGGGCTGGAAAGATTATCATTAACAGGGATTTTGAGAAATGACATATGTCTCAAGGTCCTTACAGTGAATGACACTAAGAAGTAGAAGTTTATTAATTGTTAATAAAATGATAATCCAGGCACCAAGGAACCTCTTTTCAGTAAGAACTAATATAGCTATTTGGGTACATTAAATACCTGGAATTGCAGGGTAGGCAAGAACTGTCCAAACTAGAAGGACTACAAGGATAATCTTTCTGCAGAAAGCAGATAGCATAGGCACTGAAGCTGCTTTTACTTAAAACAGCTCAACACACACCTACAATCCTCAGGCTAAATTATTACGAATGAGAGATCAAAGCTGCATATTAGCCATTATGAAATAGGAATTATGAGAAGCTGGCTGATGGGGATGCTAACTATATGGCTATTTCATTTAATTGCACATATTACTTTCAATCTTGATTGCTGCTGCCTCCTTGCCATCTGCCAGCTAACCCCTACATGGACTGTCACTCTTTTTTTTTCTCTTACTGGAGCTTCTGATTACATGCTGCCCTTTTAGACCCTGTACTTCAATGCTGTTGATAGGTGGTTTTTTTTTTGTTTGTTTGTTTTTTTTTGATAAGTTCTGTTATTCTGTTTGTGTTGTTATAAAGCACCTTGTTGTAATGCCTGAATACCAGGGCCAATATGCACCAAATAATGGACTCAGGTGTGTCAGCCTTGTTTAACTTGCACTTTACTAAAATAAAACCTGCCATCCTCAAAATGTCATTTAGCAGCTATCAAAAGGTTCAGGCAGCTCAAGTTTTTGCATGTGGGTATGCTCAGAAAAGCTTCCAGTCCTGACTATGTTGAGGAAGCCAACACGTATTTCATTCCTAAGCCTCGCCAGGGTTTACAAACTCAACCTGTGTTCCAGTATCACTCCTCAAAGGACACCCACCAAGTCAGGTTCGGCACAAATACAGATGAGTGGTGAAGCTACCCCACCACTCTCTTGTCTGAAAATCAGTGTTTAGATCACTTTCTGTGGATCTGAAAGACCTGAGGGTTCAACACTCCTTTCCACTTGGCAGGACGTCAACTCTTGTCCCTGTAGGTGTGCTTTAACTGCCATGCTCAGGTTATTTCAGCATTGTTGTGGTTGATTTCTCTCAGCTTTCTCTGTCTTCCTGCCGAACTGCTCCATTCTGCAGGTGATAATCACTGGGTCAGAAGTGTAAGAGTGATAATAACCTTGTAAATGAACAGCTGGGGCCTGATTTCAGACTTTTGTTTTCTAAGTAACGAACCCACCAACCTCTACAAACCTGTTCTTTCTCACAGCTTAATATTTATTACACTCAGAAAGCATAAGTTTTCAGAAGAGCTACTGAATATGCTCTGCTAGGAGAGCTACTGAATATGCTCTGCTAGGACAGATGCTAGCATCAGGCAGTTATTTGTAGTTTCATCAGGGGATGAAATTAGTCCCACACACGCCAGATAACTCCACAGCAAGGAAACCCACGCTATGTAACCCAGACATCCCCTGCCAGCCTGACCTCCAGCTGCCTCTTTTCTCCCCTTCAAGCCCTACAAGTACTTCCAGACCCCTTTTAAGACCATGAAGCCTAAAGCAGACACCTCCTGAGGGACTGGAGAGGGTTTCTGCCCTCAGAGAAAACTGCAGGCGAGCTCCTGACTATCACCCTCAGGGCTGTGCAGAGGGACAGCAGCTCGGGGGTGGCAAAACCGAACAAACCCAACCCTAACCCCGGGGTGGGGAGTCCGAACCCACCCAACCCGACCCCCTGCGGTGCTCCGGAGCCGCGCACGGCTCACGGAGGAGAAACGGAGGACGAAAACCCTGCCACAAGCCCCCCACCCGCGGCGCTCGCCATCTTCTCGAGCCGCCTCAGCCCCCCCTCCCCCCCCGTCATGGCGGCCGCGTCACGTGGGGGAGGAAGAGGAGGAGGAGGAAGAAAAAAGGAGGAGGAGAAGGAGGAGGAGGCAGCGGTTTACGTGGTGCCGCTGTGGGGCGAGCAGCAGCCGCCGCCGCCACCGAGGGCAGGGGGCGGGCGGAGGGACCATGCCGCCGCCGCGGTGAGTGCGGGGGGACCGGCGGCGGGGCGAGGGGCAGCCCCGAGGTGAGGGGCAGCCCCGGGGGGGGGGTGTTCAAGGACACGATCGGTCCTCAGTTGCCCCGGGGTCATTGGATTTTTATCTCGTTTGTCGTTCCCGTGGCTTCCAGCGCGGGCTCGGCGACATCGCGGCTCCCTTTCCGCCCCCCTCAGGCTGTTTTCGCGTGGCTCCAGCCCTCATCGCTACCGCGGGGGATTTTCCTCTTCGGTCTGCGGCTCCTGGAAGGGGCTGCGGGTTGGGATGGTGGCAGCCGACAGCCGCAGCCCCCCCTCAGGTTACCCGGGGGGCAGACTGTGCCTGTGCCGCCACCTGCCCGGTGTCGCCGTGTCCCCGGTGTCGCCGTGCCCCCCCCCCCCCCCCCCGGGGACGGTGGCCTCACAGGGCTCGGCAGTGCAGCCCCTGCTCTTCCCAAGGGAAAATCCCCCAAATCGGGGCCTGGTTTTGCTGCTGCTCTGTGAATTATCCGTGTTTTATCCCGTCTAACACGTTGGGAGTGCAGCTTTCTGCTTCAGACAGCGGTGAAGCCTCCTCACGCCAGGGTGCTAATTACACAGGTGGGCAGCAGCGGTCGCCAATCCACCTGATTTCTCCTAAAAATGCTTTTCAGCTAAGATCCCGTCTCATCTGTCCTTACTTACAGCAGTCTGTCAGCGACACGGAATATTTCAAATACTTTCTGATCTGGCATCTTATTTATTTATTTTATGGATCCCATCTCAATAGGGAACTGTTCACGGGCATCCCTGGTTAGCTTAAGCGGACCCGAGGGCTCAGGAGGGGATGGCACCCAGCTCTCCTGCCTGTGTTTCTGCCCTGCTGCCTCTCTGCATGTGTAAAACCATCTGGCTGGGATTCCTCAGGCCCCGTTGCATCATCCTAACGGCCCAGGTGGTTCCAGATAAGAGGCTTTTGATTAGCAAGTGATTGGCCTCCCCCAGTAAAAACCGGCTCTGAAGAACCGTGTGCCTTCTGCGTAAGCTCTTCCTCGTCTCTGGGTAAGATAAGCTCCTGTGGAGTTTCAGGAGCTCTTCTGCAGCAGGGAAGGGAAGAAAGCTCAATGAGCCTGCAGCTCTAATGAGCCTTCATCTCGCAGCTTCAGAGGAGGAAACCAGCAGGCTACGAGACACATTTTGGGTTAAGAGGTTCTCGCTGCGGGTTTCAGGGCTTGGTGCGTGCCTTCTGCTGTCTGATCACTTTGCTTTGGAGCAGGTGTGTCGATACTCCGTTATACGTGGGTGTAAAACCGGAGGGAGTTCTTGGTAAGCTACTATGTTGATGGGGATGGGTGAATTTGGATCGTCCTTCTCATAGTGGTGTAAAATAGCAGTAGGTGTGACTCAAGCCTTTTAGAGGAAAAAAAGCCCCCAGCACAGCATGGCAAAGGAAGTAGTGGTGAATTATTAATGCAGAAAGTTCTTCTATACAAAGTACCTTCCCAATAGTAAATGTTACAGAAACAAGTTTTTGTGGCAGGTTAAAAGGCATGAATGTGTGTGGAGCAGGGCAAGGTGTGGGTCAAAAAACAGATGAGAAGAACAGAAGTATCTGAGCAGGTAGTAAATATGGGGAACTTGTGTCCTCAAGAGAGAAGAGCATACTGCAGGGGTGGAAAGAACAAAGGGAGGATCATTCTTACTTAAGCTGCCTTGCCTTGGAGCATACTGTAAAGTGGTGCGGTCTGAGCAGCTGTGTGTTGATTACTGGGGCAGAAAAGTAAAGGGAGGCTTCCAGCTGAAGGGACAAGGTCAAATTTAGGGGGCTTGGGGTTTCCAGAGGTCCCTCATAACCTAAATCGTTCTGTAATTCTGTAAAACTGAGGAAAAGTTGTTATCCTTTCTGTGATAGTTCAGTTTATGGCCTTCCTAAAACGTTCCATCTGACTAGGCAGTACTACAGCCCTGAACTCAGGTAACTTCCATTAGTACCTTTCATTTTGGAGAGATGCTGCAATACAACTCCGTTTCTTGCTGTTAAAGAGCAAGAATAGACCTGTGTATTTCAAGTGCAGAAATTAATTTATCTTTATTTTTATTTATTTATTTATTTTCCCCTCAAAAAAGTATTACTGGGTAAAGTCTGTTTCAATCCGTGTTAGGCTGTGGGAGATGGAAACTATCGCGATCCTTATCTGAGGTTTCATTTCAAAACATATGGTGGCTTATGGAGATGAATGCATCTGCTGTTGCAGCTACTGTGTTAATGTATCGAGTACTGTTAGTACAGAGCCTTTGGCTGTTAAACCAGTGTTTAGCGGCATGAGAAAATGGATTTGTTTGGCTCATTTTGTATAAAAGTTAATGGTATCTACCACATCGTTCAGCTGTGCTCCAGCACGTTTCTCATGTGAGTCAGCATTGTGTAATAATTAGTGTAAATACTTTATTGTGAAAACTAGTAACACAGTGCAACAAAAAAGGGCACAATTAGGAAGCTGGTGATGCTGCTTCAATCAAAAGCTGATTTCAAGCCTACTAAGTTTCAGATATTGTTGTATGACCTTCTGAACTCCTTCACCGAGCTGTGAAACTATAAGCCTGTGGGTTAAACAGCTGGTGGTGTTACCAAAATAGAGAGTATGGATTGAAGCGCCTGTAAGAGCGATGTGCTATATCTCAGCTCTTTCTTGTGCAGTCAAGGGTTTTTTTGCAGGCAGACTCTTTGCATTTTTGAAACTGGACTACAGCACTCAGGGGTGAATCATCTTTTCCACTCTCTTTCCAAACCCCCTAATATGGGGAACCTCGGAATTTCCTGCTGTCTACTTTATGCTTTATCGTATGGGCAAGAAATAGATGTGCAGACTATGGAGGAGACCCCACTACCCTGTACTGCTCGCAGGTGTCGCTGAGATGTCTTTGTTGGCCCTGCACCAAGTTCAGGGCAGGTGAGCTGTTGTGGTTTTCTTTCTTTTTGGTGGTAGTAGCTGTGCAAGGCTCTGCATTTCTGAGGCTGAGCATTTGCTCTGACTGACGAGTGATACCTTATCAGCTCTGTTGGCATACGTGGTCTCTCTAATCCCTCTTGCTGTGGAGCAGGCTACCCGAACAAAAATCACTTCTCTTGCTGCGTAAGAGGTAAGGAGTACCTGCATAAAGAAGTGTAGTAGAGAGACTAATGCGAGGTGAGTGCTTATCTGCAGTAACTTTGTGTAATTCCTGAGACTCGAACTGTACGGTGCAGCACTGTTTAAGAAGTCGAATTTTAGATGGACAGGTTCAGCTCACAGACTTGCAGAGGCATGCAAAAAGCAGGGTTCCTCAGTAAATGATGGCTATATGCCACGCTGACTTAAGTGCTTAGTGAATGCTAAGAGCATGCAGAGGTCTTGGTTTTAGCTTATATAAAGCTGTCCAAGCATTGCTTGGCTAAGTGGCCTAGATTCTCTTGTGCAGACAAGGGTTAAATTAGATGTTTAGACCTCAGAGGTGAGCTGAATTAAGAGAAATCCTCTTCCAGGGAGCCCAGGACTCTCTCCTGTGTTGATGCACAACTCTTTATAAATCAATCTTTATAGGTAGTTTGACTGTTTTGCTAATATCTGAATTGTAATACCAAGGAGCAATGATTTTATGGGTCCTCTTGATATCTCTTACTCATTTGTTAGGGAGTTTGCTTTTTAGAAGTGGTTTCTTTAGTCATCTGTTCCTTGGAATACCTTAACTTTGTCAGTTAGCATGTCTTACCTCTTGCATCAGCAGACACTGAGACTCACCGCTTGTGAAACAAGAGAAGACCAAGTTTTGGATTCCGTGCTAACCCTCCTCTATCAGTGTGTTGGAAACCGTGGCTTCTACTGAAATGGGAAACTGAAAGAACAGATCAACAGTGCTATTGCAACATCCTCGATTTCAACGTTGAAATCGTGAGAATGTTTTTGTATTAAAAGCATTGGCAATAGATAAGCAGAAGAGAAGTGACCAGTAGGGGTGGAGAAGGAATTTCCTTGGAAGAGGAGGGAAGCGTGTCTGTACAATCGTGTAGAAGGAAATGAAAGCAAAAATTAAGTATTGGCATACTCGCACAAGTTTGCTTTCCATACAGATAGTGTGAAATCTGCGTGCTGATTTATCGCTCTAATCCAGCAGTTAAAATCCACATTTTCTTCTCTGAAACGTGCCCATAGAAGGTCTGTTTGCTGATGCATTTGGAAAACTCCCTGCCCTATTGTCAAATACAGTATTTAGCAATATAAGCTTTTACTCAACTTAATAGCTTAATTCAGATGCGACTGAAAGTGTTCTCATTGAATCCATTTGTAGATAGGGTTGTAGCTGTGTTGGTGAATACCTCTTTTGTTTGTATTACTGGATTTTATTAAGAAAGGGGAAAAAGAGTCTCCTGTGCAAGAGTTTACAGGTAGGCTTTTTGGGGGAGAAGCAAGAATGGGTTTTTGCTCTTCTAACCCAGAGCTTCACTAGATATGTGTTATTTCTGCTTATTGTGGCTGCAGTACCTTTGATGTGTTTGCCTTAATGCATCGTTTGGGTTTAACAGAAGGAACCAAGAACAATGAGTTGCTGAGGATCTCATCAAAATCCGTAGCAAAGCAAGTAGTTCAACCAGAGCATCCCGTGGCTCCATGTGATGCCTTAACCATATGGGTGTCCTGGTTCTGTATGGGAGCTGAAGGGAGAATGTGGAGCTGGTTTGTACCCTCAGGCTTCCTCTCTCGTCTTAATGGCTTGAGGCAGTGAGGAAATGGGAGAACTAGAGAGGAACCAGCGTGCGGAAGTGCCTTTTAACTTCTGTTGTGAAAACAGATCCACAACCAAGAAGATGGGAGGGTGTCTGAGAAACTTTTTTCTTCCAGTAAGGAACTGTCTCTTGTTACGCTGTTCCAAATGGCGTGGGCTCTGCGCTAAAGCTTGAAGCGAAAAACTCCAGGTGACCTTTGTGTCTGGACACGAGAAATGCAAATGGACATCGGGTTCAATTAAACACGCTGCTTTTAGCATTTCTTGCAGTTCTACGTGTTTTAGCAATGGCCAACCATGCGGGAGAAGCCAGGCTGTAAGATGTGGGGGATCTCACTAAGACTGTGCTGTCTCCTCGTAGTGCAGAGAACCTCACCAGGAGTTAACACTTCTGAGAACGAGTTAAGCATCTTCGATCACAGGTGTGATACGCCAGCTTTTGTGGATTTAAACCCTGCCTTCTTTTCACCTCCCTCACGGCTGCGGTGCTAGGTTTTATCGTTCTGTTTTAAACGAATACATCTCTGTGTACTAATATCAGTTTCTCGAGCTCCATGGATGTGTTTGATGCAGGGCTGACGGATCTGAGCTGCATGGGCAGGCTGCAGAGCCGCAGCGAGTAGCTCGCCGCCTCCTGTTGCCTGCCTGTGGCAATTTCTGGCAGCTGACTGTAAGTGAATGCAACGCTCCTGGGCTGCAAACGTAGCACCGCTGTCATATTTGTTTACGTAAGTTTCTGCTTTTTGAAAACAAAAATCCTCCAGGAAAAAAGAAAAAGAGAAAGGAATCGGCTTTGTATGATTTGTGGGAAATAGGCTCGGAAGTCTGAGTGAATTCTGTAACCTAATGCTGTACGGCAGGGCACAACTGAACCATCCATCCTCATTAAGTCAGCATTAGAGTTTGCAGTTCTGTAGGAAATAAATTGCAGCAGCTTTGCTTTTTATACGAGCTCAGGTATAGTTTTTTATGCAGTTTCTAGTCTTGATTTTGCAAATGTAGTTTTTGTATGCAGCTGTTGAATTCAGTACTGAGGTCTGCACAAGGGGATATCGGCTTGGAGGTAATTGCAGAATTGGGATTTGCAAAAAAAATATCTATGGTCAGTAGTCACAGGCTTAAAGCTGAGCCCAGTCAACTCCAATTTTCACTGCCTCACTGCAAAGTACTTCAGTGAGGTCTGTTTTATTGCCAAATTTCCTGCCAGCTTTTCTGGCAGGAGGGCTGCCAAATTAAGTTTCTAATTTTTTATTTTATTTTATTTTTTTTTAGAACTGGATCATGTTTTCAGTTTGCTTGTGGAAAGCTGGGGGGGAGGGAAGGGAAAAAAGGCTCAAAGCAGTTTTGATTAAAACTTTTCTAAAAAGATACATTTGAGCAGGAAGAGTACCTAGAAAACTGCAGTCAAAATGAGGAAGTCTTAAAATTGCTAGTGATTTGGAAAGTTGGGACTCAAGGAGTTTGTAGAATTTGTATACAAGCTCAGTGAAGGCTTTCTCAAGTCTTACTGAGGTCTAATCCGCTGATGCTATGATGACAGATTCCTTAGAAATGCACTTACTGATTATGCTTCTTTGGTAAGTGGCAGTAAAATGGCCTCACTTTCTTTTTAATTAAAAAAAAAAAAAGTACTAACAGTGCTTTTGGGGCAGTCTGTGCAGTGAAATGAGGGATAACCTTGTCGAGTTCATGTCCTGAAGCCCCTCCAGATCATCCTGTTGTCGTAGGGAAGCTCGTGTTTGTTACCCCGTTTCCAGTAAGGGCTTGAAAGCAGCGCTCAGCAACAAAGTGTTAAGTTTCAGGCTCGGCGTTTTATTGTTCACTGAGAATGAAGACACCAACTGGATTTGACTGCTACTGCAGTGAATGCGTTTTCACTGTGTAACCTTGCACTGCTTCTTTAGTGCCGCCTCTTCTGGAAGAAGGTGAGCGTTTTTCTGTTCGGCTGTTTGTGTAGAAATACTCCTTACCGACTTATTTTGCATGCACATCAGTGTTTTTGCTCTTATTTTGGTGAGCTTTGCAGGCGTGATATGCAAGGAGCAGCCAGGTAGGTTTTAAACATTTGGAAAAGGCATTAAGCAGCTTACTCGTGTGTAGCTGACCTTGTGAGCTCACTTACCTTGTGCATTTATATATAGTGCTGGGGGTTTGTTAAACTAATGCTTAGATACGTGGAGCTTTAATCTGAGAGATGCATTGAAAAAGGAGTTGTCGGCGTGGTTTTTATTTTTAATCCTGACATTTTCCTAAGCTGTACGTGAGAAGGACGAGCTGCACTGCAAAGTGCACGCACCTTTCTTGGGAGACGGTACAGGAACGTTCTGGCTTCCCTGACAGCTGGTTTTGCCAATGAAAAGAAAAATCTCATTGTTTCGATTGGCAGAAAGCAAATATCAGCAACTAAAAGGAAGAAGGTATTTTTAGGAGTCCATGAACGGCACGACGTGTGTTTCTATGCCAGATGGCTGAAAGCAACATCCAGCAGAGCAGCCCTACGGTGCAGTATGTGTGTTGGAGATCCCCCTAATGCCATGCGTGCAGTTGTCCTTTGGGAAACAAGTGGCTTTTTGGGGGGAGAAGGGGAAAGAGGGCACTGCCGCAGCAAGAAGCTGTCCACGGTATAGCACTTTATTTATCCAGTGTTGAGCTTTTTTTTGACAAAATCACAGGATTTTGATTAACTAAGTGTCTAATCCAAGTGTACTTGCTGTCTGCAATCACAAACTGGACTGCTATGTGAATTTCCACCTCAGTGTTGTTTTTAACCCAAACTGGTGTTCTGTTAGGTTGATCGTTAACGAGAGGTCCTGACTCTTATGAAACTTCTTAATTCCAAACTCTTAGCTGTTTTTTGCATGAAAATTGTGTCCATAAATGAGAACCTTTTTGAAATACTCCTTCCTTGCATAGGAGAAATAAGCAGGGAGAATGGTATTTATCATCAATAAAAAATATCCAGCACGCTTTGTTGTTGATGGGTGCTGAAGAAATTTTAAAATACCTTCTTCAGCAGGGAAAGATTTGAAATGGAAATGAAGAAAAAAAAGAAATGCTTGAATATGTTCCCATTCACTTCAGCGTGGCACCCTTTTAAGCAAAGCTTTTTCTATGGGCGTTGAGAAATTCCGAAAAGCTTGATAAGAGAAGTTATGTTCCTGGAGGAGGCATTCATTATATCGTGTGCGGATTTAAAAATAGTGGTATGCGGGATTTATCCGTCTGTGGTTCGAGTCCAAAAACTGAACTACCCATCAGTATACCTTACAAGTGAATCATTTGACAGTGATAAAATAGGGAGGAGTGGGAACCTAAAACCATAATTAAAAAAATATTATGAAACACTATCATTTTTGGACTTGTATACTCATAGTTTTAGGTCTTCGGCAGCTCATACAACGAGGCTCTGTGTCTTTGTATCTATAAAGTATTATTGGAATAGAACATTATTGGCATTTTAAGATGATTTCTCTGTAACGTGTTGATTTCAGCAGGATTTATTTTAGCTGCTGTGACACGGATTTCCATAGCTGTGCTGAAATGACTAAACTCTTGGCTCCCAAACCTTTCACATTTGCATTTAGAAGTGACTTTGAGCGGCTCATTAAAAATAGATTTTGGTTTGTCGTCTCATTAAAATGAAAGGGAGAAATGATCTTATACAAATGGACAGCCTGTGGTCTGCAGCGTATTTCTTTGCGTGAGGGATGCTGTGACTGAAGGTATCTCAGCCTTGTTTTTAGCTCTTTCCTTCTTCTAACTTGCACCTTGGTGGACAGTTTGGCTCCGCTTTCCTGCTCACATCCCTGCAGGTACCAGCAGGCTGGAGCCGTTACAGGAGAAATGCTCCAGCCCGTGACCATCTTGGTGGCCTCCGGTGAGCTCGTTCCAGTTTAGTGATGTGCTGGGAAATCCCCAGGTGGGTACTGTGGTCCTACAGGGGTGGTGTGTCTGCATCCCTGGCTGTCCTCTGGTTGATGCAGCCTGCATGCTGCTGGCTGGCAATCAGCTGCATTTCCTGGGCTCTCCAAGCTGTGTCATCAGCTGGGGAGTTTCTTTCCCAGCTTTTGTCCGTGCTGAGGCTGCTCTAGGCCTGTTTCTCCAGCCAGTCTTTATATGAGCAGTTACATGCCTGTGTTGTGTCAAAAAGAGCCCCTTAATTCACAAAGTCTGAAGACCCGTCCCTTCTGTGGGGTCAAAAATTAATGGCTGTTCTTAACTAAAAGCAAGCAGGCAGGTAGATCAAATTTTGTGCTGAAACAGTCCTGTAAGAGGTTTTTTTGTAAGCTGTTAAATTAGGTTTTTATTAGGTTTAGCTTTTAAATTAGAAAAGCCACTAACTTGTGTTCTGGATGTGTGTTCCTTCTAGCAGTGTGTGATGGAGTCCATAAAACCCTGCAGGAAAAGCAACCTAAGGTGTCCCTTTTTCATCTCGCTCGTCTAGTAACCGTCTCTCCCCGGTGACTATTTGCGATGTAAGGGATGCCTGGAAAATAAAAACCCAACAAATAGTTCCATGAAACCGCAGCAGCTGTGGGGAATGCCATCTGTTTGTGTGACGGCTGTATTACTGGAGTGCTGCTGCTTCCTCATCTGGCCTCTGCTCATTGTGCTGCTAACGCTGTTTGCCAGTGAGTCAACAAGAAAATAGGAAAGCCTGGTCACGGTGAGGCTTCTTGGGAAGAGCAGCAATGGTAGCTGTCCCCTCTTGGAGGCTGAGAAATGTGTAAAGAGTTAAGGCCATTAAAACTGCTAAATCTGCATTTCTAAATAGCGTTACCTTATCTTCTTGTTCTGCTTCTCCCCCCACCCCCAATAAACAACAAATTAAAAATTAAAAGCAGCTGTAGAAGGTCACGTAGCAGTTTATCTTGATGCTTTGTAGCGAGATAAAAATTAGTTTAATGATATTTCACTAGAATGCTCTCTAAAAATGAGGTTTATACACATCTGTTCCCTGCCCTAATAGAGGTCCAAAGCACACAGGCAGTCCTGGAGGAAGTCTGGGCAGTATGAGTTGTATCTCTGTCATTCCCGTATTTTATTTTTTTAAAGAAAAGCTGTTCTTGGACAAACTACAAGCAGAGTTTCAGGTTTTCTCAAATAATTCTGACTGCTGCTTCAAAAATCTTGAGGTTAATCTGATCCTCTGTTTGACCTCTGACAAACATAGGTTTTGGCACAGTCGTGAAACATCCAGTCATACGGTGTGTTTACTAAACTGCTGAGGTTAATCCCAGCAGATGTTGGTGTTTAAGCAGTGCCTGGACATAGAGGAAAAGTAGCTACAGGTTCTTTAAGCCAAAATACTGTGAAATGTGGCTGGGATTTTTTTTTTCATTACAAACTTCGAAGGCTCGTACATTGGGTCAGTGTGAGAGCTGCGCAGGTTCCTAACGGCGCTCTTCCAGGCTGTCTGCGAGAACAGAGTGCAGTTGTTGGGCCAGTTATTGAATGTCAACGTTACCGGGTTTGATGTGTGGGTTGGATTTCGTGCTGCTTCTAGAAGAAACCTACAAGAAGTTGGTGCGACGTGGAAAACCCTATTGCACAGTAATTGCTGAACCTTGGCTCAGGCAGGTAGGCTCCTGCGTTTTTTTTTCTTCTTTGCTATTGATTGACTTTCAGAGAGTTTTACTGAGTTACTTATACTCCTTTTTTTTAAGGAGAGGTATAAATGATTTACTGCTTGTGCAAGGAACTGGGATTTCTGCACTGGGAGCTGTGGGGATTAGAGAGGAATACTTTATTCCTGGCATTCTGTTGTGCAAACTTAATGCCAAGGCTTTGTCAAAGGGGGATGACTGTCAGACAATACATATGACAGCAAAAATGGAGCAAGATGGGAGAGATCGTAAATCAGAATACTTGTTAGAAATGCACAAAACACTGCGTGTTACAAAAGTGATCTCTTCTGAGCTGATATCTGGGCAGTTTTTAAGAGCATGTTCTTCTTTCCCTTCTCGGTCACAGCAGTTGCCTCCAAAACGGGCTGTAATTTCCTGGTGCAGGAGATGCTGCCACCTCAGATGATTTATGCCTGTCTGGATTATGGATTATATTTGGCTGTTCTGACAGGATTCCTAAGTAGCCCAGCGCAAACAGCCGTAAATCCCGTGCGTTGCCGCTTTGTTGTGAATGTTAACGAAGGCTTGTGAGATACTTCAAGGTGTGATTTATTTATTACTTGCTGTGACAGCTCCCATGTTGCTGACGGAGAGGAAATGTCTTCTGTTCGGTCTGGATGCTTGTTCCCTGCGTGCGTTTCTGGGAAATAATTGCTTGAGGTAGTTTGGAAGCTTTCTTTTGGCAGCTGCTGCTTTCCAGAAATTGAGAGGCAAAACACTTTAGATCCTGCAGATCTAATCTGAATTACAAGTAAAACTGGGGAGGAATTGTATCATTAAATTATTCTTGATATGTTTAAACCATGGGGTTTTGGTTTTTTAGGTGGCAATTACTATTTTTGCCTGTATTTGATTAAATAGAGATGGGTTTTAACTATCCCATCCAAATAGCAATTTCGTGGTGACTGGATTGGGTGTTACTGTGTTTACTACACTGGTGAAAATTATTCTTATGAGCACATGGACATTGTCTGGATAATTAAAATCTGCTTTTTCAGTTTATTTCTATCTAGCTACGTAAACCTGCTGGCTCTGCTTGCGTTACCGAAGGTTTTGGGTTTCTAAATTCAAAAACACACAAACAGCATGAGAAAAAGATCACATCTGGGTTGAGAAAGATACCAACACTTTGGGGGAAGGAAAAAAAAAAAAAGTTTGGCTTTGCTGAAGTTTCAAAATCCTGCCTGGAGAAACCAGCTGGGAGAGGATGGATGTTTTTAGACAGCCACCGGCAAGCTGCAACGGCGCGTAGGCAGCCGGAGACAGTTGTTGGTAAGGCAGCAAAGTGTGTTTGCTGGAAAACTTTCACAGGACGGGAGGCGAAAGGAGCTGGGCAGGGTAAGTTTATCCGCTGGGTCCAAATGGCTCGCAGAAGAGAGCCCTGGATAGGGAGGAAGGTGAGGTAGAAGTGGAGGCACTGATTCAGACTGTGACTTCTGCTGCTGTTGAAGTGGTAGAAGTGGTTGAAATCCATCTGAGAACAGTTGTGTAAATGCTCACGTGTTGGTAAATCAGGTAAGCTACTAAGCCCTGCTGGGCTTTTCATAGGCAGCATTCACGTTTCTTTTTCTACCCTGCCTTCAAAACGAAGCCTCTAACAAAACATGTGGATCTTAAAGGAAATAAATAATGAGTCTGCGTTTTCCTGCCAAATGCATTACCAAATGTCTTGGTTGAATAGCAAGCTACTGAAAGGGCCTGGTTTTCTGCATCGAGGAGGTTCAGGCACTTATTTTAAACGCAGCATTTCAACCTTTGTACCCTTTCACCAAGCTGCGAAACAGCGAAGGAGGGGAAAGTGAAGCAGTCCTGCCCTAGGAAAGAACATGTGGAAATGCTGTGGTGCTCAGGTTTGTATTTGGTGCTACTGTAGCAGTGATCTGCTAGGTGTCCAAGAGGGTACTGTCAGCCTCGGAGGGCTTGCTGGAGATGGAAGGGATGTACAGCAACCTTTTTGCTGTGGTGATTACTCATTTCATCCTTTCCTTTTTTAAATCTGAGTACGTCTGGTCTTGGGCACAGCAAACTTACTTCCAGCCACACCAAAGCGCCTCAGCAGCAGTGAAACAGCTCTGTGAAACACATCCGAGAGGCTGGAGAGATGCTGTTCCGTGCTGGGCTCTGCTTATCCCTTAGCTGGGACAACAAGGGTGAGATTTGCTTCTCCTGGGCAAGCTGCCGTGTAGATGCGTGCCTCTATAGCTCCCAAATGAAAAGGTTGGAGGCACAGCTGTCGGGTTAGAACAGCTCTGGCTGCCCTGTAAGCATGTGCCACGATGTGGGGCTGTGCATCTTCGTTACCATAGCGAACGGGAAAACAATTCCAGAGGCTTTGAGGAGCGGAATAGTCGCCTTGGACAAGTCGCACAGCAGCTGACCTTCTCGTGGCCCTGCAAGAAAAAGCTGGCAAGCCCCGAAGATCATCTTCTAGGATAAGTATTGTCTGCAGGCTGTCTGGCAGGAAGAATTACTACGATGAGAGGATGTAGCTGTTTATCTAATCTTGGTCCTTTGCAGCCTCCTGTGCTTTTCCTGAGCCTAGGTTTGCCTTGGTTATGGTAACTGCACAGTTTGCACAGGCAGTAGGGTACTGGGGATCAGTGATCTGTGTCTCTCCAGCTGGTAAACCCCTTCTGCTAGCTAGAGTGAGGGATTTTTAATCATTTTAGCCCCAGAGCATTTGTTGCCTGACCAATTTCACGGCCCTACAGTTAAGCAGCAAGATCTGTGTGTGACAGCGTTAGCCTGTTTCACAGAGCACGCAATTCATCTGTGCGCCCAGGGTCAGCGTGAGATTTAAACCCCATTTAAGACCTTTTTAAGCTCCTTGGGCTTAACTGCCGCATAGACTGTTCCCTTGCAGAAGTGAGGAAGTTTGACGTGGTGAGAATAACAGGTAAAATATTTTTGAGGAGGTTGTTTTTCTGCTTTATTTAAGTGTGGTGGAAATTTTCTGGAAGGGGGGAAATGACTCGGTGCAGTCTGTGAAAGTGGACTCTGCATTTTTGGATGCAAGTCACTTCGGACTCGGAATTGCGCTGCCAAAATAAGTGGGATCTTTATAGATTTCTTTGGGATCGTGAGCACCTTCTACTTCTGTTTAGTAGTTTTCCATATTGAGAAGGGAATAAGCTGTGCTCGTAAATGTTGTTGTGGTCTGTTCTTTGCCAGGCTGACCTGAAGACTTCTGGTTGTTTCCAATTTCTTGAAGTCTGAGAAATGCATTAGTGTAAAACCCTGACCCCCCACCCCCAATACTTTTCCTTAACACAAGCATTTTGCTAATTAAAAGGTGATTAAATATTTTCCTGACTTTATGTCACTGTTCAAATAATTCATTCTGTTTAGATAATGAGATAAATCTATTTCTTTTGAGTTATCTCCTTCACAATTTGGGGAACTGAGCCTTGTTTAGACATGAGAAACTCGAAAAAGTTTACCTGATTCTCTGGGGCTGTAAATACAATTTTATGACCAGTTTCACATGCTTCGTTCCAGGGATTTGCTAGCTTTAGGAACTTGTAAAATACTTTGCAAAAGTGTTGTTAGTGGAGGGATGCCTACAGCAGAACTCCGGGCTGGTTTGCTTCCTTCCAGCTCTAGGTGGGCATCTCCTCCAGAGCCTGCAGGAAGCCAATGAATTACTTCAGAGCTTTTTGGTCTTTCCCTCTTCCGTATCTGCTTCCTCTGTTTTTGAAGGGAAAAGTATCAGTAAATGTGACTGTCTTGGTATTTGTTAAATTGCATCCTGTGATTTCTGTGGTTTCTGAGATGCTCATGATGGTGAACTTAAATATGGAGCAAGGAGAACTTAACTAGTTAGCTTTTGAGTCTGTGTTCTCTTGTCCTGTGTTTCAGGATGGGAACTGAACTGCAAGAACCAATTCCTTGTGTTTGGTATGCTTGGTTAAATACTGTTCTTTGTATGTCTGCATTCATTTAAACATCTCATACTGTGGTGGAGGAAATATAATTATGTAACTGCTATGAGGGAAAATGGCTTGTTTACCTTTGAGTGTGATGTGTCATTGGGCTCTTGGTGGTGGTTCCTTCCTTTTTTAAAGGCAGTAGTGTTTATGTAGATTGAGCAACTGTGGTCATACTCTTTGAGTGGGGAAAATGAAGAGGCATTTCATTCTTAAGGTCTGTGCTTGAAGTTACAAAAATTGTTTAACAGAATAGAAACCTAGAGAATGAATTTCCTAACCTCAGGAGCTAACAGGCAGTGCTCTCAATGTGTCTTTATTCTCTTTCAGGTAATTGAGAATGGGTCCTCAACGATGCTAAGTCTACAATGGGAAGTGTCACGCTTCGCTATTTCTGCTATGGGTGCCTTTTCACGTCAGTGACCTGGACACTTCTGCTCTTTGTTTATTTCAACTTCAGTGAAGAGAATCAGTCCTTCAAGAATGTGCCCGTCAAGGGGCTAGAACCTCAGAGGCCATTTCCAAAAAAGTTCTACCCCCGTTTTACCCGGGGACCAGTTCATTTACCTGAATTGCAACAGAAAGACAATAAGATTGGAAATCCTCTTGGAAATCATGTCCAGGACCCAGTTAAGGGGGAGGTAGACTTCTCTCCTGAAATGGGTAAGTGCTTTTCAGCGTTGGTGACAAAAGTTGGAAACAGTGGCAGAAATGGGATTTGAAGGTTTCAAATCCCAAGGATTTCAGGCGCAATTTGTGTAATGAAGTAGTTTTGGTGTTAAAATGTAGGTAGTACTAGTGGCTCCCTTAATTAGAAATTATTTGAAATTGATTCTGTGTGTGATCCAAAATATACTATTCCTAACAGCTGTGCTGTGTGTTATTGAGGACAGGACTGCAGCAGGGTGTCTACTCTTGATGTAGTTCTTGATTCTGGAAGTTTCAGTGTATTCTTCTTTCACGTCTTGCTCCTATGTTGATCAGGCTGAAATACATGATTTTTTACTCCCCACAGAGGAGCTCTGACCATATGCAGCAATTAAAAATAGCTTGATAACAATACACAATGAAGAGGATCCATTGATGAGAAGAACATCCTTGGAGTATGAAATCAATGAGAAAAAATGTGTGGGGGACTAAATTACAATAAAGGATTGATTGAGATGACAGGGGCGAGGGCCAAGTCCTGCTTATTTTGTACCAACAAAGGTCTGTGTGTTTCATTGGAACATATTTCATCAATGAGATGATTTGAGTTTGTCTTCCAAACTTGCCTTCCAAACTAAGATGCTTTGTTTATTTAACTGCTTACAGCTTAGCGTTGCTCTCTGCTGTGTTTGAATTTGTGTAGCATTAGCCTGCAAACTTTAAGTCTGGAGTTACCTGTTGGGCATTGCAGTATCGGTATCTGCTGTTTTTTGTGGGAATTATGGCACAGTATCCCCCATAGCCAGGAGTTTAATACTTAGATCTGACTGAAGTCTCTTGTCATTATTTTGAATGCTGCATCACCAGCTTGAAAAATTTGTAGGCCTTTGCCAAACTTCAGTTCATGAGTTGCACATAGACTTGTGTGCATATGTGGAAAAATGCCCTCCAAAACAGAAATGCCAATTTGCCTTGCCTTGTGGCGTTTCTGATGTTTATCAGTTCACTGCAAAACCCACAAGAGCCAACTGAGGTGAAAGCCAGTCCAGAGGTGGCCGCTTCTTTCCAGCTATTCAGTGCTGGCCAGGAAAGAAATTAGAGCTTTTTGACTGAGAAGTCCCTTGATCTTCAAACAGAGTGACTGGTTTGGCTGGTGAAAGCCAAGGGGATTTATGGTGCCAGGATAAGTTGTACATGAATCATCGGGAGGCAGCTGGCTGTTTGCATTAGATCAGGTGCTGCAGGAAGGGGTCTTCCTGTCCCTGTCGGGTAGGGTGGTGATAAACACGCAAAGCAAAAAAAACAAAAGGATTGGCACATGATAGCCAAAACCACTGAGCTGATGGGGTAAAGTCTTTTATTTATAAACTTGTGAGACCCAAACAATTCTGCTGATATAAAGCCTGAAGTGTTTCCATTGCAAACTTTTTCCAAGGGCCTGTATCTGCTGTTTGAACTGAAATCTTTTGGGCCTTTTGCATGTATTTTGGATGTTGTTCTTCATGAGGATGTTTTAAAAGCATTAGCATTCCTTCTAGGCTATATTCAGAAGATCAGAAGGAAGTAGTTAGTGGTTGGGTATGGAAGGATTGTAGAGTGAAGCATTTGATATGTGTTTAAGCTCGTGCTTTGTGTCAAGGAGATGTTATAAGTCGACTCAGCATCATGGTGTTCCTGTGACACTGAGCATGTAGGAATGATTGAGATGGGTGTCTGATCTGACAAGCTGGAATCCTCACGCTAGAAATGCATGTAGTTCAAAGGAGGGCCGTTTTATCCCTTTAAACCTGATGCTAGAAGAGAGGCACTGCCACTGTGACAAGACTTAGAATCACAGAATATCCCAGGTTGGAAGGGATCCACCAGGATCATCGAGTCCAACTCCTGGCTCCACACAGGACCACCCAAAACCAGACCCTGTGTCTGAGAGCAGTGTCCAAACGCTTGATCTCTGTCAGGCTCAGTGTCGTGGCCACTGCCCTGGGCACTGTGAATGACCTGTCCCAGTGCCCGAGCACATCTGGGTGCAGAACCTTTCCCTAACCCCCAGCCTCACCCTCCCCTGCCCCAGCTCCATGCTGTTCCCTCGGGTCCTGTCACTGTCCCCAGAGAGCAGAGCTCAGCGCCTGCCCCTCCGCTCCCCTCGTGAGGGAGCTGCAGGCTGCCATGAGGCCTCCCCTCGGCCTGCTCTGCTCGGGGCTGAACAAACCCAGGGACCTCAGCTGCTCCTCACACATCAGGCCTTCATTCCTGCAATGTGGCTATATCCAGTGTCTTCAGCAGGAGCAACTTCCCAGCACCTCCAACTTGGTCCTGCACAAATGTCAAGACCTTGAGGTATTTGACAGCATTGCTGCATTGTCATCGCAGTATTTGAGACTAGAACTGCCAGGGTAGGAAGTATAAATGGTGATCCTGAAGGTGATGTTGTACCTATAGGTAGACCTTGTTGCTGAAACACATCTACTGGTGAGACAGCTGTGCTCTGAGGGCCAGCCAGGATTTGTTTAGTTTTGAAGCTTTCTTCATTTACATTTTTTGTATGGACTTCCTTCTGTTTTCTTTAACGCGCTGCATTTTCTCTGGGTTTGAGCTCAGGTGGCTTTTGCATAGATGTTGAAAACTGGAGAGTGTGAGGAGAAGCTGAGAAGATTTTTATTCTGCTTTAGAGAGAAGGCAAAGAGGTGAAATTTTATTGCTGTCAGAAACATCTTAATGGGAAGCTATAAAGATGCAGCCAGACTCCTGCTGGTGGTGCAAGGGGCTATGATAAGAAGATAAGGAGGTTTGATTAGACAAGGGGGGGAAAAAAATAAATCAGTGCAGTGGTGGTCAAATACCTGAACAGGTACATGAAGAGTTGTGGGTTCTCTGTTTTTGGAGATACTGGAGGCTTTCAAAGCTTCAGGGGACAAGTTCTCAGCAACCTGAGCTAGGCGGACCTGCTTTGAGCAGGGAGTTAACCCAGATGTCCCTTCCAACCCGAATTAGTCTATGGCTCTATGAAATCTGTTCTCCAGGCAGTATTTAAATGAGGACTACCTTGTTAATTTTTTTTTTTTTTTTAGATTTTGAGCCTTGAGTAGATGATGAGCAGGGTGGAAGGAGATAAGTTACATGATACCTGAATTTGCAGTGAAATAGTCACTCTGGCTTGATAATAGAATTGTCTCTGTGGCTTGAAAGGACATCAGATTCTATACAGCCATTGAACAGAGACAACAAAATGTCATTGCAACCTGAATTGCTACAGAAATGGCTAGCCGATGTGAGGGACTGCAAGGACAAGCAAAGCTCTATGCACTACTACCACTTGCCCCCACTTTTTTCTGTAGAGGAATTAATTTGAAGCACCATAATGTTTTGTTTTTCTTCACCCTGGTGACCATATGGCTCAGTGAGAGAGAAGCCCATGGCACTGAGACAAGGCAGGCAGGATGGCATTCAGGATTTCACCTTGGCATCTAGCAGTGTGCTTATTTATATCAGCAATTGCTGCCTCTGCCGTGCTCAGCAACAGTGGATGCTTCTGCTAAAATAATCACCAGAGAAACAGCTAGCTCTATTGCTGTTTTATTTGCTGTCAAAGTCCCAGGTGAGAGAAATAAGTTTACGGTTCTATCATAACCACTTCTGTGTTACTGCAGGCTCAGGAAAGCTGTGTGGAATTGGAGGTCATACTGTGAGGGTTTTTCCACCACTGTCAATGTGTTTTTTTTTTTTTTTCCTCTCAAAAATCCTCCTTCTAGACCCCTCCCTCTGTATGAGTAGGTGCTGATGCATTGTGTGGCTGAAGTCTCTCCTGTCGTGCTGCTTTGATGTCAGGTTTTTTTTTGTTGGTGGTGGTGTTAAGAATAAGAGGCCATTTCAGAGAAAGGAATGTGTCTGGTAAGGCAATAAATACAATGGAGATGTCAGTTTGGAGAATGATTTCATTTTATTACAGCTGCACAGGCTACTCAGAAACACTACTTACCGAATGCACTCTGTAAAACTAGAGGGTAAAGTGATTTCTAAAGAATGTGGTTGGTTTTAGAGGAAGTTAAAGCATACACTTCACTCCTTGATCGTTTCCAAGGGATGCTTTTAAGCTTGTTAACTGATCTTGGCATGTCCCTTCTGCAGGAATGATTTTTAATGAAGAAGATCAGGAAGTGAGAGACTTGGGCTACCAGAAGCATGCGTTCAATATGCTCATCAGTAACCGGCTGGGATACCACAGGGAGATACCAGATACAAGAGATGCAAAGTATGTACTAATTTTTGGAGAAAACATGATACAATTACATGTGTTCAAAGGCTTGGCATTGCATCGGATACTACCTGACTTAGTATGTAACATTTTTGGTATTACATTTCCATCAGATTCTCTTTCAGCCTCTTGTGTCACTGAAGGCAGACTTTGTAACCATTCAATCAGGGGTGCTTATGGTTAGGAATTTTATTCTTTGGTCTCTTCTATTTTTTTCTTGCATATTGAATGTGAAGGTCTAATTTTATATCAACTGGAAAGATATGTGGTAAATATGTGGAAGCTATGGGAAGACTTTGGTATGTAAATCAACCTAGAAGATGATAAATGGGGGAGGAAGACAGCTCTTCCCTAACGGCAAAGTGTTTTCATGATTTTTTAATTCACTTTAAGAATGCTTAAGGAAGAAATAGATCGGATATATGCTTATTCAAATGTGTACCGTATTAATTTTCGTAAGCAGTTGATTCACAGGCAGCTCTTTTGATAGAAACGAGAAACCAGAAGTAGTGCTTGAAAAAATAAGTCAGAGGAATCAAGCTTGCTCTCCAGCCATACTAGGATTACACATCTTACATCTCTTTCATGTTGCTGTTTTCTCTTTTACTTATTTCTTTTACTTAGTATGCTGCAATATCTTTTTTTTGAACCTTTATTTTTGAGATTATGGGTACCGTAATTACCAGAAGAGGTGCTGTAGTTCTGTATTTGGTATGTTTGTACATTGGACTTTAAATGTTCCAGTGCCCAAGTTAATGAGTGCTCAATGGAGAGGATTTTTGCTTTATGTTCTGCTTCACATTTGTTGCAAGCCCGCAGAGGGTAAGATAGAAGAATGACCGAGGACAAAAGCTTTATTTCTCGTTTCAAATCTTTGATATCTAGACTGCACCGTTGAATACTTTTTTATTAAAAAGTGGAATTTTTCTGTAATCCAACTGATGCATATGGAAAAAAGCAAACACACCACTAAACTGAAAAATAAATAAGCCTACATCTATTTTTCTAGTGGTTGCTTTGGTGTGGGTCAAGGTAATGAATCGTACTTGCTGAAATCTCTCCCAAGAGCTGAATTCATTCCAAGTCAATGAAGACTTTTCTTGTATCCTGCTGGGTTTCCATTTACGATTTTTCATATTTTTATTGGAATCCCTCATGCATGGCATCTTGAAATGGCATTTATCTGTGACACTGTACCCTGTTAGAAGTATGGACAAAACTTGGAAATAAGTAGAAAGAATGACCTTTTTCTGCTTTGAGCGAGATTCAGCAAGCAGCTTAAGATGCCTACATTTAGTTAGCTGCACTTTAGTCAGTCGTCTCTTCTTTTATTATATTCAGCAGAGCGCAGTTAATGGAGCACACAGAGCTCTTCTGCTGACAAAATGCAGTTCTCTGCCTTAGGGTGAGCTGGGCACTGTCTAGACTCCACTGACAGTATTGACTAGACTTACGTGTCTTAATCTGCAGGCTGAATCTCGATGTTTGGTTGTCAAAGCAGGTATTTAGAACCATCGGAGGTATTCTGGGATGTCCAACCTGGTCTCCACCAGCTGGACAATTAAGATGTGGGGTTTTGTAGGCGTCGTCATATTTGCCATCCCTGTATGTATCTGAGCCACCTGAGAGTATTAGACAGTGTTTGGACAGCTGAAACAAGCCTTTAGTATTTACTCTCGTTATGTTTTATGGATCTGTCAGTCTCTCTCCCACCCCAATCCATCATATCCAATGTTTTCTAACAAGCAGCAATGCTAATTATAAATCTGTACTATGTAGAGAGTAACTTACAATGTTGAGCTCTACTATAGATTTTATACTTCTGGACTCTTTATGTTCAAGCTAGGGGTTCTTCCTACATACCGAATGTCATTTATGAAGTTTCAGTAGTGACATGTCCCTCTGAAACAGTGATAAATATTCTGTTTCTGTTTGCAGATGTAGAGAGAAGTCCTACCCCTCTGATCTGCCATCTGCCAGTGTTATTATCTGTTTCTACAACGAAGCGCTTTCTGCCCTGCTTCGCACAGTGCACAGCGTCCTCGATCGCACTCCTGCACACCTTCTTCATGAAATTATTTTGGTGGATGACAACAGTGAATTGGGTGAGGACCTTTTGGTGATATTTTGGTCAGTGCTTACGCTTCTGAACTTTCCTGGCTCTTTCTGTGCTTTACTGACCAATCAGGCTAAAAAAAAAAAAAAAAGTAGAATTTATTAAGCAAAACCAGTTCATTCTACTATCCATGTCTGAAAAGTGCCAGGCAGTGCCAGATGCAAGATCTTCCAAGAAGCCCACGATAACATCCACTTTGATACTGATTCCATTTTGCTGCTGAGCTTTGTATCATACAGACCTGAACATTCAAAAAGAGATTTTGGAGAAAATAGTGAGGGGTATCTGTGTAGAAGTGATTAAGCAGCCATTCATAGCACAGCTGTTTTAAACAGTACTTTCGTGGGCTACTTTGGTGCTCAGAGCAGATCACACTTTCCATATATTTTGTGGGCCAGTTCTTTCTGTGAATGCTTCTGAAACAAAGTCTGTGCACGCAGCCTCAGCCGTGGTCTCCCAGATGAGTTGATGTGGCACTATGGAAACACTGAGTGGGTTTTTTGTACTCACTCAGCATTTCGGCCTGGTGGCGTGCTGGGACCAGAGCTCAACCTTTGCTGGACGGGCTCTGCGTGGCTCTTGCACAGCCTCTTGTGGTCACCCTCGGAGTAGCTCTTGTTGGAGCAGCCCCTGCTCCATCAGTCTGCGAGGAGACCCAGAGGGAACTGTGGAATTGCCTGACACTTGAAAGATTGGTGCTCTGGCTTTCTTTCTCTTGAATAATGTACAAGGCAAAGACAGACATGTAATTCAGGTGTTTTGGCACTTCGGAAGCTAAATGCCTGTTGAGGAATGCATTACTCTAGCTGTGCTTGCAAACAGGACGGTGCAGGTTCCCTGCTTGCCTCTATACAAGCCCACAACTTTTTGCATTTTTTAAGAATTATTTTTAGATTCTTCTTCAGTACATATAATTAGCTCCTTTGGTTTCATTGTTTGGTTTCTGCTTGAAGGCTTCACTTGGTCTGTGAGACTGATATGTGTAATGTAGGACTAAATTCTCTTGTTCTGTACCTCGTTTATTTCTGTGAGGTCAGATCAAACGTTAAGATGCGGGAGAGAGGAGAGATCAGATGCTGTCCTGCTGATAAATATGCATAATATTTAAAACTTGCTTTGTCCTTTTGTGCTTTGGAAGCAATGTGCACCCTTGTTACAGCGTCCCTTGCACAATTTGTTGCTTTCAAGTTTCATAACCTTCATATTCAGTACTAAGCTTACTTTGAAATGCACTCTTGAATATGGTAACGAATTTGATTAATGCCTGTGTTTAGGCAGGCATACTATCACTCCTCTGACCTGTTATCTAATTCAAAGGCTGACTTAGGTTCAAAGCATTCAAGTAGCTACTCCGGCCTTTCTGGCTGTAAATGAACATGTTTGGAAGCTGAAGATGAGAGGAGATACCACTTATACAGAGAACTACTGGTCTCATTAACGAACCAACTGGTATTTGCACTGCTGCTTAACTAGCCACTGGAATCATACAGCTGAAGAAAGCAAGGCTGGTTGGGTGGCTGAGGAAAGGGATCAAGACGTTGGCTTTGCCATGGATGTCTCATGTGAGATTGGGCAGCTTGCTTCTTCTCAATGCCTCTTAGGTGTTTTTTTTTTTTTTTTTTTAATTCATTTTCCCTGAAGTGCATATTTTCTGAAACGGCATCTTAGATGAAACTTGGCTTATTGCTTCAGCTTTAAACATAGGAACTCTGCATCATTACTGTTGTGCAGAGCTCATTTCTTTGCACCTAGCTTTGCCTCAGAAAGCTTCTTACACTCAGTCATTAGTATTCTTACCAGTGAAGCAGGCATTTCCATGGCTCAGCTGAGCCCACTGTTACATTTTTCTTTCCCTTTGCAGCAGGGTAGGACTTCTTTTTCTAGTACAGTCTCTTTCTCTCTGATGTACGTTTTACCTAATACAGGACAGCCTACAAAACATGTTCAAAGCTGTTGCCCAAAGGGTGTGTGAGACTAAACTGCTTATTGAGAACAGTCTGTGATATGTTCTGTTCCAGGCAATGGCTGGGCCCGATTTCTAGCAGAGTGTTGGGTTTGTCCAGGTCAAAACTGTTCTCTGAGGACATGTTAGCAGTTAGGTACATCTGGTTCTTGCATTCTGCTGTTTGAGCCTATGTTGTGGCTCAGTTTTAGCTACCAGTATAGGCATAACTTCTTTTTTTTGCTGCTGTTTCCAGAAGTTTGCATGTCATTACATACAGAACTACCATTTCTTCTTGTCTTGTGTGTCCTCTTACGCAGCCTTATCTGCTCCAAGTGCTGTGCTAGATAACTGCCCTTTACTGCTTTGTGCCAGCCCTTCATTTTCTGCAGCTGTACACCGTCCTTCCCTTGCCAAAATACAGTGGGTGAAGACTGATTTAAGTACCAGCATATTTTGTATTCGCAGATCCTCTGTGCTGCTTATTTGAGTATTTCGTTTGGGTAGCATCATAGGGATTACTTACTTTTCTCAGCTTTTTAGGAGACTTTCTCAAAAACAAACCAACAAAACCCCTTTCCTGTTACGTGACAATACTGTGTCACGCTGGAGACAAGGTGAGAGAATCCCTGTGACCCAGTCATATCCAGCATGCATCTCTGGAGACTTTTCTTTGTCCTACAGCATTCTCTAGCACTGTATTTGTTTGAGAAACCTTCTCATTCATCATCGGTGATATCGCCTTGCAGTGCAGAGGCTGAGATCCTATCATTTGGAGTTGCTTCTGGGAATCTGTTTTCCTGCTTGAAAGTTCTTGTACTCCCTCAAGGCTACAGCTCGGGCTTCCACATGTATTCCTTAGGTATTTAGTCCTGGTAACAGCAGCATTGTTTGAAGTGACAGTCAGCAAAATAATAAACTTAATTCCACCATATCCTCTATTGAAAGTCTGTTTGTGCCTCTATACCAAGGATCTTTATAAAGTCTCAGCTGCCTTATTTTCTTTCCTCACTTTATACTCATCTTCATTTTTCCATAAGCTAATTAGTTTTTCTATTACTTCAGCCTTTTGTGTCCATCTTCTCTTCAGTGGTAAAACCTTGCTGCCCGTTTCAGTGTTAGAAACAACTATCCTCAGAAAAAAGGTGTAGTAACTCCAAGTTGTCACTGTTAGTTACATCACAGTAGTGCTTACAGACTTCAGTGAACTTCTGTCTCATTCAAAAATAACACGTGCTTGTCAGCAGTGTCTCTGATCACTTTGAATTTCAGAAAAGCACCTACCTGCGAGGAAGTTGTAATTTCTCTTTATCTGCTGTTGTATCAACTAAGAAGGTACAGATAATGAAAGGTGTCTTTGTGCTCTTCAGTGTTTGTTTTAGTGTATGGAACACAGTAATTTACATCACTTGCCTGTGTGAAAGGGCTTTTGTTACTTGCTGTAAATGACAGTCGTCATGAGAAGGCTTTAGAAAGAGGAATGATGTTTCTTCCTACAGTGTCTTTAAACTTATTTTTATATTTTTAGAAGCTGTAATTCCTTTTAGCATTGAGTCTATTAGTTCCGGTTAACTTGAGTGATGTTGTACTAAAAGCTTTGTAAACAGAGCAATAAGACAGCCTCAGCAATCCAGTCGATATTCAAGGACCGAAGTATGAAGCCTGAGGCAGTGGCAGCACATAAAAGGTTAGCTGGGAAGACATATGGAAACACTTGTCAGCAGGCTAGGTGCTGTGGAAAGCCCAGCCATAAAGTTTGTCTAGATTACAGTTCGTTTAGATTGAGTTGAACGTCTTGGGACTTAAAACTCTCCCATCTTGTTCATCCATCCTGTGCTAATCTTGTGTTTTCCTTCTTCTAGCTGACTTGAAGAAAGACTTGGTTGAATATGTTAAAACTCAGCTTCCAAAAACGACAAAACTGGTAAGAAACGAGAAGCGGGAAGGCTTGATTCGAGGAAGGATGGTCGGAGCCTCTCACGCCACAGGTACACTTTCTTGTTTCTTTACGTGCTTTAACTGTGTGTTGGTGACTCCTCTTTCTGTAGTGCATCTTTTTCAGATGTTGAATGCCTGACCTGTGATTGCTTTAGCCCAGTGCAGGGCACTCTGCGTGCCATGCCGATTTCAAAGCTACACAAATTAAACCAGGGGAAGAAAGGTTTGGGATAACGCTATCGTAGGTGAAAGATGTTTTAGCAATTGTTTCACAGAATCACAGAATAGTCTAGGTTGGAAGAGACCTCCAAGATCACTGAGTCCAACCTCTGACCTCAGTGTCAGTGACTTTGAAACAAGTTAATTGCATCGTGCTTTGGCTGCTATGTTAAACTGTTGTGACAGCTACATAAAGTGTATTTGTTGATACCTGTCTGATGATGTTTGGAGACCTTAGCTAATATTACCTCTCTATATTTAAATGTTTATATCATGCTACTGACTGTGATCTACATGGTCTTCGTATTTCCTCGTAGGTTGTTCTGTTACTTTCTTAATGAGAAGGAAGCAAGGAAGACTTGGTTCTTGCTTATATATAAATGTAGAATTTTTATATTTTATAACTAACTTCAGGAAATTTCTGCTGTGTAGGAGGGGGACATATTTTTTCGAAGTCACCCAAACAACGACTTGGCAAATTTAGAGCCAGATTTTGAGCATCTCTTAACCTGTTCTGAGCTATTGATTTGTTTGTTTGTTTTTTGCTTCCTGTGTAAGTTTGGTTTTGATAAAAATGAGTTAATTATTTGGAGTGGGTCAAGGAAATAGTAAACCAAATAAACAAACAAACAAAAAAACAACAAAATAGTATTTGATGAAATTTAGTAAGGTAGTGTAGAGCTTTCCTTATTTCAGCTCTGAAAGAATGGTCTCTCAGGAATGCTTCCTTCTACCTTCCTCTGCCCTTGGTGTTGTTTGCAGAGTGTTTTCTGTGTGTTTCATGTGAGAACTGTTGCTCTAAAATAACAATCCGCTTCCTTATTAGGGTAAACTCTAAGCTGGCTTCTAATTCACAGTATAATTGTAATGTTTCTCACGCAAGCTTTTCTCTTACTGCAACGAGTGCTAATTGGGATAAACAGATTTGGCCCTTTATGTACACTGCCTTTTACCATAATATGCTTCCGGGTTAAATTCTGTGGCATCTGAGGAAGTATGTGCTACTTTCTCAAATCATTTGGAGTGGTGGATAAAGTTTCTTAATTGGTGTTTGCTCATTAGCATTGTAATGGGATAATTCAGAGAGAAAACTGTGCTTACCCTTCCCGAGCTGTTCTTGGACCCACTTGAGTTAGTGCAATTGTAAGTCATCTTATTGCTTCTCTGAACTTCTGCAGTCTCTTTTCCCCTCAATTAAATGCTGTCTGTTGTTAATAGAGACACACAAACTTAACGAGTCATCTAAGAAGAGGTGGAAAGAGCTTTAGAATAAAGTTATGCAAATTTTATGTTGTGCAATTAAAGTTCAGATGACTTTTTCAACCTGCTGAGATAAGGGTCTTTCATGGATCAAACCATCTTCTCTGACCATGGCAGATAATCCTTTATAAGTCAGTAGGACGAAGTGTTGGCCGGTCTGATACTGGTAGGTTTGGCTGTGCCAGTTCAGGGTATTTGCCCTCCTTTTAAGCTGGTGTGAATCCCAATAACTCTGAAGCTAACGAGATGGGGCTATGTCCCTTTATAATCAGGAACTGAAATGCTGTGGCCTGTGTTATGGATGAATGCAGGTTAATCCATCGGAATGGCTCAGCTTAAACACAGGTTTTTAGCTGTGATGGTAACTGGATGGATGCTGAAGTCTGATACGAAGGAAGCCCAAGGAGATTACAGCCAATGGACAAAGACAGCTTTGTCACGGGGGTAGTTCATCCAACCCAATCCTTGTCTATCTCTGTAGTCTCATTCATCTCAGGTGTGGGAGATGCTCTGTGTTAGGATAAATGCACCTCCTGACTCTGAGTGAGCAGTCTGATGTTTCATTTAAATTATAACAGCTCTGCTGAGTCTGGGTGGAATGTTTGACTATAAAACCTTGCCAAAGAAATGTAAAGAACTGCCCACTTGAGCGTTGGTAGCTAAACGTGAATAGGCAGGATCTACCTTCTGTAATTGAACTAATCCCTGTGGATTCTCCAGTTTGTAAGCTGTTCTGCGTGCAGATGGTGTCCCCCTTCTGTGACACAGGGTTGTAAGGATACTGCAGATACTCCGCTGCTGATAAAATGGTGCGTGTGTTTCATGTCACCACAAAATCTTTGTCTTTTGTATGCTTTGGTCTCTGCAGGAAAGGTGCTGGTATTTCTGGACAGCCACTGTGAGGTGAACGAGATGTGGTTGCAGCCGCTGCTGACTCCGATCAGCGAAGACCGCAGGACTGTGGTGTGCCCCGTCATCGACATAATCAGCGCCGACACGCTTACCTACAGCTCCTCCCCGGTGGTGCGTGGAGGGTTTAACTGGGGCCTGCACTTCAAGTGGGATCTCGTTCCTGCGTCAGAACTGGAAGGCCCCGAGGGAGCTACTGCTCCGATCAAGTAAGGTTCCTCCTGCGTGGTGTGCAGCAGCCTGTAGCAGAGCTTATACTATTCTGTATAATATTTATTTCAACTTTAAACTGTGCGTTGATGCATTTCCAGTCTGTTTGGCTTAATAATCATGATTTTGATAACCATCTTGTCCCTAGTAATAGCCCACAGATCCCACTGATAGGCTCTGGACTTGCTGTGATGAAAAGCTGAAGAATTGCTAGACTGGGAAAAGACATTTTTCTGGTAATACGAAGGTGATTTTGTAGCTGATGGGAGAAAACACAACATTTGGTAGTCTTTTATGTCAACACTTTTTCTGTATAGCTTTCACTTAGTTTGTTTCCTCAAGCATTTGTCATAAATCTTTATAAATGAACACACATGGATGTGAAGACCATCTTTAAAATGCTATTTGTCTCGTTGCACAATGCGGCAAGTGAGACTGAGATTGTCTATTGGAAGCCTGTCTTTGTTTTTGCAGTCTGAATTGCTTGGGAGTTGTTTTGCAACAAAAGTCCTCATAAGACTTAACACTAGGACTTGGAAGCATCTTCCTTTGTCTTTTAACCACTGGCAGCTGTCTGACCTGTACAGAACTGGCAGGATCTGGTTCCTACTGGATGTGTAGCTGTTACAAAGTGATTTTAGTAGACACCTTTCTTTAATAGCAGAGATAGGGCTCAGATAGGAGAACAAAAGCTTTCCCTTCATGAAAGCAGCTACTGCCAGTAGAGCAATGGGAAGAAGCTGATTGTGCTTCTAGTTGCAGGTATCAATTTTTGGTACAGAAATCAGGTTTGTAAAGGGGAAGAGTTTTTTTTCAAGACCGACTGCAAAGTGAATCAGAAATTGAGTGCTCTCATGTCTTTTTCATCCTCTGTTCTTGGACTGTAAATGAAGAGCGTTTCAGGCTGATGCAAGCAGCTCCAGCACAAGGTTCTCTGCTGTGGTCTGACAGCTTTGCAGTATTCCCATGTCTACCCATCACAGGGCGGTTTGAGAAGCCAGGAAACTCCTTAAGTTATTTAAGTTTGATTTGTGTGGAAAGTGTTGCTGTGGCAGTTCCTGAAGTTAAAAGGAAAAGGACAGGCCGAGGAAATCTGAATGGGGAACCAACAAAGTCTTAAAATCTTTATTCTGTTACTAACCTTTGTCAGAATTAATATGGGGTATGCATGGAGATCAGTTGTTGTTGCGTTCAATATTGTTGTTGCCTTCCTTCGAATCACTTTTAGGAGAAATTCCTATGGAAAAGGCAGAGAACTTTATTCTTGAAGGGAATCTCATCATCGAAGGAGATCACGCTTTCTGAGTATAAAAGGGACTTTTCCTACTCCAAGGTCTCTGCCTGCTTTGAAAGAGAAGCTAGACTGCCATTTAACCTTTAAGGATGGCTTTCTATCAAATTGAAAGTCTTACATTTTATGATCTAAGGACATCCGTAATGAAAAATTTTGGTGTCAGGGCTGGAAAAACTGAGAGCAACCTTTCAACCCAGGCTTTAAAGTAACAAACGGTAGTAGAACATTTTGTGGGAACAAGCAAGAAAATCCAGATTTAGGATTAGTTTAGTCACAGCACTATATTAACAAGGATGAGAAAAAGCCTGTTCTCAGCCCATTATATGTTCCCACTGTCATACAAGGTATTTACCTGGTGTCTTTATTCCATTTTATACTCTGCTAGGGCATGCTCTTATTATAACATCATGAGACAAGAGCAATTTAATCTGGAGACTGTAGAATGGGGATCATATACAGATTTTTATAAAATAGACCACCATTCTAGTAACACAAGGTAGAAAACCGGGAAACTCCAAAGAGAACATCTATGCAAATGGAAAAACTCCAATGACTTCTCTAGGACGTATCAACTGGCCATGGCATTGGTGAAGAAACAGTGCTGCTCCTGGTGCTTGAATTCTATCGGAGATAGAGTGCCATTTCTTTTAGCAGCATTCCTGACTTGTATGACTTAAATTTAGACCTTCTTGAACATAAATGTTATTTCTTGATCTAATGTAACACGGGGGAGTAAAATGCTCTCTGGTTTCTACTGTTTTTTGTGTTCAGTCCAGCCCAGTCTGTGTGACTTGCTCCTGTACGAGGGAGAAGAGCTTATTTTAAGTGTACATGTTTGTGCCTGTGGGGGAACTAGATCTGTTTTTACCAGAAGCTAATTAATGGTAGCTCCTAATTTTCAATTTAGAAAACTTAATGGACTCCAAACTTGCCCGGGTGTTTACTTTTTTCCTCTTTTCCTGTCCCATCTGTCTTTTACAAGGTTGTTTACTGTACACAGAAATACATTTTACAGGTAAATCACTAGTGGAAGATCACAAACACAACTTACAGATCTGATTTTGAAAATGTATGGTGAGGCTAAAACTGAACTCCCTCAGAAATTATAAGTTGAAGGTTGAAATTGTTTTCAGTAGGTCTAAATGTAAGCTTTTGAACTGATCCAGCTAAAATCACGGGCTTTGTCTAAAAGAGCGAACTACTTTGACTTCCATTTTAGGTCACCTACTATGGCAGGAGGCCTGTTTGCCATGGATCGTGAGTACTTTAATGAACTCGGACAGTATGATAGCGGCATGGACATCTGGGGAGGAGAAAATCTGGAAATATCTTTTCGGGTAATCTTGCTTTTATGTGTATTGGAGTACAAACCTCTGTCTTGTTTCTTCTCTTTGTGCTTCCTTTAGCACTGGAATAGCTACTTGTACACCAAAACCAGTGTTTTTATTTCTAGGAAGAATGACTTAAGCACACCAACTCTCTTTTACAATAATCTTCGAGTCAAATTTTAATGGGAAAATTAAAGAGAATTCAGCTTGGCAGGAAAAATAATGAGAAAATCATTATCAGGAGACTTGAAAGTGATGTTTCATTGGGCTGTCTACATTTTCTCTTCTTTGTTGCCATTCCCCTGAAAGAAAACAACTGTATGTGCTCAATGCCACGTATAGCTCTTTGTGGATTCATCAGCAGATTTGATGAGTCTGTTCAAAAGTGAGATGCTACCATAAGAAATGTGAAATAGGGATTAAAATGTGAAGTTAACAAACAACGACAACAAAAACCTGAAAATAAACAAGCAAACAAGCAAAATATGTACCCCAGAGCATTAGAGAACTCTGTCAAATAGAGAAATCAATATTGGAGTTCAAAAATAAGAACAGGCACTTCATAAGTTGTGTATTCAGAGAGCCTGACGAGGTCTGGAAGCCCTGTCTCCCTAGGGAAGAGTTGTGAAGAAAGCAAAAAGTGACTGATCTTATCCAGTCACTTCAAAGTGAATTGATTATAAACTGTTCCCTTGATGGTATCAAGTGATCTGCGTTATCTGGTGTGGAAGAGTGGACGTGTGATTCACATGTAGGCAAATAGATTCAGATATCTCAATCTAAAAGTGAAATCTCCGCACATATCACAGAATCACAGAACTGTAGGGGTTGGAAGGGACCTCGAAAGATCATCGGGTCCAACCCCCCTGCCAAAGCAGGTTCCCTAGAGCAGGCTGCCCAGGTAGGCGTCCAGACGGGCCTTGAATATCTCCAGAGGAGGAGACTCCACAGCCTCCCTGGGCAGCCTGTTCCAGTGCTCCGTCACCCTCACCGTGAAGAAGTTTTCGCGTGTCGGTGCAGAACTTCCTGTGCTCTATCTATTCCAGTGATTTCAAATAGGTCATTAAAGCATAATGTTTTGGAATAGCATAATATTTGTTTTGGGAAAGCCGTGATGTTTGAAGTGGAAGGTGTGATGATATGACCAGTTTTTTTTTTTCTGACTTGAAGATCTAATAATGTAACTTGTCAGAAAACATGGCATTAGACCAATGTTGCTGACGCTTAATTCCATCCTTGCACGTAAACCTGCCTGAGTATCTCTTGAAGGGGAGGAGATAGCTCGCTGTCTGCACACCGACAAGGCTTGCTATGTTCTGCTTTTGTTTGGACAGATCTGGATGTGTGGGGGCAGACTCCTGATCATCCCCTGCTCCAGGGTAGGACACATTTTCCGTAAGAGACGTCCCTATGGCTCACCGCGGGGCCAGGACACCATGGCTCACAACTCCTTGAGGCTGGCACATGTGTGGATGGATGAATACAAGGTAGGAGATCTTTCTAGGTTGTGAAATAGTTATTACCTGGTGTTTTTGTCTAAGGGCTGTATCCCAGTGAGGTCTGTTGGCATTTCTAACAGGGTCTTGCTTCTGTCTTCTGACTTCCTAAAGTTAATTTTGGTACGGAATCCTAAATTCTGTAGGCTTGTGGGTTTGGATTTGAGTGTTCAGATTTATTCCCTGTTACTTACGCTGCCTGCAGGAGATTCAGTTTTATGTCTTTTAAATGAAATAAAAGATGATGAATGAGTTTCTTGTAATCTCCACATTGTTTTGTGTCCAAATCAATATCATGTGGTAGCCGTGTGCCTTCAGGTAATTTCTGTGTTGGTGAGACAGAGGCTTTATTGGTTTTTGGTTTTCATTTTAATTAGCAGTCTGAGTCTTGGTCTGTCTAGCCCTGCGAGTTCAGTCAGGATTGACTTCTGGATTCAAGGACAAGAGTGTTGCATCTGTCTTCGGGCCTTCCTACTAATTGTTTTAATGGTGAAGCCCAGCTCTCTGATTCTTGAGGGCATTTTGCATTGTGAGACCGTAGGATTTCCCTTCTGGCCAGCTCCTGTGGTCCCAACTATTTCTATATGAGACATACTTTCTTAAATTTATATTCCTTAAAGGTTTATGTTTCAAAACCCATCCTTTATCTTGATGCTCTATCACTTTGAGGAACCTATTAAGAGTCATTAATTTTTATCTCCATTCTCCATAACACATCAGTAGATTTGATCTATCGCTTTCCCTTTCATTGGTGTCTGGGCCCAGTTGTTTTGTGATTAACGATGGCTTTCTCTGCAGCTTGGAACTGATTCTTTGTTGTTCCCAGCTAATACTGCTTTGTCCAAAGAGGACTTAAACTGCTGATTGTAGCAGTCCCTTATCGCAGAATTGTGTTCTGACCTTTTCCAGCTGTTTCTAATCTAATTCCACGATAGTTGCCAGAGACTGTCATTATGACAGATTCATGGTTGGGAGGCAAGCTCGGAGATGTTTTTGTTTGTTGAAGTGATTGTGTGATGAAGAGAAGAAAGATGAGGCTGAGAGGACCTCTTTTGCAGCAAAGAGCAAATACCAACATTTAATAAATACAACTGCATAATGGAAGGCAAAGAGCAAGATTTACACTTTGCTTTTGACAGTTATGACACAGATCTCAGTTCACGCATACAATGGAAATCAAAAAAATCCAGAAAAGGTAGGATACTAAAATTTGAACTTAGAGAAGAGGCAACTGGAATAGCAGGGCTACTCTTTTTGAAGCGGACCAATTTCTCATAGTAGTGTCCAGTCTGTTTCCAAACTTTCTCAAGAGTTATCCAACACTGCGTTGTATTTGATGTTTCCTCCTTTAAAAAAGTGATGATGCATCAAGAGCATCTGAATGCTTAAAGGTCCTGATAAGGACAGATGTGTGATCTGTCTTGAGATGATCCGGTCTGTTATCTCTATTCCAGAGAAGGCACCAGGTAATTGAAAAGTGTCAGAACACTAAAGTCAGTAAATCCTATGTGTCTGGCAGAGATGAATCCAACTAAATACCTCAGCTCAGTGCCCTGAAAACTGATTTGTTAAATGATCTGATAAATGAATTGGCATAAAAATACCATGCATTTCCTATGAACTCTGTAAATCCAGCTGGAATTAAAGACTCTGAGGGGATTTTTCTTCTAGTTCTGCTAATAATATTGATGAATGAAATTGACTGAAATGAAACTTCTGAGTCCTGCATGCAGGAAGAAGTTGGAAGCCAGTAATCTGAAATTACTCTCCTCCCCTTCCCCCTCAATCTCTTTCTCTTAAATACAGGAGCAGTATTTTGCTTTGAGACCTGAGCTAAGGACGAGGAACTATGGAAACATTACTGACCGCGTAGAACTGAGAAAAAAATTGAACTGCAGATCATTTAAGTGGTATTTAGATAATATCTATCCTGAGATGCAGATATCTGGGCCCAATGCCAAAGCTCCGCAGCCAGTTTTTATTAATAGAGCACAGAAACGACCAAAAATAATCCAGCGTGGAAGGGTAAGATAAACTTTCTTAAATACAAATGTCTGTCTTGAGAGATTCTTTTTCGGAAAGATTTGCTGAAATATAAGAAAGTCTGTTTCTGTAGAGCACAGAGTTTTAGTTTTTGTAACAAACTGTCTTGAAAGTAACTGAATGTGTGCCTTTAGAAAAAGGTAAGTCAGTTTGATCTGTATTTTAGGTCATCTTCAGAACAGATACTATTCAGTGAAGTTTCTTACCTTACAGCTCTGAGTTACAAAGTAACTTAGTACTAAATTCTGATTCTTCTATTTAAGTGAGAAAATAAAGTTTTCTGTAATTCTACAGTCTGTTTTCCTGCAAAGATTGCAATGTTGGAGTTTTGAATCTGGAAAAGAATTTAACATTCATTGAATTCATTTCTGTAGTGTTTATACACTAAAACCACCATCTGAAAGCAGGATATGTTTGTAATTAAGATGAAGTACATGCAAATCATGCTGAAAAGGTTTTAGTTTTATCAACACGACAGCATGCTGCTGTGAAAACCAGCATGTTTAGCTGGTGGAATTACACTTTGCGTGGTTACTACTTGTGTGGCTGTAGGATTGGTATGTTCTATGGCTATATATAAAGTGTGCTACTCTTCTGTTTGATTCTCAGTTATGCAGAAGGCACCTTTCTGCATTTATTAAAGGGTAATGGGACTAGCAGGTTGGTTTTAGTCTTTTATGGAGATTTCATTCTCTTACGTACTGCTTTTATACCAGGATGTTAGAAAAGAGCATCGAGATCCATAGCGATAAATGCAATTGGATTTCATCATTGCCCGTCTGGTCTTTATAGGGCTTTCTTCGTTCAGAGCCATCCCCCAGCACTAAATTTCTCTGGTGGCCGCTAGGACAGGGCTGCCTTGCATAAGGAACCTGCTGTTCCGGTACCTGCAGGTCAAATGAAATCAAGTCTTTGACCTGGGTACCCTTAGGCTGCACTTTTAAGAGGCCAGCAGCGCCTTCCAAGGACGCCCCAGGTTGCCAGGCCCAGTTCTGCAGCTGGCAGGCGTCCTCTTCTGGCAGGCTTTTAGGAGGCTTTGGCCTTTTTCCCCGTCGGGCCAGGTCACCTTTGTGGCTGCTCCCACTCCCAACACTTCCCCTTCCCATGATGACTTATCCCCCAAATGACTTCTCACCCCCTAGTCTCGCTCGGGGACCTGCCACCCACATCAGGAGCAGACATCCCCAGATGTGTTCAGCCCCCCTCTGCTGATTGATGCAGAAATAAGTGCAGGCAGAGGCTTTTTTTTTTCCTGGTGTAACACAAGCTGGACTGGCCACAGGTGCCATGCTTAGGGCATTTATAGCCAGCCACCTTTTGTTAGGCCATAGGGTGACATCGTAAGGGTCTCCGGGTGCCCCGGTGGCAGCGCTGACAGAGGCCACCTGGCCATTGCAAGACAATGCTGTTGTGAGGATGGCGCCCAAAGTAGAGCTTAAAACAACCAAGTTAGCTGCGTTTGTAGAAGATCCAAACTGCTGAAGCAGAGAAGTTCAGCATGGGCTGCCCCAGGAAGTGGTTGAGTCCCCATCCCTGGAGGTCTTTAAAATGTTTAGATGTAGAGCTTAGGGATATGGCTTAGTGGAGGACTTGTTAGTGTTAGGTCAGAGGTTGGACTCGGTGATCTTGGAGGTCTCTTCCAACTATTCTGTGATTCTGTATATTCATGAAGGAAATCCTGATAAAGATTCACACCTTAGCTCTGACACCCGCTCTCTATAGAGCTGTACAAAGGCAAAGCCAGGATGTATTTGCATCCGTTCTCTCCAGTGCCGGATTTGGCTAACAAGTGCTTTTTGTGCTTCCCAAAATAATGGAGAACTTCCAACCTGATGCAACTCTGTCAAGGCCCTTTCCCAGAGAGGACCTTTGAACTAGTGCACTCTCCGCAAGGTAATGCAATCTGGTTACTGACATTTGCTGGTCCTGCAAGTAGATTAAGTCTGGAGGCCCAGAGCTCACAGGCAAACTATTGACATGATCAGGTTTTTATTTTTCCTTGGAAGCAGCTGCCTGGGAAGCCACGACTCGTGTAGTATTTTTATAATTGCATCCCAGCCAAGTTGTAAAGTTATTTATTAGGGCGAACATGCTAACTTCCCGGAATACACCCGATACAATGAGCTGATGTTATTCTGTTATTCCCCTAGTCAGACTTTTTTTTTTTCTTTCCATGAAAATTAATGGCTTTCTGCTTTTAATCAGACAGAAGTTTAAGGAAAGGCTGATCTGGGGGGAGGCTACTGAGGCACCAAGAACAGTAAGGGGAAATCTTCCTGAATTCTTATGGCTTAAGTTGGAGGACTAACGTGGTGTAACCTTAAAGAAGAGGGAGACGAGACACAGAAAAATGCAGTTCCTGAGCTCGATTCTCTGGGGTTCGAGGATTATGCCCAGCATTGTGTGAGAGCGTGAGCTTTGGCTCCGATGGCTGCAGAAACTAGTTCCAGATGCCTCCAAGGAACAGAACGATCAGCCAACGTCACCGCTGCCTGCCAGACTCTTCAGGGTTCAGGATGAATCACTCCAAATCCCAGCTTATTCCCAAAAGCTAATTGGGCCAGAGATAAGTGCTGGTTTGACAGCTGGGAAGAACTGTCATGATCACAAATCGTGACAGTTCCTAACAGCGTTATCAAACGCTGGTCGTTATGGCCAATAAAAACAAAGTGGAAAAAAAAAAAAGATCCTATAAAACTCTCATAGCTGTGCAGTTTGAAAGCCTACTGTTGAGTGAGGAATGATGAAAATGAGATCTCTCCCCGAAGTCCCCCGGGTGTGAGGAAATGTTACTTAGAAGGCTTTGTGTAATTTGTTTCAGATGTGCGTAGGGAACAGGCGAAACATGGCGCGCTTGAGGAGGCTGTTGCTGATGCGTCTGGGGACAGCTATTTCCAGAAACCGTGTTTAGGGGAGAGTATTTGGTGTTTGTGCTCTCTGATTGCTGTCGTGTGATGGAGCAGCTCGTTCTTTTTATTACTGGAAACGGCTTTTGGTTTATAAAAAAATCTGCAGAATCGATACCAATGCCAAGGCAGCTATGTCTTCGTAATAAAATGCAACTAGCTAATTAGTCAGCCTGGCCCCAAGTTCAGGACAGCGTATGGATAGATCTCCCTCTTCTCCATCCAGCTGCAGGTTGCGGGTAATTATTTTAATATGCACGCCAGATCTGCCACCCTGCCGTCCCCCACACTTGCAAGGGCTGTCAAGCGCCCTCCCCAGTGCCTGAACTGGAATGGGCACTTGGGAGGTCCTTAAATTCTTCCCTTCTTCCCTGATCTGTCATTGCCCGGGACCTTAGGCTTTGGTGGAAGGTGAGGAAGGGAAAGAAACTTGACAGAGTACGGCCTGAACGTGCTGAGCTGTGCTGCGTGTGTTGCACTTGTAGCATAAAGGGAAAACTTGAACGTAATTAGAAAGCAAAATGGAACTACTTAATGCTGGCTTTTCATTCAAATTATCAGAAAAACAAAATGGTATTTTCAAAAGGGAAGGAGGGCTCTTAGTACGTTGTGTGTCTGTGAGCACAGTGCGCTTGCAAAGTGTTACCATATGTTCTGTTCGGTGTGTGGTGTTTGTTGTTTACTCTGCCCATCAAACTGTTTTCCTTTTGTAGCTGTATCACCTTCAAACCAACAAATGCCTGGTTGCCCAGGGCCACCCGAGTCAGAAAGGAGGCCTGGTGGTGGTTCGGGAGTGCGACTACAACGATCAGAACCAGGTAAGACGTTCCTGATTATCTGAAGAGCTGTCTTACAGATCGCTAATGCGTCTTCCTGCCGGCAAAATGCCGCGGTGTGACATCTCATCAGCCAGCAGGCTGATCCCAGAGCATTGTTCAAACTGCAGTGCTGGCAGGGGAGGCTGTGGAACTTAAGGCTCTGCCTCCCGAGTGCTGGGTATCGGCATCTTCTGTCTTTATGGGCTGGATCTCTGTGTGTGGCTGAACACTGTCCTCGAGAGGGGATCGTAATCTGCTGATTGACGCTTCAGAATTGGTAGAAGCTTTCAGCCAGTTCCTCGTGCTGGATTCAAGGCAGCCTTCTCCTGGCCTGCTGTGCTACCAGTGGTCTGCTGCTGGCGTGGCTGTAGTTTCGGGTGAATAAGCATTTTGTTGCTATTACCAAATAGAAGGAGTTGTAAGGAATTTAGAAAATTCTTTGGCTGCAGGTGGATTGCTGATGTGGACGTTAACCGGGATGGTAAAATCTAATGAATTTTTATATCACTGCATGAAGACTGCTATTCCATTTCTGTTTGTTCAGGCGACAGAAATTCAGGACTCCAGAAAAAAGAATTCTCCAGGATGGAGAGACCCTCACCTAATGCCTTAAAGACTTAAAAAAGACTTGAGAGCCTAATGATTTAGAAGCCCATGGCATCCAAGTCTAAAAACTAGATCTCCTCTAAAGAGAAAAGTAGTCAAAGACACAAGGTAAATAGAGCAGGAGATGTAATGCAGCTCAGCTATATCAAAGGAGGGTTGTGCTAGACTAAACGGGTACCTGATGAAGTGGGCAGCAGTGCTCAGGATATGGAAACTGCAAGAGTAGAAGCAGGATGATGTACAGTAATCCAGCAAAAGTGCAGTCTGTCAGCTAATGGGACTTTCTGCTCCTGCCTGTGGTCTCACCAGCTGAACGTGGCAGAGGAAGATGGTGTCAGGGTGAGTGTAGTCAGCTGCAGGCACGTGGTCTCAGTCCCATCTTGCACAGGACCAAGCAGTACGTCCCTGCACTCAGCCTCTGGAGTACAGACGAAGCTGTGACTGAGTTGCAGGCCCCTGTTTGAAACCTGGATGAACTGGAGGTGGAATGGGAATTAAGGTTTTGGTCATGGTATGGTCTCTACTGAGTGTATAACTGTAACCAACTGGCACCAGTGGCTGTACATTCACGGTGACAAAGGTGTTAAGCTGCCTTTGGAGCCTTGCAGCCTGTGGAGGAGAAAGCAGAAATGACTTCCCTGTGGATGATGTCCACAGTAGGAGCAGGTGGGTCCTCACAGTTAGTTTCCCTTCCCTTCCATGTGCTGTTTCTAATAGTGAACTGCCACACGGTTGGAGGAGGAAACCTGTTCTGTTCCCCCCTTATCAAAGACTTTTCCTTATTTTTCTTCTGGAGACAGAAAACTTCAGTCCTCCTTTCAGTTCTGAGGAAGACAAACGAACGCTCAGATTGTTCATCGCTGGCTTTCCTCGTGAATCTAGTTTACTAGTGGTAAACTGAGCAATTAGCTCTCACAAGAAACAACTGGCTGTGCTATCTTTAACAAATATTTTGTTCTTCAACCAAGTACATTAACCAACACTTTGTTTTCTGTCATTTTGCTCATTTTGCTCTCCTAATAAATCCCAAGAGTATGTCAGCCTGCTGCCTTCACATCTTCTTGACCATTCTTGCTCTAGGTATGTAAGAACATTGTAAAGAAAAAGAGCACTTAACAACTCCTGCTTATCAAATATAGCAAGAAACTTGTCAAGTACTGGAAGTCTTTAATTGCCATTTTTATTCATGTTAGCTGAAAAGGCCAACAACTGTAATTTTTGCTCTAGAACCATCTGATCTATGCCTCTAGCCTTAATACAAAAGCCTGTGCTGGGTCTGGTGAAAGGCAGGTACCCAGCTGTCCCATCCCCAGGGTGCTCACTTACAGAAACTTAACAACAACTGGACAAATGTCTTAATGAGCGTTTAATTGCATTTTGACCTCCTATAAGCTCTTGGCATCCCGTGGCAGTGAGTTCTGCAGGTTAGCTGTGCTTTCTGTGGAAATAATGGGATGCCACTTGGTGATGGTTTCCTTTGAAGCCAGTTATTTTTTCCCCAAGGAATAAGTTGTCACCATTTATCTCTTTCCAGGCTGCTTTGGCTCTGTGAGTACTTGAGAAATACACGCTACTGCTCAGTGAGATGAAGGAGCAAGGTGAACTCTACCTGGGAAAGCGTGCCAAGGGCTGGGAAACAAAATTGGGCCTTCCTGAGACTCGTTGGTCACCGGTCTTTTGACTGGAAGGTGGTAGTCTGTAATTTTGTACTTAGAAGTAGCACAAGTGGGGGAGGTGAGAGGATTTAATAGAACAAAGGTCAGTGCAAAAAGCCCGAAGTAGCAGAAGTTGAGAAGCAGCAATACCGAATGTGAATTTTGCAAGCTGAAGACTAATGTGGAATGGAAATTTGTAGCTGAGGTGAGGAGGGAGTGCCAAGATTGCCAAAGCAAACTCTCCTACTTGAAGTCAGCATTGTGTCCGACCTCCTTCTGTAAGCGGAACTGAGAACACACGAGGTAGTGCACGCCATAAAAACTCAGGTGTTGAAGGAGTCCAGAAAACATTTAAGGACTTGGAAAGATCAGACATGATCTTTCATGATTAAATGCAGAAGTCCTAAAAAAAGGAACCGTGGTGTGGATTCTACTCACAACCATCATGTCTAAGGTTAATCAGATGGTGAGTAGATGTCAAGGATGCTGAAGTGCTTTATGTTAGAGCCTACCCCAAAGGAAAAGAAGTAATAAATTACTGACAAACTTGGGAGAAGAGCATTGAAGAATGAAGGTTTTGGAAGCAAGCATAATGGCCAGCACAGGACTAACCAGTGGGGGTGTTTGTGACCTGGCATGGGTTTGTCATGTGTCTGCTGCCTGCTTGCCTTTTCCTGACCCAAACTCTTAAAGCCAAGTTCCTTTTCCAAAAAATCTCCTCACAGCCTGAGTTGTGTGTGGTTTTTCTACTCTTGCTTAGAAAGAGGTTATTCTCCTCCGTGCATTTGCTTCATTTCAATAATTCCAGCTTTCTTTAACTTAGCTTTTAAAAATGTGACTGTCGCCAGTCAGGCTGGGAAGTGGTCTGGTGTGTGAGCATGTGCCTCTGTGCTCTGCTGGGCAGGACACTGAGAGAGAACAGATTTGGGCAGAAAAATTCAGAAAAGCTCTGTTAACACCTCTGTAGAACGTCACCAATGAACTTCTTAGTCTCTGACTCTTGAGCAGTTTGTAGGAGGATGTGCTCACTAAATTCCAGGTTTATCTGTAAGATCTTTCTCCCTCATTCTTCTCGTCACGGGTGTAAGTTTGTGTTTCTGATCCAACACGTGTCTGGAGTGAGCGTGAAGGAGTGCGAGCTGAGGCTGCCTGCTGCTTTTTCAGCAGATTGAAGAACACAGCTCTGCAGTCCCCGTAACAAACCACCACACACGATGTCAGCAACACTGGAAAATGGGGCAGGAAGAATATATTGGGTTTAGAAAAACCTTCAGGAGGACATTGGGGTTCTTGGACAGCAGTAGCTCAAAGCACTGATTACAGACCACCAAGCTCAGCTGGTGCTGGTGACTTTCACAAGCTGTCTGGTGCTGTGATGTCTTTGTTACCCCGAAGAAGAGAGCTGAAGTAGATGCACGTGGCTGCAGTGATGGAAATCAGTAGGCACAGCTCTTCCTGCTGAGGTGGCTTCTTTGTGCTGTTAAGCTGAATTTTTGTCTCTTCAAACCTCTGAGGCTATGCCAGTTGGCCTGCCCTGCCTTTTGCTACGCTCCACGGTGCTCTGAAAGCCCAAGGGCAGGCTGGTGCTTCCCTACGGCCTCGAAATATTTGTTCCTCAGGGACAGGGAGCTTCCCTCTGCTGCCTACTGCAGCTTCCTTGGTCTGTTTATGTGCCCTAGGCTGGGGTCATGGGTTTTAATGCAGTTGTCTGCATTGACACTGAACCTGAAGGCTTTCATGATTGACTCAGTTTCTCAGAAGGAGATGGTAAAAGGGCTGTTCTCCTAGGCTGAGGCACCATTTGAGCCCTCTCCTCACTTGTATTTCCTCTAGTAGTTCAGGTGGCTGTTGCCTATTTACATCAATCACAGTGTGAAGAGTGCCCTCTTCTACTGATTCACAGCCCTGTATCTCTGTATTAGGATTTATATATTAAAAAAAAATCCCCTGTGATGTACAGGGGTTGATGGAGGAAAGCGAATGCCTGGAAGGGGCCCGTTCTGTGCCATTCACCACATTAAATCATCTTTAACCCTAACTTTGACCACTGGTGTTGGGGAGAGAGGTTTCTCCTTAACATCTGCCTCTTTGCTTGTGCCATAGTCTGGTTGCGTCCCCGTTCTTCTCTTCAACTCCAGTGAAAAGGGTGAGAGCAGCCGTCAGGGTGTCCCTGGGGCAGCAATTCACGGCACTTCTTTCCTCACCAGCAGGATCCGGGCACGCTTCCACGTCTGCTAAGGGAAATCTGCCCCTGATGTGCTCCCAGCTGCTAGGAAGAGGATGCCCAATGACAATACCCTGTATCATGGCTGTTATTTAAAAAAAATAATAAAAAAATGCCCAGTTGAGAGTAGGAAATACACAGGAAGGAGGTCTAAACCCTGGGCTGGTTCCTTAGGTTCCTTCCTGGCCAACCTTCTGCTGCTGGGCTTGGGCCTGAAGCCAGGCAAAGCACAGCCAAAAGCGAAGGAGAGCGGATTTCCTGGTAGCAAGATCATTTTCCAGCCTATTCTGTGGACTTCCGTCTGATGGGTGCTGCTGTTCCTGCCAGCCTGTAACACCGTGAGCTAAACATCGTCCTGCCCCTGTCAGCAGCAACGTACTTAATACATTTTGGAGCATGCAGAGGCTTCAGTTACATAATAAAACCTCCCAGTGTGGCTTTGCTTTCCCTGTGTGAATCTGTTCATGGGCTGCAAGGTCACAGATACCTCAGTCTGAACTTGGAACTGTAACATCTCCCAAACTTCGGGCTTATTTTTCTCAATTGTTTGTTTTTCTACCCCAAATTACTCTGAATCACGCTGGATTTCACTGCCGTTGTGTGTTCTTTGCTGTTATTCAGCCTCTGATTAACGTGGTGTCACTGCAGTCTCCTGTTTTCCCAACCTTCACCTGCTGCTGGGGCTTGGCTCCCTTGTTCTTCTTTCAGCAGTAACAATGTTCTTAAGAGTCCTGCTCCCTCTCCCTTTTCTCCTCTTTAATCTTGATGCGCTTTCTTTCTCAGGACAGGGTTTAAACTGGAAAAGTATGTAAGAGACCGCAGAGCTCCTGAGGCTGGGACAAATGTTAATTGAACACCTGCATTTCTCCAAGGGAGCCCTTCCCTCTATGACAGTGGGTTAACGAATGAGCTGCGTGCTTCTTAATCTGCCTGCAATTAGTCTGCACGTAAAACTCGTGCAGACTTCGTGGGGACACAGATGGCAAGGAGGGCACGCGTGCTGCAGCACCGGAGCTCGGTGTGCCGGTGGGTCTGTGCTTCTGGAGCGGTAACCGGGGGCTCCGTTCCCTCACCAGCAGCGACAGAAGGTGGGGAAAGGGAGCTGGTGGGGGTGAGCGAGGCGGTGAGCCTGCTGAGCACCCAGCGGGGCTGGAGGATGCTGCCCAGCTGCTGTGCGATGCAGGAGCCTCCCTGCAGGATCAGAGTAGTACAAACCGTTGGGTATTTAGCCAGGTGTCATCGCGGCTAAATATCATCCCCTCACTGCAGAGTTCCACCTTTCCCATACCTCTGTCCTCCAGCCCTAAGCCGTGTCCAGCAAGCCAGAGAGAGCCAGCGGGGTGTGGGCACCAACTGCAGCAACCAAAGGTGCCTGGCAGTGTTTTACCCAGCAGTACAAATGCCTCCTTTTGCCACGTTAACACGTGGGAGAGGGCACACCGAGAGCTGCAGCACGTCCTTCTTGGCTCTTAGAGGTGCGGCGGTTTTCAACGTGACAACGGAGAAGCCTCCTGAACGCGTCGTGTAAATTCAGGAAGCCAAGCGTGATCCAAGCTGGAAACACGAATCCATGAATTCTTGCTTTATCCAGCTCGGCCTTGGGTGGGGACTGAATTTAGTTCTTGCCACCAGCAGAGCTACTGGGGCGTTGTGTAGGTTCCCGAGGTCCAGATCCAGGCGTTCTCGTGTTGCTTCAGCTAAAACGAAGTGGATGTGAAGCAGGAGACCTGGTCTCAGGCTTGGCAGGGCATGGCTAGAAAAGCAGTCTGCCTGGGGACAGGACAGAGTCCTGGAGGTGCCCGGGCATGGGGCGATGCTCTGGGAGGCTGGGAAGGTGACCGAGCGCTGCAGCTGCATTTTGGTTGCTGGAAAAAGGCAGCAAAGAGACAGCAAGAAGAGCAAGGCACATCTTTGACACCTGGAAACTCTGCAATAAACTCTGTGATAAAAGTCTTTCGCCTTCTCCTCTCAGGTCTGGGTTTACAACGAAGACCACGAGCTGATTTTGAATAATCTCCTTTGCTTGGATGTCTCGGAGACGCGCTCGTCCGATCCGCCTCGTCTCATGAAGTGCCACGGCTCTGGTGGCTCCCAGCAGTGGACGTTTGGGGTAAGTGGCGTGGCTGGTGTATTTATAGCACGTTGCTTGGAATTAATGCCTCGGCAAGCGACAGTACCGCTCACAGGACAGCAGGGCCGGGTTTAATGATGCCCAAACCTCAGATTACTGCACTAGGCTTGGCCCGCAGCTGAGGCAG
>CM021766.1:6842450-6967272 GCA_011076525.1 Nettapus auritus
CCCAAACCTCAGATTACTGCACTAGGCTTGGCCCGCAGCTGAGGCAGTGTCAGCCCCCATCAGTTTCAGCTTCAGTTTGACAGCGACGTAGGACAGAAATTTTAGGAAGTGAATCCCGTCTGTCTTCCTCTCTTCTCCAGAAGAACAACCGCCTCTACCAGGTCTCCGTGGGGCAGTGCATGAAGGTGGTAGACCCGCTTAGCCACAAAGGGTACGTGACCATGGCCATCTGCGACGGGTCCCTGCCTCAGCAGTGGCATTTTGAGAGCTGAGCCAGCCCCGGAGCGTCGAGCCAAGACCAGGATCCCCTTCAGCCACTTGAGGTCACTCCGGAGGGCTTTGCGAGGAGCCCTTTGCTGCTACCCCCACCACAGCCATCGCAAGGACCCCACACCAACGTCCCACTGCGGGCGTGAGGAGGGCCGGGCGGTCACCGGCCCCGTGTCGGGCACAGCAGGAGCAGCGGCCCCCCTGCTACAGACCCGGCGCGGTCCCTTGGACTATCCTGGATAACTGAACTGGTTTTAAGTAAGAGAAATTATTAGAGCGGCGTAATTTAAATGGTGAGATTTTAGCCTTGTGGATCTTCTGAATGACAGAAAGGCGTCATTTTTGAGTATTTCATGCGCGGTATCTCATTAATTTACATTTTTTTTAGTATGGTTTTACTGGCCAAATTATTTTACTTTATCTGGAAAGTATTTTTATTCCCTTTTATCTTCTGAAAATTGTCATTTGCGGTATTTAAATTTAGTTCTTTTAATTTCCAGTTTTAGGACATTTCACGTAGTTTGAATTCTTAGCTGTCATTCGTCACCTCATATTTAAAACAAGAGAAGGAACTATTACAAAGTCTATTTTGATGACCCATGACAGTAGCTGCATTTAAAATAAAGTATCATTTTTTTATTAATCAGCATGGCTGCAATTCTTTGTAGCCATCGGACCGGAAAGCACCAGGTAGGAGGCTGATGCCAACCCACATTCACACAGCTGAGGTCTTCCCTCGTTTCCTCTCCCTTTTCCTCCCGGATGGTTCTTTCTTTCTCTCCTTTGAAGGGTCTGACAGGTAATTTATTTTTTTCTTCCTCTCCACTTCTCTGTGTCCTTCCCCACGTTCTTTTATTTCATTATTTACCTTTCCTTGATGTCCTGCTTCAGCTCCGGATACTTCAGTGTGTGTGGAAGCTGCTGCGGAAAAGCTCTTCTTACCCAGCGTGTTTTTCCTTAGCGTGTGGCCTCGTCCATCGTGCCCGAGCCGCCTGCCTTCCGCGGGAGGCGCACAGTTCAAATGTCAGCAGCACCGGGGCGGCCTCGCCCTTTAACTCATGTAGCAGAAACGTTTTCCAGGCACGCACCTGCTCTGGCATCCCGTTACTGCCATTTGGGCAGCGGGAGGCAAGTAATGACGATGTTGCAGTAATTACAGACCAAGCATTCCTGTGGAGAGGAAGGAGTCACCTGGGTCAAACTGCATTGGGTCCTTCAGCGGGCAGCCACAAGGGGAGAAGAAGCACAAGAGAAAGACAACGAGCAGGTAAGAGCGGTTCCTTGTTGGTTCCTTTTGCCTCGTTCAGCAGGAGCAGAAGCTGAGTCCCAGCACAAGGAGGAGCCAGGTAAGCAGCCTTTAATTATAAGCCCCAACCATCGGCTGAAGTGGATTTTCCTCTGGATAAATCACTGTAACGTAAGTCAGACACCAGCCAGCTCCTTCCTACCCAGAGAGGCCCCCAAAAACAACCCCAGTGGCTGCATTTCGGGCCTGGACTCAGCCTCTCGCCGGGTCTCTTGGGCCCTTGCAGGAGCTCCCGGAGTCTCGAAGCCGCTCCTGGTGCAGCGCTGCCCCGGGTGGCCTCCAGCTGATCCCTGGCAGCGAGAGCAGCGTCCAAGCGCCGACAGCTCCAGGTGGGTTTGTGCAGGACCCGGCGAGGCCTCTCGTTGCAGAGATGTCTGTTTCCATGGAGGACACCTGGGTGATGGCCATGCTGCTACCGCTGCTCCCAGCAGCAAAGCTGTAGCCTGTGTCATTTTTTTGCTGTCAGGTTGGCTGTGCACTAGCCTGGCTCTGTCCTTTTGCTGTGCTGGTTAAAAAAAACAACAACAACAAAAAACACCAAAGCCTCGGTCAGGCACAGCAGATGTTTTATTTACAGCCTGGGTCTATTGCCACAGTGAATTTTTGACCTTTTGCTGCTCTGTGAGGCAGTCTGGGGACTCAAAACCAGCTCAGTGCACGTGGTCTTCAGGCCTGCAGTAACAGATAAGTCTGTACAATGATGGACTGAACTGCAGCTGGTTTGTGGCTTAATATAAATCTTCTACCTCCCTCTTGCTATAAATAAGATTTATTTTTAACCGCACACTTATTAGCTACATAAAACATTTTTAGTCTTTCCCTTTGAAGGCCGGGTAACCCTCCTTCCACCGAGTGGCTCGGGTCTGTGCTTCTACCACATGTGAAGCCAGATGCTGAGTGCACGAGCTGCCGGCTGCCCACACTTGCTGTGCTGGGTGCGAGGGCCTGGAGCCTCGGCCAGAGCTGTTGGGGCCAGGAAGGGGCTGAGGCTGCCCATGAAGGGCTCCCCTCGCTGGCATCTGCTGCGAGGCCCGAGGCACAGCTCTTGGTCAGTCACCATCTTCCCTTGGTCAGATTTTGGTGATGAGCATCTCTACAAACACCCAACCCGACTCAGTTACGTGGTCTCCGCACGCGTTGCCTGTGACCGGTGCCATTCGGTTTTCTTCCTGTATCTGAGTGACCGCCAACAGCCCGTGGGGACTGGGCCGGGCAGGACGAGCAGAACACCACTCGGGCTGCTTGCGACCGGCTCCAGCTCAAAGGACAAAGAAGGAAAAGCCGAACACGAGGGAATGGCATCGCTTCCACTGCCTCCAGGGGCATCGCAGAGTAAAACTGAAGGCGGAGGGAGCATGGGAGAGCAGGGGAACACCACTCACCCACCACAATCTCACCGCTGCTTCTCGCTGCTGGAAACAGCCACCGAGATCCAGAGCCAGCTAGAAGAGCAGACACCCCGAATGAAAACAGGAGGGTAATCATTTATAGATGTAAAATATTTTTATTTGTAAATGCTGATCTTCTAAATCTGTTTCCACAAATTCCAAAACCCATAACACTCTGTATACTTCAAAAAATTCTTTTTTTTTTTTTGTGGTGTTTTTGTTTTTTTGCCAACATTAGATACTATTATACAGAACAGAAAAAAACTGTAGGACAAATACTGGTAGGATGTTGGAATATTGTACAAGAGAAGAAAAATATTCAAGAAACAATTTCATACAGCTATTTATCAAGAGAAAAATATATACAATTGATTTATTCTGTAAGATAAAAATACATCATGCCATATACATTACAAGTTCAGAACTGTATTACTGAATATACCAACAGTTTACAGTCCACTTTAATTGTGCACACAAAAAAAAAAACTTCATTTTTTTTTTTTATATTTAGTCTGTGAAGTGTCAGTACCAGAATTTTAAGTACAAAATAAAAAGCTAACCTGGTTCAAAATGCTGATTAAATTTCTACAAGCAAACACAAAACAGTGTTTATTTTTTTTTTAAAGAAATGTAAACAAAAACAATCCATACAAACACATCTTTAAATTACATTTTCCAAAACCCTATTGCCAGCGTCCTGCAGCTGCAAGCACATTACATCTAATTTTTTTCCTTGTTTTCCTTTTAAGAAGGCTATATCATATCAGACTTAAGCTCCAACTACATGATTCTATGCTGTTTACATGATTTAATGTAGGCTGAACAGTCACCTAATCTTGACTACTTTTGCTGAAGAGAAAACGCTGTTCAGCCCCTATTTTGGGTGGTTTTAGCAGTTATTCACAGTTATCACAAATTTTAAGCACAAAAAACCTGACTTAAGAAATAGGGATGCAACAATATAATACAAATAAAATTAATCTAAATTACCCAAACGTCTACAAAAGTCTTATTTGTAATATACACGCCCTGTACCAGGCTTAAGGTTGACTTAAAAAAATTCTAATAGACCACAGTTGAGACTGCTCGAAACATAAAAAAAAAACCCTCTCTCTTTAAACTGAGATTTTGGTTATTCCGTAATTGTAATCGCATGTCTGTTAGTACATGAGATCATATTGTGACATCCCTATTGACGTTTTATAATAAGCACCCGAACTGCTGCAGAGTCTGGTAGCATTTGGTCAATAACTATTTTTATACTGTATTTTTCTTTTTTTTTCTCAAAATATTTACACTTTTGTACAAAGTAACAGAGTTTGTTAGTTCTGCAGGTAACAGCAGCAGCTTGGCTTTCTTCTAACTTTCTTTTTTAAAAATAGCTTCATTCACTTATTCAATAATAAATACAAAAAGGTTCTCTTATTTTACAGAAATCAAAAACTACAATAAACTGACTCATGGAATCAAGTATTTAAATGTATTTTAGTGCAAGTTATTTTTCCCTTAGCTCTATCCCTAAGGAAGTCGTTTCAGTACATTCCTTGTTCAGTGGTGTCTACTTTTATTTAAAATTTTTCTTTAATTAGAGGGCCTGCCCCTTTATCAAATAAGGCTGTGGCCAGCACTTTGGACTTCTCCCTTTCGCTGGTGATTTCAGTCTTACATTCATATATGCCCACCTGCACTTCCGCAGGTCAGCCTTCAGTTCTTTGCCCAAGTTAAACAGTTTCTCCTTAGTGAGCTCAAAAACAAAAGTGCTGGACCATTCTGTTAATTCAGTTTAACCTCCACGTGTCTGGAAAGTTCGCTTCAGATTTTGCCGGCTTGCTTCTGGTGCTTGTTTTTCCTTTTTTTTTTTTTCTTTTTTTTTTTTTTCTTTCCTTTTTTTTAAATACTCGAGTAGAAATGTGTACTTCCAGAAGTGATTTTCTCTTCCCTTCAAAAAGGCAACAATTTTATGTCGACAAAATCAAAATGTGAATCACTTCTTCCTAGGGACAAGCAACCCTCAAAAGACAGCAAGGAATGCATTCTAGTTCATCCATTTTCGGCAGTTTACAGCTCCACAGTGACATGGAATCTTGTGCTGGTCATCTTCAAAATCAAACTTATAGTCATAGCAAAGCTGGAAGAAGATGCAGAACGGTTATGAAAAATGGGTTTTCCTTCACCTCTCCTCGTACCTACGGTTTAAATGCATCAAGCATTGCACCTGTAGGAACTGGCAAGATTTAACATGAAAAAGGGGAAGGGAAATGTCAGCCTTCCCCAGCACAGCACAAACGGTGCTAGTGGCTGTAGGAACTGGGTAAATGTCTAGAAATGAACCTAAGTGGCAACAGCGATGCAAAAACAAAGGAGACAGCCCTACCTCCTCCCCTTTCTGAATTCTCCTGCTGGAGCTAATGATGATTTTGTGTCCTCTCTCAAAAGTTACCACCTCAGCCACGCAGTTAGGTGCACACGAATGGTTGATATACCTACGAAAACAGAGTTTGGAAAAGGTAACCTTTTAAGAAAATGCATCTTCGGAGACGAATCTAAACCAAACCTTAGAATGACCTTAGCTTCAGGGGTGCACTGACTTTCCAGATAAAATTATATTACTCTGTACTTGTTTCTTTACCTAGAAAATGCCAAAAAAAAAATAATAAAATGTTAAAAAAAAAAAACACTTTCTTCATAGCTGCCATGAGATACAATCAAGGATGAATAAAGCTAATGAAAAAGACGACATTATTTCCGTGGGGGCGGTCTAAAGACTGAATGTGCCAGCCTGCAGAGCAGAGGCCATTGGGAAAAGCACAGACTCGAGTCCCTCAACAAGCAGCCCCCAGGGGACAGGGACAGCTCCAGAACGAGCCTGGGATCTCTCCAGAGCCACCCACCTTGCAGGACCTCCCGTCAAGGTAGCATCGATGACGTGGTCATTGTCAATGCGGAACATGTACACCCCGCGATTCTGGAAAGAAGAATTGAGGAAAAAAAAAGTAGGTTTTAAATAATTGTCGATGATTAAAACCAAGCAGCAAACGTGGGTTTTCTCCAAGTGTCCTGTAAACGGCCAGACACCCCCTGGCTCGCTGGGGACAGAGCGATGATGCACACTTCGTCTGCCAGTGGCACGCTGCCATTAACCTCACTGCTTTTTGAGGGACTGGATGGGTCACCAACACCCATCTGTCAAATCAGTATCGCCCTCCAACAGTGTACTAACAGCTCGGGTTCCTTCAAGTGCTTCGCAAATGTGTATCAACTGGTACAATACTGCTACGTTACGCAAAGGAAATTGCTTTAAATTTAAAGTTCTCATTAAAAATGGAGGTCCTGACATCTCTCTAAAAGCCCTTTCATTTTCCTCCAGGAAGGAGAATATGCATTACCTGCCTGGCGAGGGTGCTGCGAGGTTTATTAAACATTTAAGTACTCTGAGGTCCTTTACTAAGAAACTGCAGCCTCCTGTGGCTGTACGTTGAGCCTACTGCATTTAGAGCACAGCAGCACACAGAACCGAGGGGACCCGACTCCTGTTACCTGCTGCAGCCATGGCTGACGTCTGTTCATGATCCACAAATTCATCCAACAGAGAGCAGGTGTCTGGTGATACCGATGTTGGAATGAGGAAGGGGAAAGAAACAGTGAACAAACACCGGCCCGTACCTGAGATTCATAAAGCTTCTCTTTCCTGTTTGCCACCTCATTGCGGATAATAGTTCCGATATATTCAATGACCATAGTGTGCTTTTCAATGTCTCTAGCAGCATACAAGCCCAGGCCCTACAAAAAACACGTGGTGATTTAGAATTTCAGAATAAATCTACATTTACACTGCATTCCTCACCACGCCCCGAAACCATTCCTGCAGAAAATCACGTGGAAGAAATTTAAACTACCCAGAAAGGATAACGTAGCACGGGAAAGCAACTCATGTTGTAACAGTCCGGATGAAAAACTCAGGTTTATAGATAAAAATTAAGACTCAATAAAACATACTTGGCTCCTGTCTAGGTGAGAAAGGCTTCTCTTACACCTCTTATACCCTACGACTGACTGTGTGGAGATTACAAATTCACTGAAAAGTAAAGGAGGCGCCTCACGAGAACGGAGGAACGTAAGAGGAACACAATAGCACAGTTAAGTCCAACCTAAAACAAACAACAACCATGTTCACACACAGCAGATACAAACTTTGCACAATGGTCTGTGGGGCAAAACCACAAACAATGACACAGAAATCGTAAGAAACCCATTTATGAATGCCGTCAAGTGTTGAACTCTGTGCTGTTTCATACCACTTCACTCAGCTTGGCCTGGGTATGTCACACTTCCACTCCATAATCATATACTTATTTTGACTAACTTCTGGAGAAATGTGGACAAAACCACCTTGAAAGAAAGCAATGCATTTTTCTAGATGACAGTAACAAAATCGTTAAGGTATTTACGATAATTATTAAGACATGGCGCTTGAGAGTCTCATGAAGTGATTTGCCACATACAAACTGCCAGATTTTGGTACAGACCTGAAGGAATATTGAAATTGTTTTGCTACTTTTTAAATATAAAACAAATATAAAAATAATTATAAAGTAACGATTTATATAAATAAAACCAATTAGATTAAAATATGAATAGTGTGTATTAAAATAAATGAAAATTATGTATGCAATATATAAAAATAAGTCTAAACACAAATTGGTGTAAGAATTTCCTCCGATGAGAACTGACCTGAATGCGGGAGCGAGCCAGATACACGTTGGACTTCCATTCGGTTTTCATCTTTCGGTACTGAGAGGACTTGGAATGGACGAACTGCTTACTGTAAGGCGCGTTCAGTTCTCCCGTAACTGTGCTCTGAAATGACTTCGATGTGCTGGTGCTATTCAAGGTGTGAGGCCTGTAGGAATTGGGCATATAACAGGAAAAAATACAAAACAAACTGAAGATTTCTCCGAAAACAGCCACAGAGCCAATTCAAAAAACTTCTTTTAGACGCACACACACTTAAAGCCAGCTAGCAGAGACGACACAGCAATCCCGTTGATTTGGGCATGCACATACACAGCCAAAGACGACAGGGTTTGTAAGCAGCAGACGAAAGCACAAATAACCCTAAGCAGCCTATAAACCCTGGGCTGTACTATGTGAAATTAAAACAAAATACCTTAACACAAACCTCTTGACATGGGTACTCATTTTAGGCTCGGCACGGGCACAGCCCGTGGGGTTGATAGCAAGAGGAAGTTCCATTAAGGGGTTTCGGCCATAGCGGAAAGTGTAATTCTCACAGGCCTCAACCCCTGGCAGCTGCAAAAGAACAGACACAAACAAAAAGAAAAGCCAAGTAATTATCAGTTCACGGCACGCAATGAGATGTTTCCCTTTCCACACTTCCTCCTGCTCCCTTTCTCACGTGCGTATGAGAGAGCCAACAATTCTGGGTGATCCAGCAAGAACCGTGATGGTGAAGACTCACCGATTCGGCAATCCTTGCCACCGCAGAGACTGTCAAACCAAAGAGGTCTTCACCCTTCAAGTAGCCAGGAAACAGCTGGAGCATTTCAGACTCTTTTCTAACAGAAGCAACAGGCTCCAAGATTTTATCCCACACACCTACACAACCATATGGGAGAGAATTACACGCATCAAAAAAATTAAAGTCCACTGTACTGGTTTTAAAACTCACGCCTGAAGATAGGAGGAACCAGAAACTCATACTGAAAAGGTGTTTTGTTGCTGTCAAGGCCAGTTTTAAAAGGGAAATGGAGAGTGATCTGATGAGATACTATTTTGTCTTGAACGAATTCCAAAGCAGCATAATATTTCTGTGGTACTGACAATAATAAACATTTCTCTCCAGGGAACCAGGGGGCTTTCTCAAGCTACAAAAGAGATTCTCCTCAGAAAACCTGCACAAGGTTGCTAAAATTTACCCAAATGTCCTTTTCCCACAAAGGGGTTAGTCAGCACTCAGCTGCATGGGGAAAATTCTGCTGAGGTTTACCTGGACAGAGCAGGGCCAAGCATACCACAGCACAAAGTGGTCAAAACCCAAAGCATGACAGGTTCCCAAGGCCCGCCATACATTTATCCTCTAATGTGCTGCTCCTCACCCAGCAGTCAGTGCTCCCAGTCCTGAGAACTTGAGAGCCTCACTCTCCTTTTACTGCATCTAAACCTCAGCAGGACTTGAAGATAACTGTGTAGCATTGCCATATTTAAACACGGTCACTTTTCAGGAAAGAAAACTTGTACTAACATTCGTACTATTTAATTTTAACCTCAGCTGAACCTGTAACAGATCATCTTTTATTTGCACCTTCTTCAGAGGTGTCCTCAGTCCTTCTACCATTACATTAAAAACGGATCCCGGAAGCTCCCTCTAACATTGCAATGTCTGAATTAGAGCAGTGCCTGCAAAATCGGTTGGAAACATTTATCACAGGTGGTAAGTACCATTAGTAACAAACGGCAGACCCACAGAAGTCATCACCTTAGCCGACAAAATTTACCTTTTGGCGTTGTGTCAGTGAGAACCAGATCTTCGTGGCCTTGCTCCACAACCTTGATGACAAACAATGGAAGCCCGTCCTTCTCCTCGATCGAGCAGAGATAGCGACAGCGCCTGTTTGCGTATCTCATGCTCCAGTACAGCCTGCTGGCCTCGTAGCCCACGGGGAAGAGCGCTTTCGAGGAGTGAAACGCCTGCATCTGCTGCGGCAGCAGCTGACCGACGGCGTGGAAAATCAGGCTCCCCACACGGAAAGTGTGGTCGCGCTCCCCTCGCTGCACGATGCTGGCGATCTGCCGCACCTCGTCGCGCTGCACGTAGACCCTCCTGAAGACTGCAAAGTAACTGAGTTCTTGCTCGTGAGTTCCCTTTGGTTTGTGCATGGGGCAAAGCATGGTCTTGTCTTTAAAAAACATGCATTGTGCTTTAATGGCACAGGTAAAGTGATAAATATTGGTGCACCTTAACCTGTGACAACCGCTGGTGGCACCCATTTTGTGACAGAACATGCATTTCATCTGCAAGCCTCTCCGCAGTGCTAGTTCCACGTTTATTAAGGCACCAGCTTGTGTCTCGTAGACTTCTGTAGACCAAAGAGCACAGTTCAAATGGACCCAAAGGTCTAAATCCAGGTTCAGAAGCCTTGCTGGTCCATCGGTTAATCCATCACCCTCCTCGTGACAGAAGCAACATTTCCTGTAGTCTTTAAGCACAGGATCTGGTTTAAGGGTTGTGCCCAATTTTTTGAGGAACTCATCTATTTCTTCTTCACAAGGAGGTTTGAACGATCCTTTAGGAATCACGATCTGAATGCTCCATTTCTTCCACTTCATTCCTTTCCATTTCTTACTCGGAGGCCGACAGTCATCAAGACTACTGTGTATTGCTTTTAACCTAGGTTTTAGTTTCACCGTTACCTTGAGCTCGTCCGGTTTCGCCTCTACCTTGGCTGCTTCGAACGCAGGGGGGAACATGATGGGGGGTGAGGATGGCGGAGACGCTTTTTCCTGCAACTGAGGCAGACAATGGACGTCCAAGGTGGAGATGTTGTTGCTGTACTGATGGAATGCTTTGGGTGGCCTCTCCTTCATCGGGGACTGCGGCAAAGATGGAACCGACTCCTGATAAACCAAGAGAAAACTCTTAAGAAAAAAAATCCCAAACCGTTACAAGTGTCTTGAAAACCTTCAGGTCAGAACTGAACTGAAGAGGACACTCTGAATGCCTAAAATCGTGATGCAGCAACAAAGATGGAAATTACCTTCACCTGGTTTATCACAACCTGTGACCATACAGAGCACTCAAGTTCTCCCAGTCAACCCAGAACGCGGCACCCTTTAAAACTTCACAGGAAAAGCAAATAATCCTGTGTGCGGCTTCTGAAAAACTCATCAAATGCTCTAGAGGTACTTGAGGGATTTACATTTTAGGTATTTTTAGAAAGTTCTGTTATGACACAAAATAACCGAAAATACGGGTCACAGAATTAATCCAAAGAACAAGAAACTGGAAGGGGAAGACTCAGAATTAATGCCACGTGTTTCCTGGAAACCAGTGACAAAGAAATTCCTGCGCAGCTCTGCATCAGTCATATACCTTGAGGTCTTCACTGGTCGGTTACAGTGAACAAGAATTAAACCTGCAGAGGTTTATTTTTTAAAAAAAGAGAACAAAAAGAACAAGGGAAGTTTAGATTAAGAGTGCCTGATGTGGTTTGGGTGATTAGTCTTGAAAAATAAACGCAATGATTAAGAGGCTGAATGTGACATGTAATTAACTTAATTATGTATGCGGCGATACACTTGTGCAAGCACGTGGATGTAAACATTTTTATCTCCTTATCCAGTATTTTGGTGTTTCTTTTGAAAAAATAAGTATGATGCATCTGAAGGAAGGCTGCATATTCTACAGCAAGCATATGACTCTGTGAGAAGTCACTAATTAGGTAACGCTTGCAGCACGTTGCCCTTTCTGTCCAGGGAAAAAATGTGGGTTTGAACTACCCAAAAGTAGAAACCAAGCTAGTTAAAAGTACTTGAACATTTTTATCCATGAGAAAATAAACATCACCATTATTTAGTCCTTTAGTCCATGTCATTTAAATGATTAAATGGATAAATTTAAGTGTTCTTGTAAGATTGCACAAAGTTATTAAGTATAATTTGAGAACGTACTCGAAGGCTTACTAACCTTACAGTGGCACCACCCTGAGCCTTACAGATTTAACCCACTGTGTTCATTTGAAGCTGAAAGCACCCGGACAAAGCAAGAAACAAGGCCCTGTGCAGAAGTGCTGAGTTTCTCCAAGCTGCCGTGCATCCCTAATAGCGTTGGTAGGTAGAGAACTAAAGCGTCCTATTCTGGACATCCATCCTATCCCCTACCTGGGAAAAATCCATGGCCTAAATTCAATTTCAGTTGAACAAGTTTCTTAAAAACGATTTCTCCAATAACTACAAGCTAATTTGCCTTGTCACTGTCAGTCAGCAGCCTCTTCATTATTGTGTTGGTAATTAATGCTTTAAAATGGCAACTTCACCCAAGTCACCGAAGATTATTTTTTCAGTTGCATTAAGAAAATACAAATGTTTTTGCAAACTTGCCGTTCAGTTGTTTGCAGAGTTGAAAGATTTTTGCTGTATAAAAGCCAAATCAATATTCAGAAATAACTCTTAAAGAGGTACCTGTGGTTTATAACAACGCCCAGACAACTTTAACCCCGAAACTACTGAGATTACATCTTCAAAGCCTGTGAGGACAGCAGAAGATGGTGTTCTGACCTGTATCTCTGTTAGATAGAAAGCTCTGTCAACAGGAATGTTATTTCACATTGATGGTTCAGAACTTCAGTGTCTGATCCATTTCTGTTTTTCAAGAAATAGCTGCGGTAATCTCTGCTCGCTAGAATTTACCAGCATTTGATACTTACTTTGTTCTCGGAGTTTTTTGCCTGCACAGCTGCTGAATAAAGAACAAAGCAGTTGTTGCTACAGAACACAACGTCCTTCATTTTATCAGGCCCTTCTTGGGGATCCTGGGGATCAAACATGGAAGATGATCAGAAGTGCAGTTTAATATCATTCTTCACATACTAAGTGTAATGAAACTAGTCTTCCAATCTGGCTAGAAACTGTCTACCTCTTTATTTGTAGAACATTTGGGAAGTAACAAGTGCTACTGTGATATAAAAATACTTGATTATTTGACAGATAACACCACCTACAACCCTGCTCTTCAGCATTTCTTCACAGAAATTTACTTTTCTGCCTTTAACAGAAGTTTAACGATCAAAATAAAGCTTTCTAATACCATGCACCCATCTGCTCCACAGGCACACGTGCAAAGTAAAAATCCGTTTTCTTTTATCTTTAGATGACAAAAGAACATCTCATTTTAGGCTAGTCAAAGGCAGATCGTACTGTTTTATCTACTGATCCATCTGCAAAACATTACTGGGAGTTCAGTGTTTTTCTGACTACACGAACCCATTAATTTTACATATAAATTCTGACTTTATACCTTTGTTGCATAATCATCTCAATCTTATTCAAACGAACAGCAATGGCACATTTTTACCGAGTGACAGTTCCCTGTGCAAATACTCTGTATTTTCATATGACCGTAATGAGAGGCTTGGGATTCTGTTTACACGAAAAACAATATGAAATTGTTTTTTGAAGACTGCTTATTGCTCAGGAAGAGTAAAAGTACCCTCGCTGTTACAGTACTTTAAGTACAGATACAGGTTGGATGGAGAATGGATTGAAAGCAGCCCTGAGGAGAAGGACCTGGGGGTGTTGGTGGATGAGAAGCTCAACATGAGCAAGCAGTATTCATGCACAGCCCAGAAAGCCAACCGTGTCCTGGGCTGCACCAACACAGCGTGGGCAGCAGGGGAGGGAGGGGATTGTCCCCCTCTGCTCTGCTCTCCTGAGACCCCACCTGGAGCCTGCGCTCAGCTCTGGGGCCCAGGCACCAGAAGGACAGGGACCTGTTGGGGTGAGTCCAGAGGAGGCCATGCTCAGTACTGGAGCAGCTCTGCTGTGGTGCTAGGCTGAACAACCCCAGCTCTCTCAGACTGCAAAAAAAAAAAGGCTCCACGGTGACCTTACAGCAACTTTCCAGTACCTACAGGGGGCTACAGGCAGCTAGGGCTGGTGGGAGGGGTCCCTGTCTGTGGCTGAGGGTTGGAATTAGATGATCTTTAAGGTCCCTTCCAACCTAAACCACTCTGTGACTCCATGAAATGACAGCGTGAAGCTGCCTTACAAATAGGCTCTTTTTGAATTCTTAAGGTCCATGAAACGGTTGTGGATGGAGAGTCGCAGCACAATTTAGGAGGTCGCTATTTATGGGACCTCTTTCATGAAACTTACTGGAATACATTTTATATAACAACTTTGACATTTGTTATCTGCACTACAATGTGCTTGAACATCCCATCCTGAATTAGGACTCTTAGAAAAGGAAGAATACAAAGAAACTATGAAGCAGTATCAGTCGGTATGTTAAGCAGCAGTCTTTGTTACCTGCATTTGCTTGCTGACCATAACATGCAAGAAACTTTACTTCCACTGCAGTACCTGTTTATGGAAAGGCAGGTCTTTGAAGGACTTCCGCACACCACTACCAAGAACCACCACTTTGCAGTGAGAGCACCATCGAGGTCTCAGTGCTGAGCTTTCTGCAATATTTTGACTGTGATCCTTATAGCCAGCTATACCTAGAAAACGGAGAAGTCTGTTAGAAGCCACAGCAGATTAAATCTAATTTATGAGAAGCATTCTTCAGTGGCTTAGAGGAGTAGCATCCTCCTGGATAGGAGATGGAAAGCAAGCTTTAAACTAGGTCCTGATGGGGAAATTGTTTAAATCAGAGTGAAAGCACCTGTGTGAACAAGGCAGAAATAAATTATTGGATATGAAATGAATAATTAAAACAATAGAGCAATACATACTTAAAGACTTGCATAAAATTTTCCAGCACAGCATCAACCTTCTAGAACAATGTATTTAAAAACAGACCAGACATAAATTAATAACGTTGGGTACTACTGGAAGAAATATCTCAGTGACAGTGAAGTGTGTAACAGAATGGAAGTCAGAGCTGGATCAGGACGTTAGCATCAGGAGCAGATCTACGCGACTACATTAGTATTATTTAGAAGGAGAATCAACTAATTATAGAGCATGGATTAATAAAATTGACATCCATTAATACTAACTCAGATTTAGAAGAAACGATGCCCACTTACCATTGCTGCTTGCAGGAAATGGCACGTTGGGTTGCTTCAGTCCGTAAGAGCCTGGGATCCTGGCAGGTCCCATGGACCCTGCCTGAGGACCCTGAAGCAGTAAGTGCTGCCTGTACTCCATCGATGGGTTCACCCTGTGACTGTTGGCCGCCGCCATGGAGGATGGGACATCTGGAGCATTACTAACCTCGTAACTGTTGGGAATTCGGACGTGCAGCAGGTTGGAGAAGGCCGCCACAACGTTACTAATATTCTAGAAACAACAGAAAGAACACAGCTTTGTGAAAACCACCAGACAGGCAGCAAGGCAGAAATAATACAAATTACTAGAAGATTACAACAGCTGTTTAATTTTAGTATGCTATAACCCCCTCCAGATCCACTATTTGAAGAATACGTATATGAAATACAACAGAAGTTAACAGGCTTCTTTCTTTTACCTCAGCAGCTGTGGGATGTAATGTAATTGCTACAGATATAAGGCCAGATTTCGGACCATTCTGGGATGGACCAAGCTGAGAGGCAAAGAAGCCAGAACCAGGTAATGCTCCAGAACCAGGTTCGGACTTTATGTAATTCCTTTTGGCTTCTGAACCTGAAAATAAAACAAAATACCCTAGGTTAATCCTACATGAATATAAATGAAAAAACAAAGGAGAATAATAATAATAAAAAAAAAGACAAGTTCTAATTGTTCATTCTGCTGCAGTCTCACCTTTTCCAGTACTGCTAGGTAGGATGGGAATGATGGGAGATGGTACAGGTTCTGGGTTCTCTTCTTTTACGACTGACAAGTCGGGATACCTACTTATTTCCATTCCCACCACACTTTCAGGAGAGGAAGAAGGAACAAAACTGTCAGGAGTGTCCCTGTCCTCACAGTGATCTTGAACCCTGGAACAAAATGAAGGAAAAAAAAAACTGTTTTGGAAACAGTCAAAAAACCTTTGGCGAGCCAATGTTATAAATTGTGACAGAATTATCATGAACTTGCTTCTTTCTGTTAGTTATGAAATTATGTGGTAGGCCATTAAGTCCAGCTAATACTCCATCGCACAAGGTGGGTTCTTGGGAAAGACACAAAGAAAAAAAAGAGGCAGCAGCAACACCCTGGCTGCTTTACAGAACCATCTGCTCCCCATGGCTCCATCCACCTGAGTAAAGACCAGTACTGAATACTTTTATTTTCTGGTTAAACTTAATTCACCAGTCCATCCTCTTTCTCACGCCAAAATTTGGTTAGGCAGGTGAAAGGACAAGAAGAGGCAAGAACTTTGTAGGGAGACTCTCATGTTGTAGCAAGCAAGCCTCACACAGTAAATTAAACTGAATAGAGCTGGGGAGTTTTCATGCTGTCTGACACTTGCACCATACTGCTGTCATCACCGTGTTGCTCCATGAAAAGTATCAGTTTGTATTGTTTTCTTTCACTTTTAATAGAGCAAGGTAATTAATTCTTAGTAGCATAACAGGACACTGAGTGTAGCAAAGTAAAAGTCACCTTTTCTACTATACTGCTCGCTCAGACGTGGAATGCTAGGAGCTAACTGGAACAAACAATCCTACTATGCACTGTCTGCCGTGCACAATGGATTTTGTTTCTTCACACCTCCACAGTCTCATCTCCTACTGAGAGTCTGCAAAATCTGTTCCAAACACATTATTTAAAGATGTCAGGGAAAACCCACCTTAACTCCTCCTGATTGTTGTGAGGTGGTGTTGGAAGCGAAGCAGGAACATCCACAGTTTTAGGGCCCTGAGCCATTGCTCTTACTAATAAATCGTCTTGTGGTCTGAAAGGTAACTGGAACTGCTTTGGTCCCAGAGCTTTGGTAACTAAAATCAGAGAAATACAGCACAATGAGACATCTTCCTATTGATTTGCATTCTGAAGTACTGGCGGCTCCCAGATACAACCAAGGCATTAACAGCAGATGGTAACACAGCTCTCATCCGTTTGTAGTTGAAAAAAATTTTGACTGCTCATGATTAATCTCCATGCTTTAAAAAAAAAAAAATTAAATAAAAAAGCAAATTTTGAGCAAAAAGGCTTGGCACTTTTGAGTGTGCCTTCTGCCAATATAAGAGTATTTTTGTTTTACGTGAAGTCAACAACTTTTTAACAACGAAAGAAGAAGGGCTGGAAAGAACAATTTTATTACTGAACGGTCCTCAGGAAAAGGCAGCGTGAAGTTTTACTTAACAGAAAGCAATCTTAATTGACCAAATTACAAGCATTAGAAACACATACAGACTACAGATAAAGTCTGCTGAGGACACTTTTCAAGGAGACTGCTCACTCAGCTCATTGCTTAGTACTTTGTAGTGGCCATAAAAATTTGATTTTGAAGTTTTCTTTTTAATTTCTTTAGAGTACTTCTAGATCTCAACTTGTTTTCGAAAGGGAAAGGAAAATCCTTATCATCTGACATTACACTGGTGTAAAACTAGATGATAACGATGACTATCTTTAAAGAGGGGCTAGCCGTGTTGTTTTTATAAAAGAAGACCAAAAAGCATCCCAGTTATCTATTTTGTCGTTTGCTACAAACTTGACTCATTTGTTATGGAAACAATATGCATTAATCTTACCATCATGACCTCCTAACATACCAGCCTTGCCAGCAAGTTCTTCAGTGGTTGCAAAGCCATTTACCAACTTCTGGCATGCCACAGGAGGTGGTGTGGGCGGAAGAGAGGCTGGGGGTGTTGGAGGATTACTCAGATTGTTCTGCTGCAGGAGAGTAAAAAAACTGTAACTTAGCTGTGAAGCACAGGGTGAAAACTTGCCTTGTTCTAGCGCGAGATAATGTAACCCACTCAGTTATTTTCACACCCAGAGGTGGCACTGAAACACAGATAGGTAATTCTCAAGTATGTGACCAAATACGTGGAAGCATCCAGTGTTAAACACCTTTTCCTCTTCTTCTATCAATGATACTACCAGAGAAACATAGTTTGCATGAGAAGTATACATCACAGAAAGAAAGTATAGCTAAATTACTTACACAAAAGCACAGAGATCATTTTTATGAATGCTTGGGAGCCCCAACAAGTTCCTCCAGTTTAAAGAAGGTCTGATCTTAAGACTGAGAGAAGTGTACCACAGTGACCCTCCATCACAATCCATGAGATACCTTATACTTTTCTCACAAAAAAAGGAAGTCACCTCACATATAGCACAGGATGAGCTTCCCCTGAAGCAGTTACTGTGGAGAAGCATACTCTGCAGGTTCAAGTTCATGCTCCAAACTACTCAGTGGCTTACTTAACTGCCCGTATTTTAGACAAAAATTAAATGAGAATTTGAACATCTATTCTTGTGGCAGTCACGCATAGAAAGCAAATAAATATCATCACCTTTGACCACAGCAACCGTATCTGCGAGGTCTCATTCTCAGTTCAGTACACGTCTTTTAAGGCTGGAGTAAATATCATTTTTTTAATCATTTACTGAAGTTTTATATTAGGGTAGCCGAGCACCAGGTTTGATTCTCTCTGTTCACTGTCTTGCTGTATCCCAATATTGCTATGCTGATCTCAGAGACTGAGTTCTACATTCTGTGGGTTATTAGCTGATCAACAAACGGTCTATTTTGTTCAGAGTTCTTAGTTAGGGCTTAGTGGACAAATGAGGAAAAGTCTATTTCCAATTTAATTCACATTAAGAAATGCTTTAGTGCTTTCAATGACTTTGCAAAGTACTGGGAAATCAGCCTTTTCTGCTCCATAAAACTGTAATTACAATTTTCACTATTTAGCATCCATTTGTAAATGGAATACTTCTTAATTTGTTTACTGCAGTTCTAGAACTGATTTCCACTATCGGAGGGTAAAACAATCTCTGTTTCAACACTGAACAGCCCATTTAGTATAACAAGAGAGTTTTTTTCTGGTTTCACAAAGGGCACAAAATACAACCAACCCGCAGCAATAATGAGAACGTTTCTCACAGAGAGCCCACAGTGGAAATCTAGATTAAAGCTGTACCTTGTAAATGAGCTGGGAGTAGTAATCTGAAGCTCCATCAAGGGTAGCGCTACCAAAACTTCCTACAAGTCGATTTCCACCATTTAGCTGGCCACTGCCGTAAGGAAGAAAGTGGGCAAAGCTCACTCCAATTATTGGTTCCATCAAAGGCAGGAGAGAAAGCTGCTGTATTAGAAGTAAAGAAAACATTACAAATCAGTCTAACTATAAAATAAAAGCACCACAAATATCCTATCGTTAGTCTTTTTTGTTCTTTTTTTTTTAAGGGAATTCACCCACTGTCAGACAATTGCCTCAAACATAGGCCCCTCTGCTTGTTCAGGAACACGGTCCCCAGGCCACCGGAGCCACAACGCCCAGCTCTCTGGCAGCTCAGCCAGAGCTGCTGCCGGAGCAGACAGGAATTCCACGGCTTTGAGACTAATGAATGCTGCCAAGTCAGTAGATATTCCAAACTGAAATAAAACCAAACCTTTACATTTCTTAGTTTTGTGAAGTTTTAATTCTCTCTACCCTGTAGTCAAAATGCAACTACATTTTCATCATGAGAAAGCCACTCTTTAAAGCTCCTTGATGAGTTACCCCGTCTCCGTACACCTACTTGCTTGAGCTGGATGAATGTATCAGCGTTAGGGTAAATCGCTTGTTTTTCTTCTTCCTCTTTTTTTCTTTTCTTGGACCGAGGAGCCGCCTTCTCCCCCGTCCTCTGAGTTCGCTTATTTCTCTGTTTCTTGGTTTCATGTCCCACATCTGTTCTCTGAAGCTGGCTGTTACTGCACCCAAATGCACCTTGCATCTGGTTTCCTGGAGTTTGCTGGTGTAAAAAAAGAAAGAGAAGCACAATTTTTGACGTTTTAATATACAGTTCATTCAAATTTATCGCACAATAGTCTAAAGTAATATATCACAGTAATATATCTCGTTGATAACAAACTGAATTTATGGTTTGTTTACTGTCCTGCTGGCAACTGTAACTGCTGCACTGTCCCTGCGCGCAGAATTATGGCTTACCATTAACACCACTGACGTCTGAAAACATCATTAAAACTCACAGAGCAGAAACATATTCTTTTGAATACCCACTAAAATAAAGTCACATGCGCTTGCAGCCTCAGAGATTTTCATGAGAGGATAATAAAAGGGAAACTTGGTTACAGAAGAAAGGCATGTAAGTTAATGTAATACAAATGGTCTTCGGAGTTTAGAACAGAAACGGTATTGTGAAATGGCTCTGCTCCGTGCCATTTGATTAAATACTTTTAGTACTAATTTGCAAAGCCATTCTTCATATAAAAGGATAGCTGTGGAAAAACAATCAGAATGGGACTTGGTAATGCAACAGATGGTGTCATGCCAAGAGAAAAGTCTAATTTCTTTTTAGCAATTATTATTCTAAACAGCTCTGTACAATCCCTAACGTAAGGACTCTTGCAAATATTCCTGGCATGTATGTTTTAACTGTGGATCTTTAACACTGACCTAAGTTACTTGCTGCTCACAATTACATTTATCAGTCTGTACTCATTTTGAATGTACTTACATTTCATTCCAAGGATGTACTTAGAGTTTAGGGAGTCATAAAACTGTCGAGACTAAAGAGCACAATAAAATAGCCAACAAAGTATACTAAGTGCCAAGTGTACCCTACCTGTAGAGAAAGCCATTTTCTAGTTCTTAAGAGCCTTATAAATTATTTAAATAAATTATTAAATAATGCCATTAATACAAAGAAGTAACACTTCCTTGCATTAAAATAAAAGTAATTGGAGAAATATTACATAAAACAGAAATCCAGCAACTTCGGGAGATTTAACAATTTCACGCTTTTGATAAATACCCTAGAAAATGGTATCCATTAATATTAAAGAGAGTACAGGATCTTCACCGGCAAAAAAATGAGTATGGGCTTGGGTTCATTCACAGAACACTGCAGGTGGGCAGCTGAAGGTGTATGAAGCCCAGCCCCACACCTCTGCAAAGGTGCACAGGTCATCCTGTACCTGACAAAGGACGAGTCTCAAAAAGCCACATATATGGTGTACTGTACAGGGACACAGCAGGGTGTAATTAAAAGTCATGCTGTAAAATTGTGCCTTACTCTTAGTACATATCAGGATGCGGCATATTTTAAGATTATTATTCACAGAAAAAAGGTTTCTTGCATTTAATAATTTCTGAATATGCCCATCTATGAAGTCATTAAATTTTGCTCTTTGTGTAACATTGATGATTTACTCAGGAAGAAAAGAGAGAAAGGGAGGTAAAAAATCCTTAAATCAGTTCATTCCACTCTTGTGCAGGTACATTACCTCCCTGCACATTCTCAAAAACGCTTGCAGTAAAGACACAAACTAGCCTTTGTTGGTTACCATTGCACAACAAAGCAGTAATAGGCTCACCGCTCCTTCAGGTGGATTCTGCTTCTCTGTTAACTTCTTATCCCCAGCAGTCTCATCTTCTGTTCGACAGCTGTTCTCTGATTTCTGGTTTAGAAGAGAGGAGGATTTTTTGTTTTTAAGCAGGTGTTTCAGCAATTCGTTCCCTGACTCCCCTTTTGCAGCTGGAACGCTGGCTGGCTGGGCTGGACTCTGAGCTGAAGAGGCAGGCTGTGGCGTGACCTTATCTTCTTCCACCTTAACACTGCTTTGATTTTCTGTTTTAGGCTCAGCTTGACCTGAGCATTGATCAGTTTCTGCCTTTTCGAGTTTAACTTCTTGAATGCTGGCAGATGTGTTGTCTGCTTTATCCTTTTCAGCCTCCGTGCTTACGCTTGGCTGTTTCTGCGGCAAACTGCCGCTGGGGAGCTTACTTTCCAGCTCTGGAGAGGTCTGGCTCTCTGCTGCATTTGATGTTGATGGACCTGTTAACTCCGCCGACTCTTGCTCATCCTGATGACGTGTAAGTTCGCTGGGGGTGTTAACTGTGGGGGTGGAGGTAGAATCAGAAATGGTTGGAGTTGACGGTGCAGTTATGTCTGAATGGGGAGTTGAGGGGGCTTTTATTGACTCGGTGTCGTCGTCCTTTTTCTTTTTCCGGGTCCTTTTCTTTTTCCCTTTCTCTTCTGGAATTATGTCAGAATACAGCTGTATGAGAGACTGGCTTGATCCAGGGAAGCTTGTTGCCTGGGGCACACTAGTGTCCGAACCACATGGGGCACCACTACCGAGTGCTGTAGATGAAGGTACTGTAGATGAAGGTACAGAAGAAGCAAACGGAGGCCTGACTTGGTTCTGCGTGAAGGTGGCCCCAGGAAGATTCCCGTGAGTTTGTTTTACATTATGGAAATTGGGGGCTCCGCCTGGACCAGCAGATCCATCGGGCCCGAAAGCTGTAGGTCCCACCGGCCTTCGCTCACCGCTTTGCATGAAATTTGTGGCGGGAGGCGAGTTCACAGGACCCTGCTGCAGCATTTGTCCCATTTGCTGCTGCTGATGCTGTGGAGACTGCTGAAGAGGGCGTGGAGTTTGTATGAAATCACAAGGCAGATCGGAATTAAAGAAAGGTATCTGCGATAAGGATGCTCTGTTATTTAATTCGGCCCCTATCATACCATGCTGTTCTAGTTCCATTCTCTGCTGCAGAGCCCTCTGGCGATCTACCTCCTGCATAAGCTGAATGCGTTGCCGTTCCTGTTGCTCTCGTAAACGCTCCTTTCTCTCCCGCTCTTGAAAACTTTCACTAAAAGGGTTGTTGTCATCGAACTCCACCCTCGGTGGTGGCCCTGACTGTGCAGTTGCATTTGGACCAGGCACGGGAGCTGGCGTACCAGGAGTAATCGGCAACGGCGTCATTGGAGGCTGCATCCTGGCTGGATTAATGGAAATATGACTCGCAGGGGCATTTGCAGATTGCCATCCCGATAAGTTTGGCATTCTGGTTGGGTTGGGCTGCCCCGGGATCACCACTGCATGCTGCTGGTGCTGGAGCTGTTGTGCCACCATGGGGAAGTTTTGCTGATTCATCGCGGGTGACGTTCCTCCGGGAACCATTGGTGGTTGAGGCTGGACTCCTGGCATGATGGCGTGGGGTGCCATTCCACACTGCTGCTGCTGCTGCTGCTGCTGCTTGATTCGATATTCCTCGATTAGTTCTGCATGCTCCTTCTGCTGCTTTCGAATCTGTAAATTTAAAAAGTCATTACTCATCTCTGACATGTACTGACTGTAAAGTATCAAATAACATGCAACTTACCAGTAGAAAATTAAGCTTATGTGAAAACAGCACTTCTGCATCGTCTTATTTTCTCTCTCTTTCTAAGGTTAAATGTCCATTATTTAATTAGGAATACCATCCACCCCCAAAATTTAGAAAAAATAACAGTGCCTAATAGTTATAATTACATACCAAGATTGCACTGTGTTACAGAACATGCAATCCTAAAATCAAAGCGATCCTTGTACAAAGCTTAGCATCCACGTATAGAATAACTATAGCTGGCAACAGACAGGAAGAAGGAAACGTTAAGATGGATGATATACACACATCAGTTTATTGATTTCTTTTAAAGAAACAGCTGAAAAGTTTGCAGGAAAACGGTGATTCCCAAACATCACCCAGCAGAGGAAAAAGACAACTGCTGCTTGAGAATTTTTAATGTAAAGATGAGAATAAATTGGATGTGGACACTAAAAGTTAAGTAGTTTATTTATGAAGGCAAATGGGAGAAGCCAATGAAAGGATATGACAGGGTCACCAGGATGAGAGTATTTCAGAAACACAGATACCTAACTACACAGCTCTCCAAGAAAACCAAAGGACTTGTAAACCACTGCTTTATAACATACGGATGATGGAATCTCTCTTTTCCGTTTGTTAGACTGCAGCTTCCATTTGCTGTTGTACTGATATGAAAAGTCCGTAACATTATCAAAAATGTTTGAAAGCACTCCCTTAATCTGGTGCAAAAGATAAAGCTCAGGACAACAGAGATGTTACAGGACACACTCCAGAATGCAGGACAGATGCACCCAAAGGGCTATTTACAGAGTCACCTCAGGTCCAAAATAACTTACGAGATCTGGCTTGGCATTGGTGCTGTCAGACAAACGGCCACATTGCATGAAGCCACCAACTGGATCCGTCTGCACTGCACAGCCCAGTGCCCCAGGACTTCTCAGCTGTTACAGCCCTGCGTTGGCTCAGCACGGTTAAACAAGGAGGCATCCAAACCACTATGCCCTCCCAGAATGTGCAGTGGCACCGAGCCTCATGCCTGTACTTGGAAGTGGATGAGACCTCACAGGACCAGCACCTGCACAGAGCAACCCAGTGACTCTACCAGAGCGGTGGAGAACGACGCAGAGCTTATTAGCACAGGCACTGTGCCACACCAAAGCAGCCAGACTGCCCTGGCTGTAGAAGCAATATGGTTGTGGCTGCATGGCTCTGTGCCTGAGCTAATATAATAACTGTCAGACATAAGCTCACATTGCACCGAGTCAGCTCCAGTTTCTCTGCCTGTGACCAGCACAAGCATTTGAGAGCCTTTTCCTCTATGCATATAGAATTTTCCCTTTTCCAGAAGTGATAGAAAATTGATTATAGAAAAATAACTTGATCTGGTTTGAAAGAGTGAGAAATTGCTTCAAACAGGTCCTTGAAAATACACGTCAGTAAAAATTTATTTAATGTCCATCCAGGTATGTAAGAAACTGCTGTTTAGGATCTGGATGACTGGTCTAAACCAGCGCTTCAATCAGAGTAGAGGACATTTTCCAGCCGTATCTGAAACTTAAGTTTAAAAATGAAGAATAAAAGAACCTTAATTACAAGGCACTAAATGAATCTGCCAGCAATATCGTTATTAGCTGTTGCTTTGACGTAACTCCACTGCAAGACAAGACCGAAGTATGTATGACAGAGATTGGTTGAAGCGAGTATTTATTCTACTTGCCATTCATTGTGGAAGGGAAAGAAAGAAAAAGGAAAGAATGACAGACATAATTATCTGCATCATCCTTCTTCCACATAGCGAAAAGACAAGCCAACAAACAGTCCATCCAATGCATACTTTCTCTTGAGGCAACACAGGAGCGAGAACCTGGGAGTTAGATATAACTTAGGACTTCGTTCCAAGCAGCCTGCTGCCAGTTTTTTTACCTCATATTAATAAAAGATAATTCTAAAGCATTTAAATATTTGGCAGGTCTATCTGTTCCTGACAACAAAAAGATTCTCCACCCATCCAGTAAGGAAACATCATGCCAGATAATTTCTACATGACGTCTTGAGGAACATAGCATTTTATACCGTTGGCCAAACCATAAATTTATCAAAGCAATCTCAGGCTTAACTTTAATCTCGCCTACTATTATTACAGCTACAAGATGCAGCAAGTGAAATTCCAACTGAATATAAAGAAAGAAAAAAAAACCACCAAAACACAGTGAAAGTGGTTACACATTGCAACGGGGGCCCAGAGAGGCTGGGAAAACTTTCCTTTTGGAGACTTATCAAAACTTGAGTGACATGGCCTTGAGTAACCCGACCTACCCACAGAGCTAGTCCTCCACTGATCAGGAGACTCAACTAGATGACCTCCAGATATCCCTTTGACCTTTGTTCTTCTACAATACAGTAACAGACAACACACTGATGATTAGTGTCAAAGAACCAGACAGATGTAAAACTAGGCTAGCATTAAAGGTATAATGAAGAGAGATTTTCAAACAGTAACATCTAACTGGCATATAACCAAGTTACTGATTACATAAGGACGTCTGAAAAAGCCACAGTTATAAAATTTATTCAATGCTGAAACGAGACCCTACACGCTCAGATTTTCTTCCTTTGCAATTTCAATCTTTCATTTGTGCTTTTCATGGCTCTAGGAACTCACTGTAAATCATCCTGCTAAAAAATTCTCTTCTTCCCAAAGTACTAAAACAGCTTTTTGTTGTAATTTTTGCTGTAGCATGTTCTCCTACGACTCCAGTGTCATTGGTGATCCAGGGTAATGCTGTTACACACACAACTTGTGATAGGGAATGGATCCTTTCAAATAAGCTCCACTACATTTAAGCATTTCAATTCTTGTTTTAGCAGATTTAAAGAAGAGTCACACCAGTATAACTTAGTATTAAGGTGAACAGATTTGTTTCCCGATGGTTACCTGTTCTAGCTGTTTTTGGACCATACTTTGCTGCTCTGTAACATGTTTAAGCTGTTCTGCATCTTCTTCTGGGAACTCCCGGCCAGCTTTCTTGGCTGTACGCTGTTTTGCTGAGAGTGCTTTTTTTGATTTTCTGTGTGCTCCAATTTGCTCCTCAAGGTACTTCTGTTGCATTTGGAGAAGCTGTTGTGTTTCTTGCAGCCATTCCTCATATTGCTTTCTTTGTGAATCATCTAAGAGACAAGGGAAATAAAGTATGACATGATCTCATCGTACTTTATAGAGATGTAGCTTAACAATCAGGTTCCCCCTTTATCTTATGAAACTGTTGGTCAAGTTCAGCCAAATTTGACAGATGAGTTGAGATCTCAAGAGACATTAAGCTCTTGGAGTGACCTGAGTAAAGGAGACGAGATCCAAATTGCTGCCTTTATTGAGAAAGCAGCTTTAACTTAAGCTTTTAATTTCCAGAGACACCAGACCACTATCCAGTCCGTATATGTGTGTATGTGCCAGCCAGCGAGCGAAAGCAGCTTTGAGAACAGCTGCAGAACCTGCAGGTGGTTCCCTGCTTTGTCACAGAAACAGGGATGTGGAAGGCCTCTTGAAGGCCTTGGGTACAGGGAAAGAGAGATTAGGGAATAAAGACACAGATTTACGTGAAATATGGTCTAATTATTTTTGATATTTGCACAAGTTTTGTACATTTAAATCTATTTTTGTTATGACTTCTAGGAAAAAAAGGTAGAATCATAAACAATTCATGAAATGAAAGAAAGGTAAGCCTTGACAGGTTTCCAGTTCCACATATTATCTCGTATTTCAAAATCAACAATCATTGTACTCGACTTCAGGATGATGAAGAAGGCAAGGTAATTTGAACACTACTAAATTGGGATAGCTAATTAGTAAGGGAGAAGTAGGAAGCTATTTAATCTGAGCTGAAACACAAAAGCGAGTGGAGAGACATTCTCCACTGGTAGAGAAAGACACTCTCTTCACTGTAGATGTAAGAAAGAAATCGGATAAAATACTCCTCTTTCAACTGAAACCAAATCCCAGCCACTACAGATGATAGAAACTGGGGTAGGATTCCAAAGGAAAGAAACACCAATTTATATACTGAAGTTTAACAGATGTCTCATTTCTAATCACCGATGGCACAAGCTTCACTTAATTTGGAAGACATCTTGAAAGATCATTAGGAATGAAGAAAGTAGTGGGGCAGGTTGATTTGTTTTTAAGAGATGTCTGATAATTTAGACTACATATTTCTGACTAATCATTTATTATAAATTATAATAGAATATATTAAAATACAAAACACTCTACAATTCAAAGGTACTGCATGAAAATTACCGCACCAAAAGCCAAGCTTTTTACAACTTTGTCTTCTCTGTAATAATATCTTTCTCTTGGCTCTCAGCACAGAGCCTTCAGTACCGATGCCTTTTCCTCCCCACAAATAACTGTACTGTCATTTAGACTGTAACTGTGACATTACTTTTTTGCAAATGAGAAATGCTGATCTGCCAGGAGCAATCCATGGCTCTCAGATATTTTTCTGGAGGCAAAACAATCATGTCCAATAACACTTTCTTGGCACTGAGCCCAGAGAGTGAGACACAGGGTTTGGTGACAGTATCATTTGTCTCACCATCACATTGCAGCAGTGAACTGGATAATAAGGAATAAGGCATGGAATTTCCTTGTGAAGAATGTTTATCTTGTATAAAGAATAAGGATATCTATATGACAGTATGATTGCAGTACAACCACATCCTCCTTGTGCTCCAGTTTCTACCACATTCCTCTTTAACAGTCACTGTGGTAGAAACAGTCATTGAATCTAACAGCTCAACTAAATCGATTCACAGAGCTATCTACAGCCTCAAGGGGCACTAATTCTTTCAGTGATATATTCTGTGAAACTAATCATATAACCTGAAGGGACAACCGAGTGGAAATGATGGAGAGGAACTGCAGATGGAAAGTACTGAAATATTAACAAGTTCCAGGTAAGAATAACTACTACTGAAATGAAGAACAGATTTTCTCAAATGCTCAGAACCACCCCCCAAACAGAGCTAGGCCACTGCCGAGTGCCACTTAGAATGTCACCAGAAGTTAATACAGAAAATATTACTAAAGCTTCTCATCATTACGTATTTAGCACTGCTACTCCACTTTCTGGAAAAGATGAAGGTGTTTACTTTGTCTCTTTTATTAAGAAATATCAAGTGAAGTTTTTCCAGTAGCACTTTTTGTATGCCATCTTTCTCTCCCAACAAATGCTGTTTTAATTTCTGATAACAAATCTCTTTCTTGTCTCAGAGACGCGGATTTGCAACTGATCTAGGGCAAGCAGAAGTAAGGGAGCTATATATTTCTACTTTCAGCAACTGTGTTTCCCAGCCAATCTTGCTTAATGCTTGGAAAGCTTTTGTTGGTATTTTTTAAAATGACAATGATGCCGCACCAACCTTGTTGCTTCTTGAATAAAAAATAACCCATCGGTATAGGCTCTTGTTCTCACTCAGCTCAGAATACTACAACGCGACAGAAGACCTGATCTTTGAGATACGAGCCTGTTATTTAAATACCATTACTGTTCTCACACAAATACAAATAATGCTAATTATTTGTTTGTTCCACTTCCCTCTTTCCTAATGGTGTTTTTTTGAAGATAGATTTCTAGAAAATATATAATTTATCTACGCACCCTTTTCTGAATTGGTATTGTAATGATGAAGTGACTCAATTTAGAAAGGATTTTTTTTGGAGAGAAACTATCCACTTAAGGGCAGTCTATTTAAAAAAGAAGTGACAAAACTGTTGAATTAAACATCAATATACAACAAATTCTTCGTCTGTACTTACTGACAAAACCAGGACCAAAATTGGGAGGATTGGGTCTAGAAATCTGAGGTGTCAAACTTCCATCCTAGAAATTTCAGAAAAACATAAGAAAATTAAATCATGATCAATTAAAAGAAGTCATCATTACTAAACATTTGTGTTGGAAATTCCATATCAAGTTGTAGTACCTGTGTAATGGCCTGCTGCATGTGATTCTGGCCTTCATTGCTCTGAGCTCCTGGCACTGGCTGACCCATAAAGGGAAACCTATTGATTCAAAAACACAAAATGAAATTGGAACATGTAAAACTGCTGGGTGTTTTCGGGGAGAAGACAACATTCTGTATTACAATGAACTTCAACAAAGCATATACGTATTTTCTAGACATTTGCTCTAACTTCCTTACCAAACTTAAAAACCTGCAGAATATTATTTTTCATTTGCCCATACAAGGCTTTGCCCATGGTTTATACTAATGCATTTTTATACTTTTCAGACAGGTGAACAAAATATGGCATACTGTGCTAAAACAGTGAAGACACACAGAAAAAAATGTATTAGTATTTTATATTTTCTAATACAAAGAAAAAATAAATAGAATAACGCATTTAAGTATTATAGAATCATAGAATCATTAAGGTTGGAAAATTCCGCCAAGATCATGTGGTCCAACCATCACCCTGCTCCCAATATTACCCACCAAACCGTGTCCCTAATTAACTACTCTTTCTGAGAAGAAATGTCTCTGCATTTCCAACCTGAACCTCCCCTGGCGCAACTTGAGGCCATTCCCTCTGGTCTTATCACTAGTTACCTGTGAGAAGAGGCTGACCCCCAGCTCCCCACGCCTTCATTTCAGGTAGCTGTAGAGAGCAATGAGGTCTCCCCTGAGCCTCCTCTTTTCCACACTAAACACCCCCAGTTCCCTCAGCTGCTCCTCACAGGACTTGTGCTCCAGGCCCTTCACCAGCTTTGCAGCTCTTCTCTGGACATGCTCCAGGGCCTCGATGTCCTTCTTTTAGTGGGGGGCCCAAAGCTCAACACAGCACTCGAGATGCAGCCTCACCAGAGCCAAGTACAGGAGGACGATCACCTCTCTGGCCGTGCTGGCTACACTATTCCCGATACAAGCCTTCTTGGCCACCTGGACACACTGCTTGCTCATGTTCAGGCGAGCACTGACCAACACCCCCAGATCCTTCTCCTCTGCACAGCTTTCCAGCCACTCTGCCCCAAGCCTGTAGCACTGCATGGGGTTATTGTGGCCAAAGTGCAGGACCCGGCACTTAGCCATGTTGAACCTCAGCCCATTGGCCTCTGCCCCTCGACCCATCCTGTCCAGGTCTCTCTGCAGGGCCTCCCTACCCTCCGGTAGATCAACACTTCCCCCAGCTTGGTGTCATCTGCAAACTTACTGAGGGTGCACTCAATTCCCTCATCCAAGTCATCAATAAAGATATTAAAGAGGATGGGCCCAACACCAACCTCAGGGGAACACCACTGGTGACTGGTCACCAGCTGGATTTAGCAGCCTTAAAGAACGGTATCAAGCATTGCTTACCTGTTCATAACCATTGGTGGCATCCCCATGTTACTCTGTGCCATGACTTTATTGATCCCCTTAAGAGCTACCATTTTTGCTTTCATTATAGGATCTGTAATTGCATCGAAGTCTACGAAAAAAAGACAGTAAAACTGAATTACAAAGCTGAACGTTACAAGTTATTAATTGGAACTGACTTGTTTAGATCTAGTTCATATATCACATAAATCATCAGCAAAACAATATAACTGCATTACTATTTCAAATTACTTGTCCACTTTGAAATTCATGGTTAATATGTTGCTTCATATATTCCCTGAGGAAAGTTAATCCAGCCACAACTGCTCCTTTTCAGCCATGACACACAAAGTAAAGCAGATCAGGTTGAGAAGGGCTCTAGGCTAAACTTGAGCCAACAGATTAATAAATTCTGTTTATAATTCTAAGAATCAGGAAGTTGGGTTGTTTCTGTGTTCAACTGGCAAATCTGACACATCACCACAAACTATGAAGAACTGTTTGGTCACGCTGCAATTACTGGCAGTACTGTAGGCAGAAAGGCACACGCCACATACAATATTTACAGAGACCACAAGCATGGTGAACTATGCCTCTTTCCTGCCATCTCTCCTGTTAGTTGCTTCACAGAGCAGGACAAACAGGACTGACCGATGGTCCTCTTCAGTGAGTACAGAACGTCTGAGGCTGGAAAGGACCTCTGGAAGTCATCTTAGCCAACTAGGGTGGCCAGACTACATTCAACAATTCCTTTCCTTGAACATTCCCAAGAAATGTAGAACAACCATAAACAGAAAATTGGTATTTTGAATATTAAAAGGTCAGTTATTGCCCTCGGTCATGTAATTTTGTTTAAAAAGGGTGTATTTAGTCCATATTACATAGGAGGTGACAGAGCTCATGCTCAACAAATTAACAATAATAAAGCGTTAATGCGAGCCTTGCCAGTGTTCAGCATTTCGCTTACACACTCAATTACCAGACTTTCATTATACTTCCTGCTCAGGTTGTTTTTTTGTTATGCCAACTTCACATTCCAAACATCCACCTGCTTCTTTCAGTGCTACAGACTATTTAACTATTTATTTTTAATTATCTAACCAGAATGCACAAATAGATCACCCACATACCAATATTGGGGAAAAATGGCTCCGAGCGCTGGCGAATCATGGCTTGCATCTGCCGCTGCTGCTGCTGCTCCTGCCTTTCCTGATCCAAAAGATCCTGCAGAAGAAGTGGCTGCTCCTCCAGCAGCAGTGGTCTCTCTCGGTTTTGTTGTTGAGCTAATGGTTGAGGGAGCATTATCTGCTGAGGACCAGATATGCCACTGGGACCAGGACGGTTTGTTACAGCCACAGTTTGATTAGACGTCTGTCCTGCCCCAAAGTTATGATTCGCTGACTGACCCTGAATAAACCCTGGGTTTGGTGACCCTTGAGGAAAATTATGGTTTATTCGTGGAACCATGGTCAAATTGGAATTTAAAGTGTTTTCCAGGATCTGTCCACCAGGTGTCATTAGTGTTTGTGGAATACCTGATGCTTGGTTCAGTTGTGTTGCTGGCAAAGATTGAGAGGGAGACCCTAGTGTCCTTGCTTCAGCGTTATCTGAGCTTTCATTAGCTAGCAAACTCGAGAGGACTGGTGTGGACCCAGAAATACTGCAGGAACTTACTGCTCCTTGAACAGGCAATGGAGCAGATCCCTGAGCATCTGGACTAGGCACAGTTGTTTCTTGACTGGGAACAGCAGTAGTTTTGTCAGGAAATTCTGGGTTAGCAGGCTGTGCAGGAGCCTTTTCTCCATCTTTCAACTCCGTTTCGGCAGCCTGTTGAGTACTTGTTGATTCAGCATTTCCATCACTTTTTTCATTTTCATTCTTCTTTTCCTCATGAGTGTTTGGGGAAAGTACTTCTGTTTTAATTTCATTTTCTGTAGCAGATTTCTTCTGTGGTGATAGGGTCTCAGGATGGGCTTCAGTTTTATCCCCTTGCTCTTTCTGTTTTGGTTCTTCTGCCTTGCCCTGGATATCTAGCTTGTCATCAATGGGGACACTAAGATCTAGTTCCTCATTAAACATTCCTTTCTTATCCCCCACGTCAAGGTCTGGGTCTGTGTATGCAATTATATCAAATTCCCCGGATCTTAGAAGGTCATCAAGGTGAGGATCATTGGTTTCCAAGTTATCTAAAGTGTCCAGTTCATCCCCTTTTCCATCCTCTGTGTCTAGATTCAAATTTTCCAGATCCTCATCATCCAAATCTTTGACTTCAACCCCATCAAGGTCTTTCACATCCAAATCTTTTACAGCAGGATCATCAGGATCAAGCTTTTCTTCTAGACCATCACTCGGCTGGGTAGGAATCTGTAAATTTGCCGATTCATCGCTTGGTGCAGGTGTAGGCAAAGACGGTCCTGGGAAAGCATCAGCCACTGGTGGATGGCTTAGAGAGCGTATTACAAGTGCAGGTGGGTTTTCAGGATTGATTTGATCCTGCTGGGGCTGCGACATATGATCCAAACCTGCAGACATCTGCAACTGGTTAGGTATACCTTGAGAATTGTGTCTCAGTGGTTCTGCCGGTCTTGGGCCCGGAAACTCCTGCCTGGGTATAAACCCTGCATGTCGTTGATGTTGCGCGGATGGATCCATAACGTTTGTTGCAGAAGGATTAAAAGGCAGCCTTGGCCTCCCATCAGGAGCTCTGTGACGTAACTCAATAAACGCTTGACCCAATATATTGTGCTGCTGAACTTGAATTCCCTGCGGAGGGAAGTGCTGAGAGATCCCAGATGTATTATTTATTTGCGGATTGTTCACTGGCCGAGACATATCAATAGACAGAGATCTTCTCAGCTGTGGTGGGACTCCAGGGCGTTGCATCGGCTGCTGAGGACTGAGGAAACGTTCTTGACCTGATGGTGGACCATGGCCACCTCCTGGAAACCCAAATCTAAAATAAAGTATGAAAGACTAAATAATCTTTTTTCTCAGGACCGCCTAACCTGTCATACTTGACTTAATAACTATTCACCAAACTGCTTTACATGATACATTCATTAAGATATTTAAATAAATATTGTGACTGATTATGCTTATATTTAAATGAGTTGGTTAACTACAATAAAATAATTGCTTTAATTATGTTTAATAAACAACCTGTTTTCAATTCCAATAATAATGAATAGAAAGCTCTGTGACAGCACGATCTAAGCAAACAAACTACATTTTAATTCAACTTAGTACACTTAAAAAATAATGCATGGATTTACTGAAGTGAATTCAAAATACTGAAAATAGTAATTCCTGAGACTACAATATATGTCAATACTGGTATTCATTGTAAAATGGCAGAGATAGAAGTCAACATTTGATTACATATTAATTATAATGGAAAACAAAAATACTACATTTATCCATTCCTAAGGCAGCAAAGGCTAAATTTATACCATTCATTTTTTTAAAATAAATGCCTCAAAACAATGGGCAACAGCATCTTTCAGTTAACCAAAATTTCCAGTTTCTCCTTTTTATTTCTGATCAATTCCCAATAAAATACAGTGTAGAACAGTGTTAATCAGTGAAAAGTACATTCTAATGTTACAGATACTTACAAGAAAAGGTACTGTACATACAACTTCAGTAAAATTCTGTCTACAGCTACTGTAGACAACGCATGATTTTTTCACCCTCCAAAAACCCCAAACTTTGTATCTAACAATTGTGCAAATTGGAACTACGGCTGTAATAACCTGGTTTTAAGAGACCAAACTGCTTACCTAAGACCATGAGGTCTCATCCCCATGGCATTCATGTCTCCTGGAAACTGGGGTCTATTGAATTGCCCGTCACCAGGGAATGGTCCGCGTTGATCTTTTGGGTATACTGGGAACCTTGGCCCGCCTGGAGGGACAACAGAGGACCTAATATTCCCAGGATATGGAGGAGGAGGACGGTTAAAAATTGGATTTAAGTTGTCTTGCTGCCAATGCTGAAGAGGAGTTGCATGGGGAGTAGCTGCTTGCTCCTGTAAGGCTTTTTCCTGACGAACTGCATTCTTCTTCTGCTGCTGTTGTTGTAGAATAATTTCACGTAATTTCTGGCGCTGTTTAAAAAAAAATAATTCATTGTGCTTGACATTGCAATTGACATATTTTGAAGTGCTATACTTCACTGGGTTAAGCCTTTTGGAGGAAAGAAATTCTTCAATCACTACAGAAAAACATTATATTACCATAATCACCTCGGAAGTTAGAAGAGGGATCAGATTGTACAAGGCGCTGGTAACAGAATTTTTATCTCCAGGCCTCTTGTTAGAGCATACAGTGCGAACCCATTCTACCAACTCACACAGAAGCAATGCTCTTTTCCTTTTTCTATTCTGGAAATGCAGGCTCTTTCATCACATGAAAATGTGCATTCTCAGGGAGAGAGGTGCCAGGAGGTCCACTGAAGAAAATTCAGTGAGAGGTTTTACACCAAAGGTGCAGGATCTACTCTGACTCCGTGTGAGCAATGCTACCAATTTTTCTGGTAAATCAATTTCCCATTGCTCCTTCCAAACAAAAGACCAAGCAGCTTTCCAGAAGCTGAATGTAATTTTACGTATATCTCAACACAAGCTGTTTCCCAAACATTCACTGACAAAAGCCTGGAGTTAATGTGCCCGCAGGGGATCAGTGACCAGTGGCAGAATTCACCTCAACACGTTAGCCACCCGAAAAGTTGGATGTCTAGCCTAAGACTGTTGCCTACACTCCCTTTTACAGTCAGTGAACAAGGCACTCACCATCAGTTCTACGTCTCATCTATTACAGAATACAATTAGTTGTCCTTTCAAGGTTTTTCCTTTCTCACACTGTATGTGACAGAACAATGGTAGTCCAGTCATCTACATCTTCAATGGCATCAATGATAACCTTTACTTCATTTTTGGATCTTGCCCAAATTCCTTAAAAATTACTGATGTTTTTGTGTTCTATATATTCTGGCTCTATCTAGGAGAGCCAAATGAACACACCGAGTGAACAGATGTAATTCTACATTGCACAGCTATGTTTAACGCCAAGAAACTTCAAATATTTAACAAGAATGGGGAAAATTCTCCTACTTATGAAATTTTAATACCATCAGTATTAAACTCTATTCTCACCTGTCTTAATTTTTCAGTATCTGCTTGAGGAGACATATTCATGGTATTCTGTGTATCCGTTACTCCTGTAGTGGGTGCTGGGCCAGGAACTTGTGAAACTTTGGGGAACTGCTGCCCTTGAGAACTCATCGGGGAACTTGCAGATGCATTGAAGTTGCCCTCAGATCCAGGCCGTGACTGCTCGGCGGCATCATGGGTTAGCTGACCAGTTCCAAAAGATTCTGGCTGAGGTCTTGGAGTCATGGGTGGTTGATCGTAGGGGTCACGTGCTGGAGCAGCAGGACCATGGCTAAATGAATCCGTTATTGCAGGTCCTGCTGGTCTGGGAGTTTGAGAACACGGGTCTGGTGGCCTGACAAAAGTGCCCTGCAACCTGTTCTGCGATGTCTGCAGGAAAGGATCTCTATTTGGTATTAGCCCTGGTCTTGTCATTGCAGGTCTGTTAAAATTCTCTGGTATTCCTGGCCTTGGAGTTCCTGGTTGCTGAGAATAAGGATCGTTCAGAACTGGCCTTGGTGTTCCAGGAGGTTGAGCGTATGGATCAGAATGTCTCTGATTTGCTGGGGACTGAGTAAATAAATCTGCTGGCTGTGCAGGTCTTGGTGTTGGTGGTTGCTGCATATACGGATCAACTGTGGTGGGCCGAGGAGTTCCTGGAGGTTGGGCATAAGGATCGGCAACTGGCCGAGGAGTACCTGGAGGTTGGGAGTAAGGGTCCTGAGAAGCTGGCCTTGAAATGGGTCCGGATTGAGGGAAAGAATCACTCTGTTGTCGCACTATCCGGGGTGGATGGGCGAAAGACTCCTTTATTGCAGGATGGGGAGTAAGGGGAGGCTGGCTGTATGGATCGTTAGGCTGATTATGGGAAAAGTTATCCACTGGCCTCGGCGTCAAAGCGGGCCGTTCATACGGATCAACAGGAACGCGCCTTGGTGTAGCTGGCATTGATGAGTAGGGATCTTGTGGAGACTGAGGTGGGCGCATGGGAGTTTTAAAGGGTCCAGGGCTACCATCAACGGGAGCAGGAGTAGGAGTCAACGGGGGCCGCGCGTACGCATCGGCAGAAGTTACTCTCTGTCTCTGAAACGTATCGGTTCTGGGAGCTGGCTTAGTGAACGGATCACCGCTTCCAGCTGTCAAAGGAACCTTCCCTGACTGCTCCATAACTATGGGTGACCTTGGGACCCCCAGGGGTTTGGAGAATTGATCTGGTGTCATAACAGGCCTGGGTGTGTCTGGTGGCTTTGCATAGGGATCGCTGCTGCTTGGAGATGAAGAACATGAATCCCTGACTGGCGAAGGCCTGCTTCCTGAGGGTTCCGTGACCTGGATGGGCCTGGACATGGCTGACTGTGGTGCACAGCTGTCTAACGGGGTGATGCTACCTCTTCTAACGATGTTTTGATTAATAGGCGCTGGTCTAGGTGTTCCCACCATTTTAGCGTATGGATCCATTGGAGAAGGAGGCCTTGTGTTTGTGGAACCTGGAGAAAACATCTGCTGGGACGATGTCTGGGGAGTCTGAGACTGAGACAGTGAATCGTGTACTGGGATTCGGGTTGGAGTAGGGGGTGGGGCCTGTGGTTTTAGGAACACATCATCCGAGGATGCTGAAGTAGGTGTAACAGGTAGCTGCTGCTTTGCAAATAGATCCTTATGGAATGTTTGCTGCGCAGGGGACATACTGCCATTGCCAGTCTGTGGTGTTAAGGGGCTCTGGATCCCACTGCTAGGCGTGTCGGAGCCAGACTGGCTCAGATGCTGTTGTGAACTAAACTGCTGCTGTTGCTGTTGCTGCTGTTGTTGCTGCTGTTCATTTTTCACTTGTTCAAGCTTCTGTGTGGCTTCTATTTTGGCTTGCTGCTTACTTTTTTGCCGCATTTGCTGTTTTAAAGTTATAAGGGAAAAGGTTACACTTTTATATACAAGACAAAATCTTTGATGACTGAAAATGGATCAATAACTAAAACTTTAGAACACACAAAGTATCAGCTACGAATAGTTATAAATTGTAAATGCAATGGGAGCATAGAGCACAGCTATTTGTAAAGTTCAGTTACCTTGACATGCACCCTTGATTGCCTGGGAAGAAATTTTCCCAGTTTGCCTGAAGAGCAGCAGAGCTTTCCAACCTTGTACTTTGAAGCCAAGTACTGACAGATACAGCACTGATGGAGGCAAACAGGTTCTGAGAGAAAACCGGCCTAACGTGAAGCAGTAAGCTGCAGCTTACTGCAAGGATAAGGTTACTGCGATATAGGGTGTATAAAAACAGACTATTGCACCAGCTAACCATACAGAGAAAGAATAAACTACTTCCACAATAGGTAGAATTTAAGAGTAAAAGTTTTAAAACAAAATTTTCTAACATTTACTAGCCGCTTCTCTTCTGATAGCATCTATTTTCTTCCAAAATGCCTGTATTTATACTCTTCAACAAAGAAAGATTAAAATTGATTTATAACAGAGCATCCCAACAACGCAATAAAAACCAGGAACAAAAATAAAACAGCCTAAAAGCAACACACCTGTCTGAATTTCCATTCCTGTTCATGTTCTGATTCCCTCTGTTTTAATGGATCTTTAAAGAGGTCAGAGTCGATACGTGAGCTAGGATCAATGCTATCCTGTTGCTGTTGCCTTTTCATGGAGTCATTTGACATCTGTACTTTATTGATGCGCAAAGCAGCTCTATTATCTCTGGCTTTTTGCTGGGAAAAGATTAAAAAAAAAAACATATGCAGTTAACCTCGCTTTCTTTTTCTAAGTGTGAACACTGCATCTGTTATTCCTACAAAATTTACAACCAAATTATTTGTACAGCCTGTTTCATTCAAACACATGCTTGTAAAAACTACATTACAAACGTTACTAGGAACTTCAAACAGAAAATACTTCATCCCTGTAGAAATCCCGTGTTCAAACTAACAGAAATACAAAGAGCTAAGGAGTTATTACCAGCAGAGGTTTTGTATATATTAGGAGTCCCTGTTCAGGTACTGTGCTGTGCCAAGAAAGCACGAATCCAACCAGTTTACCTTTCAAATTGCGTATTGTTGTGGTCTAAAACCTGAAGACATGAGCACAGCAGATAATGCTTGGATCAATAAAGGCCAATACTGCGAAGAACTTCAATGACAAGAAAAATACAGTCTACTCCATTAAACAGCCTCTATAGATCTCAGTCCGTGTTAAGTTAGCAGTATAAACATAGGATATGGGTTTATAGATCAGGAAAAATTGGATGGAAGAACAGCAATTCCTCTTCAATGAGGCATTTTACAGCCATAGTGACACTTTAAAACATCTAATGAAAGTTTCAAAGAGTCTGTTTTACTACCAGTCTAGGATGCGATTCCTTTTCCGAATCAAATCCTCACATCTTCTTTTTTACAATTTCATTTGCAGTTTTCAAGTGGGGGCTGCTTGGCAGAAAAGGCTTAAATCCTTCCCCTCCGACCAAGTAAGATGAGAGCACCAGTGCCACAGCAGCAGAAATTAGCGTCATTTCCTGTCTAAGTGACAGGATTGTGCATAGTAGTAAGGAAAGTAAAATGCCTACAACAAAAACGCAATAAAAGTCTTCTGAATTTCATTTCTAAGGTAGACTTTATTCATCCCACTGAGTGAAAGATCCTCAGGATAGGCAACACAGCAGCTCCTTGTGTGCACAACTCTAAGTACAGTAGAAACTGCTGTAGTATAAGTAAGTGGACTGTAACATCTGTGAAGAAGTAACTGCTTTTTACTATGCAAATACTCTTATGTACATGTATGTGCAACTGCAAGTGCCCTTCCCACCAAACATGAAGGAAATAATATTTGCAACTATGTCTTGGATATTCATTGGGAGAATAGACTGCATTTGTTAAGAGCAATGAAAAAGGAAAATTCAGTAACAGAATTAATTGTAAAGGGATAAATGCCTGGATAAAAATCCAACCACTTGGGATTTGTTTCTTGTAAATGCTATATGGAGGAAATCACCAAGACTTAATATAGCATGGATGAGATGACAAAGAGGTCCAAAGTTGCTAAGTTACAGGCCTGAATGAAAAGGAGAATAATATCTTAGTGATACAAAGAAGATAACAGAGAAGGACTGTTTCAAGTGGAAAGGATTTTTAGAAAGACCAAGATCTTAATGACTTGGATGTCCACTTCCCACACCGAATCTGGAATAATAGGTGGGGGGAGTGAAGGAGACTGAAAGCGTAACCTTGCAAAATCCACAGAAGCTACATAGTGAGAATGAGAACAATCACCCAGCTACTGTTGTGATGAAAGAAAGATAAGAACCAGAAGAGAATGGAGACATGAGAGCACTGCAGAAAAGTACGTTTGCCAACGATAGGTAGGCAGGTTGAGAAGAATGAAGTCTAGGTTCTGAGGTTTGGATACCGAGAGGCTTTAACAAGAAGTTTCAGCAAAGCACAAGGGTTGCCAGTTGAATGGCAGTTTTACAGCATCAGGAATCAGAGACCACGTATTCCAGACAGCTACTACAAATATGTCTGTTTGCTTGACTCAGATGTGAAGAAGGTGAATGCTTTTGGAGAGAAGAATGGAGTCCCTCATGCTCCCTACAGGATGGAAGATATTAAAAGAGTTTGCACTGCAGAAAGAGAAGAGAATGTAGTAATAGGGAACAGTAAGGCGAAAACAGAAGAATAAAAGAAAATGAGGAAAGCAGAGATGTGAAGCACTGATGCCTCTGGAACGGTTAGTTCAACAGGTGAAAGACTTCAGCAACTCCAATGGGGCTTAAAAGAAAACACTAGTGAGAGGGGAAGATGAAAGAGAGGAAGGAAGGTCACATTATGATCTGTTATCATCCTTATGAAGAAACCGGTGAGATCCTGTGCAGAAAGAGACAAGAGCAAGTAAGACTTGAGGCAAGAATCAAATGTAGCAAGAAGGTAGTGAGAGCTGCAAATATTCTCATCTCAGTTGATGTTTTTGGATTGCACAATACTAATATAGTTTATTTCAAGGATGAAAAGCAGAAACAACAGGTTAACGTGTTCAGAGAGAGAAACTGAATTACAAAGGCACTCTTAGGGTAAATGATCTTTCATTAACCCCACTTACTTAAAAAAATAAAAATAAAAGTTTTGTAGATGAAATACTACATTTTTGCTAAAAGCATGCAAATGCAGGTGGTAGTTATCCTTACCACATATGGAGCCCTCTCTTGCGAGCTTGCCTTCCTCCACAGTTTAGCAATCTGCTTCACTCTTGTAGCCCAGTCTGCACCAAAAAATGTGTTAATACGCAAGGCATTAATAAGTCTATTTTATATCATTTCAAATAAAGATGTGTATGTTTCTGCACAATATTTGACTTTATTTGGTCAATTGGTAAAAACTCTTACCTGGGAATTCTTCTTTTAGGTTAGGGAAGTTGATATTTGTATAGAGAACAGGTGCTACTGTTGCCATTTCCCCCAATGCTTCCTCTTTTTCCCACTTAAGAGTGCTTCTTTGAGCATTGGACATCGTATCACCTTCACCTTCCAAAGGTGGAGCAGATGGTGCCCACGAGCTGTTTGGATCGCTTACCATTGGATTGAATGCTGGATTCTTATCCCTGGCAAGGCAGAAAAAGGGTTTCTTTTGTAAATAGATTCATCTCAATATATAAAAACAATTAGCAAAGTACTTATTCTGTTTGCTATTTCAGTAGTCAGCAAGCTGCAAGAATCTTTTGTAGTGGCTGTCTAGAACTAAGTACTTCTACTCTAACTGTATCACAGTATTCGTACCACCTCCACCATCCAAGCGATAAGCAATGGGTATTTTTGACTTCCCATCTTACCTGGTATCAGTGTATGGTTGCTGTGTTATGGGAGAGAAGGTGCCCAATCCACCTCCAGGAGTCAAAGCTGTATGAGGGAGGTGAGGGTTAGGGCCAATCAGACCATTCATAAGCGGTACTCTTGGAAATGCACTCTCTCCTAGAAAAAGAAGTTCACATCACTGTTTTAAAGGGTGACTACTTAAGGTAGAGGTGGAAATTTCTGGTGAAGAAGTATGTCTCACCTAATGAAATACTAATTGCTTTAAAATTTCATACTACTGACCTTACCTTTTTGGAAAGACTTTGAAATCAATTTACTTTGCTTCCCTACAAGTGTAAGGGGTTTCTTGCTACTGCATCACATCCCTGCACAGATTTTTTTTGTCTGTTTTTTTGTTTGTTTGTTTTCGTTTGTTTTTTTTAAATGGTTTTCCAAAGCTTTTGCATTAGTCCATATTTTGGTACCACACTTAATACTGAAGTATATTCTTAAAGGTTAATGGTCTGTAGTATGCTATACTGAGTTCCAGTGGAAAAAAAAAAGTTCCACAAAGAAAAGAAAAATCCACACTGCTGCCAAGCACCAGTCATGAAATAAGCTGCTTTCAGTCCTTGCAGAATTACAAATAACCACCTGAACTAAACATCTCTTCTGAGAGAGCAGTGTATCAAAGTAAGCCCTGTTATCTACTAACTCCCTAATTTGTAACCAGTGAACTAGACAAAACCTAGTCAAATAAGCATCAGCATTGTAATTAGATGTCCAGCCTAGCAGTACTAAGGAGGAAAATTTTATTTATTTGATTAAAATATTAGGCAAATCTGGCAGAGACAGATTCATTCCAGCAGATGGTCTTTGCAGATGTTCCTACACAGAATTAACACTGACCTTTGAATCCCTGTCACTTAAGCACAATTAGAAATGTGTTCTGGATATTTTCCTAACAGCACAAAAGTAACTCAGGAACAGACATTATCTGTAGGATAATTCACTGTAACACTCTCTCGCACTTGACATGACTGTCTTCTGATTTACACGTTACATAAAGCTACACGGGAAAGTTTAGTTTGGATGAAAGTAACTCAATTAGAATTTAGGAAAACGTGCCTTATCACAGCTGCTAAACAGCTAGTATATGGGAACTGAAGTCCTGGCAAACAAACACAACAGAGTCGAGGCTCTCATTCACACAGTAGGCTTACATGTCTTTATGAGAACAGAGTGTTAATTTTATTTGAAATTGCTGAAACTTGATACAAGCTTCCCCATTACTGAAGTATTTATCTCACAGAAACATGTGGATCATTACACCATAACTGAACCCAATTACAAACCTAAAACTTTGTAATTGTGGCAATTCCCACAGGGAGAAAGTTAAACAATCATACAGAGCTCAAATGCTGAAGTTATCAAGTATCCAAATAACTGGGCAACTGGCACTGGTATCTATATTATCTTTTGCTTTCAATCACCTCATTATTTGCTTTAAACTCTCTCCTTTCCAAGACTTTTTGAAGTATTTCCTTTTTATGGAAATTCAATCAACTAGGAAAGCAATCATTTTTTTTTTCTCTTGTGATTAATTCACGGGTGAAATCAATTTGCATGCTGCTTTTTGTAGTACCAGTATAATAAGATTGGGCACTCTTTACATGAGCTCAAGGAAAATCCATTAATGGTGACGTGATGAGAAAAGAGTGCTTTTAATTATGCTCATACATACTGCTAAAAACCTGCTCTACTAGTAGTAACAACAAATACTATCAGTTTGCCCCTTGCTTTTAATATAAAAGTAGTAAGGCGCTGGATCAATTCAGAACAATTTTAATTGTAAGAAATTAAATAAATGATACATTCCAAAATTTCTTACCCTCCTCTTCATTATTTGGATAGGAATAGTTAACATGTAAAACTTAATTCTTAAAAGAAATGTAAGACTCACTAAATCACTGTCACACAGACGTTTTCATTAGTCTCGAGGAGGTACTCGGAAGTAATGAAAGAGCAAAATGAGAGGAGAACACATGCTTTATCACAGACTATTTCAAGCATATGAAAGTGTCGGCTAAAATAAAGGCTCCAATATGTCACAAAAATCTTAAATAGCTGTCCCTTTCAGTTAGCATATTTACCTGCATATTAATTACAGACTCCCTTCAGAACAGTTTTATAAAGATATTTCATGAATGAACAACAGCAGGTTCCAGGAATTAACAATGGCAGACGTTAAGGCGTGTCCTACTTTCATGTTGGCATTTAACAGCTGCACAACTCTCCTGACAAAGCTTCTGTTGTTAAAAGCAACAAAGGGACTTACCTTGACTGTGCAAAGACATAAGTTGTGGTGGAGGTGGAGGCTGCGGCAAAGGAGCTGGCTGTGTGGTTGCTGGACTTAAGACAGCTGTGAATAGATCTTCAACATCCTTTCCTCCCAGTTCTGCAAAAACACTGTGCATAAGTTGGCTGGCATTGTTTATAAACTGTACCTTGTAGAAGACAACACAGACTAAGAATACGTACCTGGGATTTTGTACAATTTGCCAAGAATAGCACCTGAGCAAATTAAAAACAACACATTATGAGTAATCACCAAAAAATGCAATAAAATAATTCTGCAACCAAATGCAAACAGCCAGTGTTACCTTACGTAGGTAGCAATTTGAGTTTAAAAACAAACAAACAAAAAACCCACCAACTTTTCTGTAAGACCAGATCAAGAATAACAAAAAATTACCATCTGTGACCATTTTGTCTAGTTCTGGACTGAGGATTCCATCCAATTGTTCTTCACTCAACGGCCGTGAACTCGGGTTGACATTTGGCTGAGGCAGAGAAGAAGGATCATCAGAGATGGGGCCAATATCCAATCCAGCTGAAGGAGGAAAGAATATCATATTAGACATAAGTAGTAAAACCTACTGATATAGAATAAAGGCCATTAAACTTTTTTTTTTTCTTTAGAGCTATTAACTAAATGAAGGCTTTCTTAAAATTTGAAAGGAAAGGCAAAATATGACATTCATTAGAAAAAAGTAAACAAACACTCCCACTAATTATCTCCAGTTTACTGTACTGCTTGAGGAATGTTAATTGAATAGAATGCAACTGGAACAAGAGAAAAATTTTGTTGAAATAAGACTACCAAGTTCAGTCACAGCAGGTTTTCAAGCATATAGTTTTCAGTGCGCAGTTCCAACGTAATTATTTTTCACATTTTAGAAACCGTAACACTAGTAGGCAATATGTTGCATCCTCATCTACATTAACCCAAGCATTCCTGAGTATTACATTAAATATCTACTGAAGTGCTCTTGAAGTGTACTCAATATCAAACCGGTTATAGCAGCTTCCATCTCAAAAACAACTACTGAACATTCCAGGTTATATTAGACAAAGTTATTTGTTGATACTGAGAAAACATAACTTTCTACTTAAATTTCACAGCATCCTTCACAAGTCAATAGATCTCTCAAAAGAGAAACATCTTTGAAAATAAAGCTAGACACTTCAGTATGTAGAATGTATTTCTGTATTAAACACCAAATAAAAATATATTTAAAATAACAAAACATGCCATTCTACTTATTGTCAAAGTGTGTCGAAGTGATGAACGATCATCCAGTGAAAACAAAAAAGACTGATGCTGTCTACTTTATTCATGCCTTAGTATGTTCGCATTGTTAAAATGCTTGTCATTTATTAAAGATACAGCTACAATAAAAACTACACACTACTATTATAAGTAATATTAAAATTAACGGGGACAGAAAGAAAATGCATGGTTTTGTAACATGGAACACAAAAATTCACGAAGGTTTTCAAAAACTGGAAGCAAAACTTTATGCAATACTCTACTAAATGTGGAGTGCAGAGTTTATAGGTCATGTTAGACTCAAACAATACAGAAAGAGTGGAAAACAAAAGCATGAATTAGTGTCACAGTAAAGGAGTACTAGCTTCTACACATGCAGTTGTTTCAGCTAAAACCACTAGGAAAGGTGACTACTTCTAACCATGGATCATCCATTGTTTAGTTTCTTACCAAATGGGGAGGGTGAGTTCTCAACCTGGAAAGTGCATAAATCAAGACCTACAGGACCCAAACCAGATAAAATGGATGATTATAACATGAAAACAAAACAAAACAAAAAAAAGTAAAGAAAAAGCTGCATGCTGAAAAAGCTACGCAGGTATGACAGACAACAGAAGCTATTTTTTTCTCTCTCTCTTAAGGAGCAAAGCAAAGAGCCAGGTAAAAAAAAATGTTGAAGAGGTTGGGTTGTTTGTTTGTTTTTTTTTTGTAGAAGACAAAATCACTTCAAACCAAGGTGTTCTTAAGATATGAAAATCCTGTCTGAAGTCACCTACAGCACAACCTAGAATACAACAACTACGTCTATAGTAAAGAGAAAAAAAGAACACAAGTGCCACAGAGACCTTACAAACATACATACCTGAATGATCTCCAGACTTCACCAAATCATCAGAAAGTATTCCAAGAATATCATCATCGGTGTTCAAGACCTCAGAAAGATCAGCCAAGGGGTCATCAGTGCTACCTGTAGGAGATGCAAAATAAAATTAACCGACTGTGGCATTTTTGTGTTTAAACATGACTCTGGTGATGTATCATAGCTTGAGCTATGGACTCCAACATGGATTTACCAAGCTATACTGGCCCTCATCACGCGTCATGCGCTGTAGGTTACTCTGAAGTGGGAAACAAGTCATCATCCCCTTCCCACTCAGTACCGTAGCCACGTTCACATGTTTAAATTGATGAGTATTTCTGGAGTGTAATAAAAGCGATAAATCAGTCGTGCAGAACAAAGACTGCCTTTTTTTTTTTTAAGAACCTTTTTTTAGGTTTTAAGAAAAAAAGATCTAATGAGAACTCAACATCTAAGACACAAAGGCCCATGAATATAAGAGTCAACAAATGTGTTTGGTGAAGGAGACTGCTCACAGCAAGTCTATGGGAAATATTAAAAAATATAAAGAAAAAATGATCAGCGTTCTTCTCTTACCACCACTACCTTTCTTAACACTATAGAGCAACAGTTACTACACCCTGATATGGAAGGAAAACGTAACAGTAAGAAGGAATAGTAAGTAAATGGAAATTGGAGCTGCTATTTTTACAATCAGAAGTCCTGAAGAAATGAGAACAACCGGAGGTAGAAATGTTGTGTTTGTTTGCAATCTAGCAAAAACCAGTCCGATCCTAGCAATAAATTACGGAATATTAAATAATAATTCTGGATATGATTATCTTCTTGACATCCCATTCATTAGGGTGAAGCAATTCCAAACAACCCATCTGGTTTTATTAACTAGGTTTTAGGATGATGACAGACATGCAACATTTAAAGAAAATTATTTGACAAACAAAAAGAAATTGAGAAAAGTATTTTTCAGAAAAACTGCAAACTATCATGACCACATGAGAAAGCCCTGCAAAACCAAATGTGAAGAGATGGTAAAACACAGAAATATGCATATAATTAACACAGAAAAGGTATTCATACAAATCATACAGCATACAATATGGAAAACCAATATGGGCAGGTAAAAGGGACCGGAAAGTCGAAGGGCAAACGTATTTCATAGATATATGGGTATCTTTCCCATTGCTCCTACCCAGCTTCCCCAGAAAAGTATTTCTAGCTTAATTGCGAGGCCTGGTGCCAAGGATTTAATTATATCATGAAGCTATTTTCCAATCTGCTAAACTTTACAGTGATTTAAAAGTTCCTTTTGTTCTTCAGAGATGATTCTTTTCCCTCCAACCATTAGTAAAAGTCAAAATGAAAATTCACTTTACTACTTTTATTCTTCATTTTTATCCTCTGTAACACAAAGGAAATGATACCATCTTAATTAAATAACATCTTATGTTTGCCACTCGGTTAGGTCCATCACTGTGTCAGCATACAATGCTCTGTTAACAGATAGATAAGAAATACAGCTCCTACCAGTATTAGGAGTACTTACAAGCGTCTCCAAACCACGTATCACTTTGCGTGTGCAATTATTTTAGTTGTGTACTTGGTAAAAAGGACTGTGAAATGTAAGGTTTTGAACACAACCTAGTTGTTTGGGGGTTTTTTGATACACATTTTCTTCCTGGCAATTTGGTCAAACACAATCATGCACCAGGTACCATGCTGTGGTGTTAAGGCAAAGAACAGACTTGAGCTGTCTTCTAACTTTTCTGAGTTCCCTGCCTGAAGGCAGACAAGTAGCAGCGAGAAAAAAGCCCTTATGAGGGAAGTACCAACATTGTATCAGCATCCTTCAACATGCTATGGTGTTTTCCTCCACAGCCTTTAGTAACGTGTGCTTGGGAACATTCCCTAAGAATTCAACTTCTAAAATGTACCCAAATACATTGAGTAAGTCGCATGGAAAGACTCAGGTGTAGAGACGTAAAACCTAAGAGTTTATTAAGTTTGTTACCAACTGGTTGTGAATAAATTCAGGCTTCAAGTTTTAAGGCTTCTAACTGTTAAGGCAATCAGGTTCTGTAATGGCCTTCCGATGAGACTGGTCGGTTGGAAAAAAACTGACTGCTATCAAGATCGAGCTGGTTACGTCTATAAAATGACAGTGTTGGTGATAGCAGGGGGGTAGACTCTATGATCCACAAGCCTCATATAAGACATCTAAAGTAAAGTGTTTTTGTTTTCTCAGGTTTAATTCAATGGATGCTAAGTATTATCTTGGAAATGACCAAATCCCTTTCACTCAGCTGCTCCAGATCAGAATCAATAGCCGGCTGACATCTGTGCCAAACAAAGAGCTCAATACTGCTCATTAATTTGACTCTTCAGAATAGAGATGAAAACTAAGACAAAGCAAGGAGGAAAATTACTTGCTTATAATGCTGGATCTCTAACAGAGCAGGACTCTACTGCTACCTCGTGATCCTGATTCCTCCGATGCATTTTGTTTTATTTATTTATTACAAGAGTAAAAACGCCTCTCCCAGGGCTGCAGCCACCCTAACGTGTTGTTTAAGCACAGACTGATGCATCTAGTTTTAAGATATCCCAGCAGCACTGGAACTGGCTAGGCAGAGACGCAGATGTCTCCTCTCTTTTTGTTTAGGAATAATCTCCTTAGCGTTCTCTGGAGACCCTACTTAAATAGATGACTTTTTCAGCATCCCCAGGAAAAAAAATATACTGAATATAATCTATTTTAAACACAAAGAAAGTTCACATTTCCAGAGCCTTGCCAAGAGGCCTTTTAAAAAAAAATTGATGAGGCAGACTCAGGTCAAGGCTCTCAGGAGTGACACACAGCAACCGCATCACTCAGGATGTATCGGATCACAACCCCAGACCACAGAGGATGTACAGATCATGGTCAACACCTCCATCGTTACCAATGAGCAGCCAGGAGGCTCTGGAGATCTGGTGCTCTGCGTTCCTGGTGAGCAAGCCCTTGCACTCTGCTCTAGCAGCTCTCTTTTAAACGATTTTAAGGTTTGACCCCATACACCCCAGCAGTGTGCCACTAATGTTATAAAACCATGGGAGAGGCGAGTCTTAGAACCAAAAATACAAATTGCAACCTCTTTGCTAGATCGAAATCAGAACTGGCAGCTACAGCTCACTTTAATCACCATTACTAGTAACTGAGAGTGAAGAATGGACTCTAAAAACCCTCTTCTGTCTGGCTCTGCCAATCACCATCACTACTGCAATCTTGTCTGGCAAAAGCTTTGGCTACTCTTAACCAAGCTCTAAGAATAAACACTCACAGCATGTCACTGCAGTGCATTGTCAATTCATTAGCAGACTGAACACATCACTGTTAAACTCCCTACCAGCCCTGTGTGCATGTTGAAAAGCAAAACAGATCCACTAACTTCCTCCTAAGATGCTTAAGAGCTCTTTGGAAGAGGAACAAGCATATCTAACCCTTATTGCTTGAGTCTGCATGAGAAGAACATCTTCCTTGTGGAAAAGACCTACCCAGTTAAGCAAGGATTCTCACAGGAGTTAGCACTCCTGGTTACAACTGGCACTGTAGGAAAATAACACAGTAATGACGTGCTCCTACCACCTCCGGGTGCAGTGAACAAAGCAGGTCTGTATCAAAGCGATGGAAATAGCACAGGTGCTCTCAGACGCCGCTCTCATCACCAGCTCCTCTGCAAAACTAGCCAGAAGGGAAGATCTGACTGCTGCTAGCTCGATAATTAGCAAATTTAGCAAGGTCTCCATCAATCAGATTGAATCTGGCTCTGTCAGACATGTGGATGCTATTGTGGAAATAACTGTCTCCCACATGGTCACAGCAAAAGAGTTAAGAAAAAATTGCACTGGAACTGATCAGTGTTGGCAGATGACTTCACCCGCTGGCTCTCCAACTACAACAAACAGCTCCGTCTGGACAGAATTTTGGCCTGAAATCTTAACAGTAGAGAGACAATTGTTGAGAACATTCCTATGGCCAGAAAACACTGTCCTGTTAGACTCTCATAGAAAAGAGGAAAGACAGGAGGTTATCCAGTGAAGCTGTTGCAAGTAATTCATTTATTTCCTAATAACCACCGCTTTATCATTTATTTCTGCATAAAAAAGAAGAGGAAATGATGAAGTTTTACAACTTTGCTTGTTCATAAAGAACTTAGAAAAAATAAGCCTTTCCACTTTGGAAAAAGACAACATTACCTTCACATCAAGTTTCAACAGTTCTAAAACCTTCCTTATGCTACCATAATACAGAAACATTAATGATTTTAATCACGCAGTTTGAGATACCAGCCAAGACTTCAGAATCTGTGCTTCTTGAAAGAATGCTGGGGTGAGAAAATGTCTCCACTAATGTATTTTCTTGTAGTGTTGGAACTGATGGAATACAGAACTTGAAACACTCCATTTGCAGTGGTTTCCCCTTAAGGCGAAGTTAACCTTTGTATTCTCCATTACTCACAATTTCAACTGTATAACAATCAATGTTTAATTATAATGTAGCCGTTTGCTTTTCATTTAGCAGGTTTTCACTGAGTAACAATCACAAATAAGTGATCTTTCTGCAAAAGACTCTCTAGGCATTGGAAACTGTATTAGTGTGTGTTAACATTTTTAGACTGAGAAAGACAGTGAAGATGAGCTGAAACGCAAGTCACAAATTAGCCAATATAAACAAGATACAGAAACACTTTTTAGAAAGTTCAGAATAGTAAGACACCTCCAGCTAACAGCATAGACAAGACACAAAGGGAAAAAAATAAGTGGAGCAGACAATAAGGTTTTTAATTGCTCCTTTGTGTGAAGCTGCCCTTTCAGCAGCATGTATAACCCTCTGGCTACTTGCAAAACTCCCAATAATATCTCCAGCAAAGTGTTGCAATGGAAAGCAAAACCAAAAGATCGCCTAGGGGCTACAAACTGTACCTTGAAAGGGCACTCGTGTTCAGAAAGGGCATGGTGAACCAAGAGGAGGAGAGGAGACTGGTAACCTAAAATAATCTAAAACATTAAAGAAGACAGAAATTGCCTGATACGTATCCAACTAACATTCGGAACGCTACTAAAAATGCCTTTTAATTGGAGTATTTTTTGCATTCTCCTATAATGGATCTGATGGAATTCATTTCCATGAATTTTACAGACACCGATGTTACAGTCAAGGAGTTTCAGATTTTGTATTAAGTTCCACTTGCCAAGCCATCCACTGCTCTTTCTGCAACAAGTAAAGCCCTGGAGCTAGATGTCACTGGTTTTAAATGTAACTCAACGTCACAAGAGCACTTGACATACAGAATGCTGGAAAATACATCAGTCTACACTCTGAAAGTGTGGAAGAACCCCATTTACAACAAAAACAAACTACTGCATTATCACTAACTTTAGCTTTGTATACCTTGAGGTCCCAGTTTTGCCTGAGCTGGAGTGGAGGTTGAGCTACGAAGGGGGTCTGATGAAGGATCCAGGAAATTGGTGGTCAGATTTGTTTTACATGAGAGTGGAAGTGATTCTTCAGGCAAATTATCGAGGCTCATCTTGTTTTGTCTACTGGTATCTAGTAGATCTTTCCCAAAGAAAGCTTCCTGCAAAGAGGACAAAATGATTCAATATAGGAAGAATATACTGAAAAGATTACACACCCAGCAAAGTTAAAATGAAAACCCCAATGATTACTAGAAATATAAAATTAGTCTCAGTCCCATACCTCTCCGGGTATGGCATCATCTTCTCCAGGCTATGAGGTGTGGATACAGCTGATACACGACTTACCTGAGGTAGCTATATAACTCCCTTGAATTCACATCTTAAAATTATATTTAAAAACTTCCATGTCTTCTTACATATATGCAGCATAGACAGTGTACCAATACAGTGCTACTAAAAAAACATATGAATCTCAAAGAAGTTATTCAGTATTTCTTCTTGCACAAAAATGAGAGCTGAAGAAGGGGAAAGCTACTGAACAACTTGATTAAAGCCATGAAAAAGTTCATGAAAAATACTCAAGCTCGCTGTGGTCCAAGTTCTAGAATGATTAAATGCTGCACTGCAGTTAGTACAAAATCGTGTGAAGGGAGAATTGCAGTAACAAAGTACCTAAAGCTGCTTAAAATACTGTTCACAGCCACCACTCACTTTAACCTGACTACTTGAGTAATTTGACAAGAGCCTATCAAATCAAGTTTTACTCATTGCCTAATAACTTTTCCTGTTTTCATGTAGTCTTTAAAATCTCGATTTATGACATAGTGTCTAGAAATAAAGCTATATTTTTATTATCAGTTATTCCTATTAATTATTCTGTTCTACATGACTAATATGTGCATTAAGAAAAAGCATTTGTTCTTATTAATACAAAGGAAATTTTGCCTAAGTATTTTCTTTCCAATTCACTTCCCCACTTAGGAAATACAAATTATTTTTAGACAGATTGTTCTGCCTCTGTCAATTTTGCTTTCAGTCCTGACACGGTTTGGTAAATATCTACAAAATAAGGTTTTCATAAAAGAGGTGGTTGAGAAGAAGAGCACACCAAACAATGTTCTCAGTGAGAGAAACACATAAAACAGCTGATTTATAAACCAGGTGAGGGTAGGTAAGCTGGTCAATCAGCATTAACATCTTGGTTATTATCCACATTCCTGAAGATCAAGTGCTACCTCTCAGCTCTCAGGACACCACGTTAGTAATGGTCAGTAAAAGAGCAGGTGTTTTTGTGGTAGGGAGATGCAGGGCATATAAAAAGATAAATCTATGGGAAAACCTTCCCCTATGAAATCATGTTCTATAATCTTCTGTAAAAAAAAAAAAGTAGTATTTAGAGGAAATGGAATGATCAAACTAAGACATCTTACACTGCTGAATGTAGTACACAAGATGACAAGCTGAAAACGTCATGTGTCAGTTTACAGAGAAAACAAAGAATTTATTTTTCCTCTCTCTCAGAACAAGAAGCCTAAACACTGAAGAGATTTAACATAACATACAGATTTCTCTACAAAGTAACAAACTTTTCCTAGAGAAAACGCATTACATTTGAATGATAAATTGGGAATCAGAAAAGAAATATTTATCGTTTAAATGACCTATGAATCAACAAACACAAAGATCAGTTTTTAAAATATATTTACTCAGAAAGCACAGCGCTAGTTTTACCTGCAAGTAGACAGGAAAGGTTTCTTCAAGCTTATTCTTCTTTTTCCTGTAACGCTTTTTTATTTTCTCGGTACTTTCAGAAGCTGGGGTAGACTCCTCAACTGGAGTGTCTGGCAACTGTTCTGTCCAACCTGCAAAATAACATTCAGGCACAAATAAATAAAATGCTCTGAGTCTTGCTCAAAAGGCACAGGGCTAGCATGCCTAACACATCTTACTACCTATTTATGTGCACGAGTTTATTATTCTGAATATCACTGTAGATGTATTCTGAAGGTGGCTTTTTACCAGCTGTGAACCTGGTCACCTGGGTTCAGGAAGGCAAAAATGCCACCTGCGATACTAATCACATCATGCTCTTGGTGTACTTCATTAGCTTTAGATAGACCTTTAACTTTTCTATCTCTAAGGCAACCTAACAATTTGGTCCTTTGAGAGAAGTTATAGCTGGCATTCAACCAGATATTTGCAAGAGAATTCTACTGGAGTAGTATCTCTAGAATCAACGCTGTTGAGCTACACATTAATCACCCTTCAATTTAGAAACTAATTTTTCTCAAAGTGAAAGCACAAACCATTTTTTAAAATCTGAAAAATGACTTGTACAAATAATGAACAGCCAGAAAAAGAAATCTATAAAGAAGCCCTTCAAGAAAAATTACACATTTATTCAGCTATCATATACGAAGCTGCGCAGCGTTTTTCCCTAACAAACACAAAAGCACAGTGTGCTGATCAATCATTTAATACTTTATTTTGACAGACCAGTGAAAACAGCAGAGGTAAGAGCTAAACTTTTTAAGCCCTTCACTTCTCCCTTGCCAAAACTAATTACACGAAGCTAATGGCCCTGGGAAGTTATTTAAGAAACTACATTACGGAGTAAAATTTGCCATGTTCTCAACTACAGTCATCTCTTGTACCACAGTCAGAGGGCACCAAGCAGGCTGAGGCTCACCGACCCCGTGACCTCTGTGCTGTTCAAGAGTGAGCTTTTGCAGAAAAAGAGAGCGGGACATGACAAGAATAGCAAACAACTTTGTAAGGCTGATGAGCACTGGCAGCTGAGGAGCAGGCTCTCAGCAAGCTATGATGATTTACAACATACAAAGATATTCTGAGTTTTTTTTTTTCTTAACAAGCAATTGTGCCTGAGTAAGTAGAGAAACTGAGCTGTTTAACTGAAGAATACTTAAAAATACTGTTTTTTTAACAATTTGCATTGTACTGGTACATAGAATGGGCAATTAACTTTTCTTTAACTTATAGGAGAAGATCCCTAGATACAAATTGAAAAACGTTAAAGCAAAGTTTTCCAACACTATCTGAAACAATCTGGTATACCACACTGGAACAATATTTACAAAGCAGAAAAACACAGCTATAACATTAACGTATTGAAGAGAAAGCAAGCACTTTTTCTGAACTGGGGACCCAAATACAATACTGGGTTGCACTGGTAACAGAAACATTTGTTGACTTCATAAAGTAGTTCTACAAACACAAGCAAGGACAGAATTATGAGTAATGTAAGTTGGTAACTTGTATTATTTTTTACTGCATTAACCATGAACAACAAGAATAACAGCTAAGTTTCTGCCCTTACCTTCATCTCTGCCGGGCAACTGCTCAGAAACAGATCCAGAAGAATCTTTCCTGGAGAGAGATCTTTTAGTCTTCCCCTGCCCTGTACGACTTCTTTGACGTACCATAAACCCACCAATACCTAACAAGAAAGAAAAATTCAGTGTATCAATTAAAACTGTGTTTCATAGCAAGAATGAGAGCCAAGATCGCTCTGCAAGTAAATGGGACAACTGCATCTGTAGAAGTCTAAGAAAAAATCTGATATACTTGATGAATTTTCGTTTCTTAATTTTGATGCCTCAGTGGGTATGTATGTAATTATCAAAATGGATCAGAATTTTAGGAGTTCAATACATCCACAAGAAGATTAAATCACCAAACCTGCCAACCTTCACATGCTGTTTTCTTCCTCCCTTGGCAAGCTGATGAATTGCTAAAATTAATCCATCTACTAAATGAAACCTATTAAAGAACATTAAAGGGTCATAAGAAACTGCAAATTGCTCTGGAGAGCCCACCACTCCAAATGACCATACTAAAGATGGATGTAGCACAAAATAAAAGGATAATTAACCACCATTATACAGCCTGAAACTCCAGAATCCTTCAGCAAAGATTGACTGCAGTCTTCCTGGTCCCTTACAGTTGGTGTATAGGTATGTGAACGCATCAGGCTCAGGTTTGTTTCATTTTTCAGGGAAATTGTTGGCTGCAGAAAACTAACAGATGGCTGCGCAACTCATGATCCAAAATCACTCTGAGCAAATGAAGCTCTCTCCTCTTGAGGACCCGTCAGTGGAAATAAATGGCTTGTTGGAGTATATTGCTTGTAGAGAAACAGGAAATCTCTCTTAAGCGCTGTGGGTTTGTACCACGATCTCATGGAAGGCAAAACACCCATGGGCATGACCTGTTGAGTGCTGGGTTGGGGCTCTTCCTCGGCGTTTTGGGAAATGACACGGGGAGGGAAAATGGTGGTAGAGATTTGTTTAGCTATTGATAGAGAAGCAAGAGAAATTGGGCCACGCTGTAGCTCCCGCTTCCTTTCTCTGTTCTCCTCCCCTGCTATCTTCATAATCAGAGGATATGGCCCATTACAACAAGAAGGATGGGCGTGACTGGCAAAAACAGCATTTGTGACGGCAAAGACTACAATCGGCTCATTATCCACAGTAGTGGGAGGCTGCGTAATGAAAAACAAAACCAACATGTAACACAGACACCGAGGCATACTGAGGGGTGTCATGTAGGGCTCTTGAAAAAGCCAGACTTTATCTAAGCAGAACTTAGTATCTGGGGTTCAGTATGAGCCCTAAAAATCAGAGCAATTTCCTCCTTAGTCACATAGGCACCTAGTTTTTTCTGCCTGGAGCCAGCTCAAGTGTTTCTGCATCGAGGACACGCATTTATTCTACAATCAGGATAATAACGAATCGACACCACTGATAAAGTAAAATAAAATAATTCATCTAGGAAATGCACTCATTAGAATTCATTGCCACAAGTCATCTGTAAGTATTTAGTAAATTACTCCTATCAACTAGTTCAGATATTAAGTCAAATACTGGCAGAAAGTTCTCTGAAGTTCAGATATTGCCAGATACACGCACACACACACAAACTGTACTCCCATCAGGTATATAAATAGAGTACATTTTCCTATCAAGTAAATCAGTTAAAATGAATAGATTTGAACTACAAACTGCTAAGTGACAATATATTACCCCAAGTGTATGGCTGTGCAGCAACATTTGGAAAATATGTTGGTAAGAACTGAAAAAGTATTTTAACTGTAACAGGAAACAATGCTAAAATCAACAGATAGCTTAGAACAATTCAGAATTCTATTCTTTTTCTATTTTTTTTTAATAATACAGAAAAAAAAGCCTTAAAACGAGTAACACGATCATATAACTTATTCATCCTACCAGGTCTGTATGGTTTCCGCTTTCTTTTCTTAATCCCATCAGCTCCTTCTGCCGCTTTGGTATCATCATCCACAGCCTCCCGTTCAGGGCTGGAATCTGATTTTCCATCACAGTCCATAAGATCACCCTCTGAAGAGAAAAATGCAGTGGTAAGTTCAACCAGAAAAGGGAAGGAGGACATTTTTTCAAAATGTCTGCATCTGAATGGTTTCTCAGAAATGGATTGAAAATAACACATTTTTCAGACAGGTGATAGAAAGCGACACCCTTTAGACACTTTTGAGAAACCCACCCTAACTGTAAACAAGATCCCATATATATGTTTATTTCCTGTGAGGTTATGTCTACACAAAACCAGGGAATAAACGCCATCGTTGCTATATGTGGATCCTGACATCGTTTTCCCCATAGAAAGTCCTCTCAGAATCCTGTGCAGCATGTTCTAAGTCCCTGAGCAATTTCTAACAATACACAGAGGAATATGAATACCATCTACCATGCAAGACATGCTCTGTTTACCTCCCCCTAAATTCTGTTTGGGAAGAGTTTGTTTTTATTGAGAAGAGAGACTGAAAAAATGCAGCTTACACTTGGAAGGTAAATATATAACGACTCTTAGTTTGGAGGGTTCTTGACTTGAAGCTGTGTGACTGACTGAAAGCAGATTTATTTATTCAGAGGAGTTTGATTTATATAGCAGAAAACTCAGCCCAAGGAATTAGTCAGCCCTGAAGATGAAGACCACAATTCTGAGTTTATATTCTGTGGGAACACGGGGTAGAAACCAGATGTAAAGTGCAATGGCATTAAAAAGTCTTCGGTGTTGAAGAGAAACCAACTTAATTCTGTTCCTGATAGCCCCGAAGAGTCAATACGATAACGACCTTAAATCTTCATTTTACTGTAAAGCTTTTGAAACATCTAGACTAAACATACTCTTGTCCCTGGAAAGAGACCAGAATTCAGATTCTCTGCCTTGTACTTCTGCATACATTAATTAGGAGGAGAAATATTGGTTATGAAACATGCCCTGTAGCCTGTTTGGTTCCACTGCTGACAGAGCTGGACTCATACCACTTCAGCTGCAGTGCAACTACAACAACCCTTGCTCTTTTCAGGGCCTGGTCACTGACCTGACTTTTCAGAGAATCACAGAACGGTTTGGGTTGGAATGGACCTTAAAAATCATATAATCCCACCCCCTGCCACAGGCAGGGACCCCTCCCAGCAGCCCAGGCTGCTCAAAGCCCCATCCAATCTGGCCTTGGGCACTGCCAGGGATGGGGCAGCCACAGCTCCTCTGGGCAGCCTGTTCCACTGCTTTATCAACCTCATAGTAAAGAATTTCTTCCATTTATCTAATTTGACCCTACCCTCTTTTAGTTTAAAGCCATCCCACAGTCTGCGCTCACGCCTGGGACTGCCCTGACCCAGGTGTGCACTTCGCCTCGTTGAACTTCATGAGGTTCACATGGGCCCACTTCTCCAGCCTGCCCAGCCCCCTCGGGCTGGCATCCCTTCCACCTATCACATCAACTGCACCGCTCTGCTTGGTGCCATCCGCATCATTCGTGTAGTAATGCCAGGTAAACACGATGTCACACCGATCAAAGCAGTGGCGTAGCCTTATTCAGCCTGATGCCCCCACAAACACTTCAGACATCCTAAGAACTGGCACCAATCCACCCTACAGAGCACACGTAGTACTGCTTGGAGCTTCCAGGAAACCCAGACCATTTACCACGTATGTGCTGTGCAGTTATAGTCACATATGTGAGCGTGCTCGAACTCCTGATGCGTAAGACAAACATCTGTGGAACACGCAAATACGTTTTTCTGGTATGTTCCAGAAATAAATAAATGAATAAATAAAAGATGATGAGAACTAAATTAAAGTCTGTGGCAGCTTTGGTTCTCCCATTCACCCTCTGCTATTACATTTATCTATCTTGATATCTAGTTGAAAAGGGATCCCTAGGATACCTATGAAGGCCAGTACGTAGATACCAAAGTTAGACTACGTTACATAGAATACATGCACCCAACTGTAAAAGTAAAGATGATTAACCACTGAAAAGGAGCAGGGGAAGTGGTTAATTCTCTATCTTGATGCCTTCGAACGAAAACTGAAAGCATTTTTGCTTTCAACAACCCACTTGGTGGACTATATGAAGGCTTAAGATGAAATTTAAGAGTCAGCGTAATGCTAGAGTAGTCTACCAAACCCTGTGAATTCCAAAGAAAACAAAAGAAAACGAACTACTTAACTGTTATAAACATTATAAACAAATACAGGGAACCTATTATAAAAAAATACACTTCTAGTCAACAGCAGAGGGTTAAGAACGCGCTAATCAAACAACAGCAACAATTCTTATATCAACAAGTTAACATGGAAACTGTGCTGATGGGTAAACTACCCAGTTATCTCAAGTACACTCTCTGGATCTAAAAAAAGCTTCTCGTGACATTTAATCTGATTAACAACAAGGCAATGTTGCATCAACACAGAGCACTTTAGATTGTGGTGAGGTGGGGTGCCTGTGTTCCACTTGTAACAGACACCTGCATGACTAATGTAATGACTTTCACACCTGCTGGCTCACTAAGCCTTTCCTCAGGCCACGGATTAACACCTCTCCTCCCAACATTTTTATCAGGATGTACAGCCAGGCCATGGCAGAGAGGACAGAGGGTGGTGCTGCACCACGCCGGTGCCTGAGAGTGGGGATTTAAGGTACAAAGAAGCCGGCTGCTCCTACCTACCTGCTTCTTTTCCTGCCTCATCTCCCACCTTCAGGCTCCTGTGCTCACTGAGCTGTGAGGGAGGCAGATGGGAGTGAGGACTGTTGGCCCCTGGGACACACGCATCTTGTTCCATGTCCAGACACACGGTGGAAGGAGCTCTCTCAAAGGCTTCTACAATTTACTGAAATCTCATCGCTCTACAGTGCGAGGTGGTTGGTAGGGAAGTGTTAGCCCCGACTCCTTCATCCCTCGTCAGCCTCGGGTGCTGCACAAACACTGTTAACCTTCCCCTTCCCTCTTTACTAAATGGATTCCCTGTCCTGGACACTGAAACCATTTGGCAGGGCTCTGCAGGCAGTGTGATTGACTTGAACTACAGCAACACCCCAGAATTCACTTCCACACCTAAATTCAGTCTTTAATTCTACTTCAGAAACAAGGACAAACAAAAAGTTCAGTTACCTGTGCACGTACAAAGAAATGTTTTTTCCCCTCAGGCTCAGTTCAGCCCACCTCATTTCTCTCAGAGAAAATGAAATACTCTAAGCAAAGAGCTTTTTATTCCTCGTTCTCCTTGATTTCAAATACAAGCTCTACAGTAATCTAGACGTTGCTTTGCTGAGCCAACGTTACCACTTTGAAACGGTGCCTGCACTGTTGATTCCTCAAAATACACTTGTACCCAGTGAGTGCCCAGCATTTCCCCAAATAATCTAAGGAACAGATAAAAAGGGAATTCTTATTTCCAGCGTTGCGAGCCTTAGCAGAGTGTTTCACAGGGTATGGATGACACAAACAGAACAATGATTAAAAAAATCCCTGAAATGGCCAACAGAGAGCCATGACTATTGTCCAAGCAATTCCTACGGTGTATTCTGTACAGAACATACAAATGTCACTATAACAAAAACTCCTCTTAATGTATGCAATGTAAACACAGTGCGCAATGTTCAAAGACATAAAAAGTGCCAAAAGTAGGTCGCTACCTCTACTGTCATCCATCTCGCCATCTCTTGAGTGTTCTGACTGGGCATCCGGGGGTGTCTGAAGCACAGCCACACTGTTCTGATTTATAATCTTCAGTTTAAGCTTTGGTTTCGTCCGTTTCCTTCTAGGTACTGTGACAGTTAGGCTCTGTAACTGAGACATGCCGGATTCTGTCAAGCAGACTCCATCCTGTGTGTATGTCTTCGGTGGGTCTATAAAAGTTAAATGAATCATAACAGCAATATAAAAGTCTTTAATTTACAAGATCTTCAGGAATAGCACTTGTAGGAGTTAATAATTCACATGTATGGAGCTGATTCATGAGCGAGGAAATCAGTATAAATAAAACACAGAGATCCGATATTGTCTTACGCGTTACAGTTACAGCTTTATGATTTAGAGCCTGATGTCAAATTCAGTAACAATCCCTTACATTGCTACAAAACAACTTACACCAAGAATTCGTTAGACAGAACTATTTGATTATGGAAACTGGTGCCTTGCAGGGTGTTTCTGTATCCCTAACACTCAAGAAACCCATGCAAGTCTTAGTTTGGGTCCCTGTTGCTTATTAGCCAAAACCCTCAGCATTGCAGTTTCACTCAGCTTTAGCCTCCCAGAACTGTTGGTCCATCAGGCAAGTTATCAGCCCTGCTTTATAGGCAGACAAAAAAAAAAACAAATTATATCGAGTGAGCTGCTCAATATCAATTCATAAACCGTGGGTAGGACCCAAGACCTGCAAGACTGCTACGTCCTCGAGCTGTTACATGCCAACTGAGTCAACTGATCAACTCTTCCCACCAGTTCTTAACTGGCTATGCAGAAAGGCACTGCTGTCTCAGTCATCTGCACCGCCACCTGCGAGTGGAAGCCTGGGAACTTTCAGGGAATTAGCAACTAACGAAGAGGCTGCAATGATGCTTCTGCTCTTTGAGGCCAATTAAATAATGACTGGATAACACAGTTTCTGAAAACACATGAACATCGTAACATTTGTTCTCTTTAACCAAAAATATTTTCTGATGTAGCATGTCACATCCCAAAACACAGCTGGCTCTGAATGTAGCTCTTCACAGACGATTCTTCTCTTGTACTGAATTAGAAGAGTGTTCGTTTAAAAAATTTCATCTATTTCTTCATACTGAAGATTGGAGGGCAAAATCTTCTCTCAGAACTACAACTGTGCAGTACCAAGCAGAACAAAATCCTGATGTGACGGAAGCTATCCTAACACGAGGGAAGCTATAACAAATGACCTGGGAGCAGGCTTGTCAAGATTGTCAGTTCCTTGCACAAAATATACAAATTTGGAGAAGTCGTGTCCTACAGTTTGAGCCTGTAAACATTTGTGTATGTGTTTGACTCAGCCACACGGTTATTTATCACTGCTAATATTAAGGCGAGCAACTAAGTCTGCAGAATCAAAGCATAATTTAAATTATTATTATTATAGTGCAGGTATGGCAGGCAAAAAAAGAAGAGAAAGAAAAAAATGAAAAGCATGCTGTGGTAACGGAAGGATGGTTAATGTTGTGTGTTATAAAAACAAAAAGGAATTTTTGCCTCATGTAAATGTATACCCTTAAAATATGCTAAATGATCAACGATTAAGCATTTACATTCTTTACCTAGTTCTTTTGATTTTGAAATAATCTGAGCTCCAACTGATGAATCACAACAGTCCAAAGAAGGCACTGAAAAATATAAGGAAAATAATTTCAACTTTTAAAAATGGTGACTCGATTTAAACTGAAACTACCAAGTGATTTTCCTTCAAACGGTTCTGTTAAACTCCCTAATTAATACTGTTGGACACACTTACTAGCACCTTTAAAATGAAGTGCTTTTCAGCGTCACAGAGATGTGACTACAAAACAAGCCTGGTATCAACTGAAGTCCTCCAATTCCCTAGAGCCAAGAACGGTCCTGGAAATGCTCTGAACTTGATGATAAATCATCTCCTTCTACTGGTCCACAGGCATGCACTGGATCTACTGGATTTTAAGGAAACCTCTACGCTAGTCATCATGTCCAGGCTTTGCTAAGCCAAGTGTAAATAACAGGAGGACTTTGTGAACCAGGTGCTGTCAGATGTCTGATATAACACAAATGAGAAAGAAAGTAAGGCCAATATCCAATCTGAGAACAGATGAGACGTAACTTGCTGCTGGGTAATTCTTATTCCAGGTAAGATTATTGACAAATGGAACAGCAGAAACTCAGTCTGAAAATTGCCTTGTGCGCTTCAGGGAAGTGCTGCAGTAGTGTGAGCGAACAAATGCTCATCAACATGGCCTCCAGTGCTGGCACACTACTGCTGGAGGCAGAAACGTTCTTCTGCCCTAATTACAGTAATCCTGTTTCACTAACCTGTGATATGTAGGCTGATTTTTTATATTAGTAGTGACTTTATAGAGATTATATAGACAGAAGGTACAGGGAAAATTAGATGTTTAGTTTGTGTCTCACAAACGCTGAGAACAAAAACCAAAACAACTGTTAGTTTGGCATGGTTAGCATTACCACACAGTCAAGGTTTATTATTCTTTTTTTTTTTTTCCTAGAAATCTTAGCCAGGCTGAGTCTGAGACTCTGACAAACATCCGGTGTTTTTAATTTGCATCTACTGCACAAGCCCAGACCACTGAGGCACAGCACGTGTGGAAGGCTTTGGTTTCTCAGCCCGACTGCACGTGCTCCAACCTCACACAGAGACAAGACTAGGAGAAGACCAAGAGCTTCCACGTAACACTTACACTCTTCTGCTAAATAAAAACAAGGCTGCGGTAGCTAGAAGATTTGAAATCTAGTGAAAGCTTTCTAAGCATACATAAAAAATAAGGAAAGCGAAAGTCTTCAGAAATTAAAATCCTCTGAAAGTTTTTAAGGTCTAACTTAAAGGATATGACATAACCTAAAGAAAATAAACATTCTGTGCAATCAGTAGGTGTGAGGAGCCTATCAGCACTACTGAGAAACTGACACACAGACACGGATGGAAAAAAACAAGGAAGGAAAAAAATGAAAATGAAATTTTGAAGCAGACACCGGGCTGGAGGGAAACAAAAAAATATGGGATGAGCTGCAGGATGGAAGATGCTCAAAGGCCCTGAACTGAAACAACGAAACAGCAGCAGACTTTAAGAAATACTCCACGGGGAATGAGACCTCATCTGATTCCTTAGTTGGTTATAATTTACAAGATATCGAAGTCAGAGCTAACAACTACTGGGCTGGAATCTAAGGTAAACAAGAAATTCAGAGAGCTGCGAATGGGGATTTGATGCCCTTACTCTGAAGTCATACAACAAGGAGTCCACATCAGACTGAGAACAATTTTAGCTTTGGAGACTGAATAGACTTGAAACAGGCAAACAAATAAGATGATAGCAACAAACGTGAGGCCTTCAGAGACCAACTCACAGAAGTTGCACAATGTTTGAAGATAGTATTGAACTGATTTCCAGAAAAGGAGCTAATTAGAGTGCGGGTTAAAGATTAAATCAATAAAACGGTAACAGAGAAACACAATTCCAAGCCAGAGAAAACTATACAAGGGAAGAAATAACCGTTAAAAAACAGAACAAAGAAGGGACAGGGCTCTCTTGAGGCACTTAGCTGAAGTTCAACCAAAATTATATGCTTATTTTCAAAAGGGTTTAAACATGCCGGATGATGTGCAGTGCTCAGTGGCTTCAGTTAAAAGAACTGTTGCACAGAATACAATATGATGAGAAAGATCACAGTTTCAAAAAGAAAGGTGGCTGCAATTCAGATGGCTGTGATAGAAAATAACACCTCTAGGAAGAAACAGAATTGGCTAAGGGACAGTGCAAAATGGGTGATATAAAGAGAACACCGCAGTACTACAGCTCCCTGCTTAACTCTGAGTGTTACGCCGCGATTTTTTTTGCAAATATTGTCACTTGCAAGAACGTAACAGCTGAAGTAATGAACATGACGATTAAAAACTCAAAAGTTAAAATTTGAGCTTCTGATATTACTTCTGTATCCTGTATTTGTGAAGTACACGCAGTAAGTTTTAGAATGAAGAAGATCTTAATTCAGTTTCACGAAGACTGTGCAACAGAGGATCCCAGCCCTATCACCGAGTACTCAGCATCTCCAAATTGGTAAGTGACACAAAGTCCTCACTGCTGCTGTGGGCAGGCTTATCTGAGCCACAGGAAGAATACGTGCACACCAGCAGCTACCAGGAACTATTACCAGATCGGCTGTAACTAGCTGTTACGTGTGTCTGCAGCTCATGTCTCTTCAGCTGTTCCCACTAAAGAAAAGCAGACAGAGCTGCTCCGTTTCCCTCCTGCAGAGAAAAACAAACAAACAAACAACCAAAAGCCAGCACCCACGAGGAAGCTGGAATTTGTGGATGGAGGGAGTGGGGGAAAAACAAGGAAGGGATGCAAGTGACAGTTTGGGCATAGATACACAAGCTATGTGACGATGAACAAAGGCAAATGACAGGCAGAAATTATGGGGAGATGGTTGAGACTGGCTTGTCTGGAGGGTCGATGGCTGTGGGTGAGCTGCACATCTCGCTCCTGAACGTGCAGGAATTACAGCACAGAGGCAAAAGTTGCTGCTACCTAGAGCAGTTGCCAGTACTCAGTCACGACAACATTCAAACTAAATTAGAAAACCTTTTCTACAACAGAAAATCAATTCTACTACATGCTGGAGGACATACGTACCTCCAAGGGTACTGGAGGTGCTGGCCCAAGTGCTCGCCAAGCCACGTTCAATAATTTACCAGCAGTCCTTTCTGAGCAGCGAGGTCCCAGCTGAGTTGAAGTTAGAAAATGTGACTCCAATTCACAAGAAGAGCAGGAAGGAAAATCCAGGGAATTGCACGCTTGTCCTCACCAGGAAAGGTTATGGAGCCCTAGTGACTGGAGTTCACTCTTGTAGGCTAGATCAATGGGCCAAGCCCAATCGTGACATTCAACATGAATAAGTGTTGGGCGCTGCACAGGGTTCCTAACCACCTGATGCAGCAGTATGGGCTTGGGGAACAGTGTGGAAAGGTGCCCAGCAGAAAAGGACCTGGTGGTGCTGGCCAAGAGCTAATTAAACCATGAGCCAGCAATGTGCCCAGGTGGCCAAGAAGGCCAACGGCATCCTGGCCTGCAACAGAAATAGCGCGGCCAGCAGAACTGGGGAAGGGATTGTCCCCTTGTATACAGCACTCGTGAGACTGCACCTGAATTGAATTCAGTTTTGGGCTTCTCACTACAAAAGGATATTGAGTTGCTTGAACGTGTGCAAAGCTGGTGAAGGGATTAGAAAACAAGACATGTAAGGAGCAGCTGAGGGAACTGGGGTTATTTAGTCTGGAGAAAAGAAGGCTGAGGGGAGACCTCATCACTCTCTACAACTACCTGAATGGAAGCTGCAGCAAGGAAGGTGCTGGCCTCTTTTCTCAGGTGATGAGTGATAAGACATGAGGAAACAGTCTCAGGTTGTGCCTGGGGAGGTTTAGATTGGACTTTAGAAAGAATTTCTTCAAGGAGAAAGTGGTCAAGCATTGGAACAGGCCACCAAGGGATGTGGTGGAGTCCCCATCCCTGGAAGTATTGAAGAGATGTGTGGACACAGCACTCAGACACGTGGTCTAGCGATGGAACTCAGCAGGTCGAGGTTGGTGGTTCGACCTGATGCTCTTGAAGGTCTTTTCCAACCTGGATGATTCTGTGATCCTATACTGTAACTTGAGACCACATTAAAAGCAACCTGAAGAAACACTGATCAGAGATGAGTATTTCAAAGGAGTCTAGAAATGGAGGTTTATGGCATACTACTCTGGAGCAAGTTCTACCACGTACTGGCAGTGGATATTAATGTACGTTAAAGAAGAAAAATAAACTGTATTTTATTTCTGTTTCACAATAAGATGATTTTAAGATTATCAGATAAGCGTCTGATGTTCTTCAGATGAGATAGGGAAGAGCTCTTAAAGTTCCTGTTTTCTGAAGAGAGAAAAATGGAAACTCTTTCTCAATACATATACCTCAGAAGGTATTTACTTTCTACCAATAGTACACCTACTTCATCTCCCAACTGGCAAGTTATTAGGTTGAGGGCCCCTTGCTTATTCTACAAATACAGTAGTTAATCTTGTAATAATGTTTGCAACACATTAATATCCTCTGTGGTACATCAGATGGAAAGAGAAGGAGCCACTCCAATAACAAAACCACAATACAGAATACTGTATATTTAAACTGTTAATATTTGCTTCTCTAAGTTTAAGAAATGCTTACTGCTCTCACCTTGAAACAAAAAATTAGAGAGAATTTTCAGAAGAGTTGTAGACAAATTAACAAAACACTGGAACATTTCATATAAAAGTACATGCAAGTATTGCCACGAACATGCACCAAATGACATTCAGACATGCAACTGTGCAAATGTACATGTGTTAAAGACTTCATATATATGCTGAGTCAAAACCAAAAAGAATAATCCGAGAAACTTTTCTCATAAAAGTGGAAAAAAACTGCAAAGAAGGGTGGGCAACTTTCTAACAGGTGTTGTGGGACTGGCTCCTATTCTCAGAAGACAAACCTACACAACACAACTTCACACTGGCGCGTAAAAAGGACTAACTCAGGGGCCAGCTTAAGCCTGGAGGCGAAACATCTCTGACAACACTTTGTAAAGTTATTCTACCTCATATTCTGTGGGCTTTAACATCTTGTAAAAGGTAGCTCTGCCAGCTCCTAAGAGAAAGGAAGAGGCAGTATTTCTTGCCTGGACCTTTGTGTTTTAAGTGTTCAAAGCTTATTACCAAAAGAAACAATAATCTATATTGTATCTACAAATTCCTTGTTTTTCCCACTTACACCCCCTTTTTTGTTTTCAATTTGCAAAAGCAGATTTCAAAGATGAAGTGACTCGTAGAAATACACAAGCGTAAGTCATTCTTACTTCTGCCAGTGACAGAAGTGGGATACTTAGAAATGTTCCACTACCATGTGTATACAGTTGATCAATTTATACAAGCAAGTACACAAACTTCCAAGGCCACATGAGTAAGTTACAATCACTGTCACAGTGTTATGAGGACATGAGGCATAAAGGGACATCAGACGCTCCACTGAACTTTTCTTGGCACACCTCTCAAACACAAGCCTCATGGTATAGCCAATTCTTGGTCAGGAAAGCCAATCTTCCTGAAATCCTCCTGGTATGTATTTCTTGAAATACATGCCTAGTTCTTGTCCCTTCCTGATGATACCCCAATAAAGGGTTAATGTGAATGCTTTAACATAGTATTATTCTTAAAAAAATATGTAGAGGTGTCAGTGCTCTGTTAAAGCAGCAGGCTGATGCAGAAACTCCTGTGAGCTGACATGCAGAGAAAACAGACCCACTATTCTTGCAGCAAGACTATAAATCATCTAATAGGCCAATCTAATTGCTGACAGGCCACTCACTATAAAATTAACCACTACCATCCCACAGAACCAGATGGTGTAGCTGTGCTCAGAGAAAAAATGCAGTAACCTCAGCTCCTGAAGTGCCAATGTTGTGGAATTGTGTACTACTAACTAAAAAAGAAGTTGGTATATTCACTAACCACGTGTCCAGAGAACAAAATTCATCAGAAGGAATATGCATTTTAACTAACAACAACAACAACAAAAATGGAGACTCCCAAGCAGGAAAACATGGAGATTTTTTTCGAAGACCACAGCTAGGAAAGGCACTGGTCTTAAATACTGGGAGAGCTTATGGAGTGGGGTTAACAAAACATGGGAAAGGAGAGGAAAGATGCTTGTATAGACTATTGTTGCAGTTACCGCTGCTTCAGAGGCCTCAAAGTCCTGATATATAGAACATTTTTTGCTTGGAATTGATTTTAATATTCTTCCACAATTCAGGTGTTTAGAGAAGCGGGTTTCTTTATTCCGCTTGACAAAGTGAGATGCATTTTACCCTTTCAATATCAAACACTCAAATTTGCCCAAATTATCTTCAATAAATCTGTCTAGAATTTCCCCTGCTAGGTTGTCTTTTGCTGCAGAGATAACCTTACAGCCAATCGCTGCTGTTGAGAAAGAGCTGAGGACACTTCCAGAAGGCCTTTAAAACAAAACCAAAAAATCTTGCTTCTACAACGAGCCAACTCTCCACCACAGACAAGAACCATAACCCATTCCCAAACCTATTTATTGCAGTGTGCAATCCTGCCGTTGGTTTCAATTGTCTTCTTACCGTTTGTTGGTGGTATGTATGGCCTACAAATGGTACAGTCAAAACCCATATCAGCTATGTTTTCCACTTCCTCCTCTGTGTTTAAGTTCTGACAGATTGCATGCATCCATCTAGAAATTAAGTGGGGGAAAAAATACAATTTAAAGGAAATATGTGGTGTTTTAGGAGACCCAAGTATCAGTATATGGTCCAAGTAAATGTGAAATACTTGTTTAATTTCAATTCTTTCAGGGAGAAACGATGAATCAGGTTCTCCATATAGAGCAATCCTCTATGGTGGTGTGTGTTAAAATACTGTATATACAGTATCAGATTACCTATTTCCCTTCACAGGAAGGAAAACTGTAAAATAATGTCCCGGAAGCAAATATGTCTTAGTATTTTAACTTCTCCCTGTATTTGCAGTCATCTTAACTACTCACTTGACACAAGGTAATCTAGCTGTAGCCTCACAATGACAGTCTTGTGAGGTAAATTAGTTTTATTTTCTTTTTACAGAGGGGGAAAATGAGGCACAAAATAATTAATTAAGTTGCCCAGAGTCATACAGTTATTGAGTCTGTGGTACAACTAATTATGAACCAATATGAGACTTCTGAGACTCAATCCAGCGTTCTTTACCACAAGACCGTTCCCTTCATCTTTATGCTTTTACATTATGAGAAAAAATTAAAATAAGCCTTAAGCAGGAAAAAAAACTGTAGAACCGTAGAAATCCTTACCGATCACATTGTCTACACTGAATTATAAGCTCTTCATCCCTGTAAGTGCGATAGCAGATCGGGCAGGTAGACAGACTTGCACAGGGAGCACACTGCGTGTAATTATTTTGCCATTCGCATCTTAAACCCGGCGAAGTTGCTCCACAGTGTCTGCACCAAACACACCTGCAGAACAGACAAAACGATCTATTACTTTCAGTCCTCAGCACAACTGTGCTGTGGCTTTAAAACCCTCCTAACTTAGAGCTGGGTGAAGAATTTAAGTTTTAGATCACTAACCAAATGGGTGGGGTGAGGGACACCTTATTTCAGGTCAAAATATTTTACTCGAACAAAAATTTATTATTTAGATTTTGAACATTACCAGCATTTTTGATACATTTTCAAGCAGTTCCTACATAATAAGTTGTTCCAATTTGCAGAACAGGTGGATGGGTGTTTTAACAGCTTAACAGGTCAAAAGAGTTCCTGCTTTCAGTTGCCATTCACTTTGAGATAAAAAGACTTGGCCATGCGAGAGGTCTATTTTGTTTGTATTTCACCCAAGTAACACGAATGGTTTTCAAAGGGTTTTTATCTTGAGAGCAATTTGGTGAAGTGCCCATTAATTTCTCCAACTGTTTCTATGAATATACATTAGGATTTTTTGTCTGAAAGTTTCAAAAGAAAAACGTTGTCCACCTCTACTTACCTGGTTTCTGGCACCAGGAAACAGTATTAAGAGGAGATAACTGCTTCCACATTAAACTGAAAACTGAATGAAACGATTCAGAAGTATTTTGTTTGCTTTGTTTAATACACCTAACTTCAATAAAAACTAAAACTTTATTACAGTTAAACTGGCATTACAAGTAAGAAAAAGGAACAAAAAAAGGCCACTATTTCTGACACCCAAACCAAACACACCATTTGCACTTCCAGCCTCCTTTTGGAACGGTCTGCAGGGGCGGATCTAAGCAGTAAGTGTGGTAGCTGATGTCGCAGTCATCACAGAGCAGCAGCCTTCCTGGGTCTGTAGCTTTCCCACAAGCTTCACACACCGTACACTCCAGACACCTCCAGCCTTTACTAAGCACCACTTTAGTAATCTGCAAAATGCCAAGGCGAAAATTATTTGAACGCAGCTCTCTGACGTGTGGTCACTGCATAAATGAAGGTCTGGTTAGCGCAGCACGAGATGTTCTGTGCACACCAACGACATCACAAGTAGCCATTTATCAATTAAACTTGGTGAAAATTCAGTAAATGGGAATGGATCAAACAGAAAGGAACTCTGTGCTGTTGCTGATACTGTTCTGGAATATAATTTCAGGTAAACTAGCATGTCAGAGAATACATACTGCACTGGGTCTACATGTAGGATGGTTTATTCCTTCTAGGAGTGGCTGGTCCCGCAAGGAGGAAAGAGAACATACTGCTGCTTTTTTCAGGTATGTGGTAAAGCCAGTATTCAGATCACTAGGAATCCTGTATCTTTCCTAAATTATCTGTGATAGCCAGTGCCAGGGTTTCAGTCATCCAAAGCTAATCATTTATTGTTTATTCTTTATTAAGTAACAATTCTGGAGAACACATCTTACAAGGAGCGGCTGAGGGAGCTGGGACTATTTAGCCTGGAGAAGAGGAGGCTCAGGGGTGACCTTATCGCTCTCTACAGGTACCTCAAAGGAGGCTGTAGCGAGGTGGGGGTTGGTCTGTTCTCCCACGTGCCTGGTGACAGGATGAGGGGGAATGGGCTAAAGTTGCACCAGGGGAGGTTTAGGTTGGATATTAGGAAGAACTTCTTTACCGAAAGGGTTGTTAGGCACTGGAATAGGCTGCCCAGGGAAGTGGTTGAGTCCCCATCCCTGGAGGCCTTTAAAAGATGTTTAGATGTAGAGCTTAGGGATATGGGTTAGTGGAACACTTGTTAGCGTTAGGTCAGAGGTTGGACTCGGTGATCTTGGAGGTCTCTTCCAACCTCGACTATTCTGTGATTCTGTAACATATGAGTGGTATATAAATGCAAAACCGAAGTATAGTTGCAGGAGGAACGCATATATTTTTTTGTAAAGTGCATTTAAAATAAAACATTTAAAATATTCTGAAATGTTTCAAGAAATCCATTTTACATAGATGCACTTATATAATAGTGTTTAGTTCATATATTGCAGTAGGCAGCTTATTATGCGCTTCCTAAATCAACTCATACCATTCATATTTCATTTTCACAAACTCTCTCCTAGATTAATGAAAACAAAGTATATTAATTAACCACTCCAACTGCTGTCAATTCTGACAGCCAACAGATAAATTGAATCGACTAAACCTTATGCCTGTAGTAAATGAAGATGCATTATAATTTTTTGGTTTTTAATTTTGCTTGTATTTAGGTTTTAAGCTTAGATCTCCAACTGTTATTTTAACCAACTGCTGGATAATCAGTGCTATTTATGGTTGTGAAATTACAGAAAGGTTAATTTCTCTTGAGGCAATGCATACTATAAAATGACATTTAATTAAAGTCTTTCACAAGTCGCGTACAAATAATGGTCACATTAGCTGAAGAATATCTAACAAGTTAATGACTCCCCTAATTACCACAAAACCAAAGGCAGCACAGTGCTATTAAGGCGCAGTATGAAAGCAGTGTAATCAAGTCATCTCTTACGTAACGAAGCACTCACCTTAATACTGACACAGTATGGATGGTAACACTGACCGCATTGAGAGCAGGCGAGCAACCTGCCCTCAGCACCTTGGCCAAAACTCCCACAAACTACGCACATATCCTGAAACCACAGAAACGTGCAGATTGTCAACACATGCCACACAGTAAGTTCTGAAAACATGGAATTGTAAAATCCGGCTAGCTTGTTGCATGATGCAACTCCTAACAGTGACACTCATTCACTTTTTCAAATTAAAAGAAAGAAACAAAATGAAAACCTGAGTAACTGTTAGCCTAACCTGATGGAGAGTGAACTTGTCGCTGCTAGAGAAGAGGACGACTGTATTATGCATCGAGTTTTCTTCCTCATCTTTGTTAGATGAGATATCCATAGTTGTGACCTACCAAAAAAGGGCAACATGATTAGCAAGCACATCACATTTTTTAAGCCATGAAACAAGACAAAATCTATTCTCTAAACATGTTAGCTTTTTCATACTACTGGAGAACACAAGTTTTGAAGATACCTGAAGACTGCATTTGTTTATTCACATGGTACAAACTTTCACAAGAAGCTATCTTAATGAGAAATGGTACTAATTCACATTGCTTTCCACATTAATACAAGTATCACCACCCTCGGTTTTACAGACACATTCTCTACCTCTCCTTTGTTCACCTTCACCTGTTACCCCTTGTACTTTAAAATGGAAATTGAAGGAAAGAGGCAGTCTAAGAAAAAAATCACTAAGCAGAATTTATCGTATTGTGTCTACCCTTCTTCCTGTGTCTAAACACTGTAGTTTTTCTTACTGGAAAAGTTAATTGCAATGACATACTTTGAGTATGAACTCAGAGAGCGTTCACAGAAATGTAACTTGTCCTGTATTACCTAAAATGTGGTTTAGCTAAGATTCCAGCTGTGTTAGAGGAATGACCAAGAGTTCAGAAGTTACAATAGTGAGGACACACTCCACAAGGTCTTTCTTTATGAGGTTTATATAGCTTTGCCCCTAAAAACTTGCACTGAGCTGTGAACTTGAAGCTGCTGTTTTGTTTTCAGTCTTTAAGTCCTTACTACAGACTTAAGGGCATTATTACTCTCACCCGCCCTTTATGAATTCAGCGTATATATGTATACATAGCTCCTCAGGAAGAAAAAGAAGACAGGAAGACCTAGTGATTTTGAGAGAGTCATTATGAAATGATCAGGGAATGCTTTAACCGTGTTCGGACTTTCATGTAAATCTTGCTTTCCACAATTTGCCACCCGTGAATTTCCATTAACAGGCCTAGGTATTTACTCTCTGAAGCAGCAGTGGCCATGAAAGCTTGGAAGAGAAGAGCACGCATTTCTATGAAAAAATAGAATAATGCATGCTAGAGAAACGTAACTTTGTTTTACCAGCTGTTCTTGCTTTATAAATGTGGATTATTTTAAATACAGCTTAAGTCTTATTTAGCTAGTTTTGTTTAAGTAATACTTTAAATGCTTTACAAATCCAAACATCACTAGAGACAAATGTAAATACTGTTACAACAGCTACAGGAACCCTTCTGATACACTTAGGCCGAAAATCAGCATTTACTGAGAAACAGCTAAAAAGGGAGTATGGGTATACTGTTACCGTGGCTTAATTACTGTATTGCTGAGAGCTCTGCAGCTGGAACTAATTAACCAAAAAACACCCGAACCACCTCTTGAGATGTTCAGGGAGAGCTTTTCTCCTGCATGTGTTTCCATGGGTTGCACGAAGTTCTGAAAGATGCCTCCACAAATGAAGGAGCAGAATGTGAAGGACAGGATCACTGAAGTTTCAATGCGTGCCTAACACCAGCCGTGAGCCACCTGGGCTTAACTTGTATCCTCCTGCTACCTCACTCGCAAGGTGTACAAAGAAGCTTTCAAGTTCATTTAGTTCATTTCAAGTCCACTGGTCATGATCCTGTAAGACGGAGTTTGTGAAAATACTCCTATTTCAACCCTTTATCTGGCAAGAGGCAGATATTTGTATTTTATTTCTGTATTGCTACCTTCACCTACGTTATTACAAGACAGGCACATCGCTGCCCTAGAAATCTGAAGCAGAAAAGCTGCCTTTTACTTTACGTGTCACACAATCAAGTTTCTATAGGAAACTGTGGACAGCGATGGCTTATTTTGTATTTATAGCACTTCACCCCGCTGAATATTCTCGTTCAGTCACAATTATTTTTTTTCTTTTTAAGATTCTGTACTATAAAAGCTGTCTTCTTTTGAAGTAGAAACACCAAAATAATTATGGTAATGCCTCCATTTCAAAAAGGCACCTATGACTAGCCTGAGTAGAATCCATCCTAGGTGTTTAAAATTATGTATTATTATGAGGCCTGACCACTCCAAGCTTTCAAAAGGAGCAATGATAAACACATTTGTTCCTTTCCCAGATTATAAAAACCAGTGGCACTCCAAGAAATTATTATATAGGCAGCAAAAACTTGCATGATGTTGTATAAGCTCAAGCAGATAGCACGTAAGAACACAAAAAAGCAGTTCTGAAGAGTGAGAGGAATTACATAATAAAGACGTAAAAATGCGTTGTCTTTTTCTCAACATGAGGAAGAGGAAGCCTGTCAAAACTTACAGGGCTGCTTGACAATCAAACTGTAACAAAAATGTTCAAAGATGGGAAGCCCACAGCAGAAAAAAAATAGCTTTTTTGCAATCCACATTTCCCACCATTTTTATACCAAAATCCCTCCTCTTCCAAGCAGCAAAACAGGATTGCAGAACACAAAGATTTTTAAAGGACTCCAAGTATGAAATAGCTTCACTATCAGTTGCAGTGAGCGACCACTTGCTGAAAATCACTCAGTGCTATAGGAACGGGAGATGGCAAAGGTAACTAGTGTTTTCTCAGAATTCTCGGGGGGGGAAGCCAATGTAATATCCGACAGGACATCTAACATCTGATCGTAACGGAGAACTTGCAGCCACATCTATAATACATATATATATATATAAAACGTTTTGTTAAAGAGTCAAAGAAGCCTTAGGTATGGTAAATCACGATGTATTGGGTTTCTTTCAAGGTGTCAGAAAGCCCAGAGACAGGGAAATCTGATTGACGTAACTTACTTCACTGCCAAATTGTTTTGGCAAAGTCATTCACCAGAGCTCCTTTAAAAAAAAAAAAAAAAGAAAAAAAAAAAAAAAAAAGGCAGCTAAACTTTTTTTTTAGAGGAAACAAATTATAGTAAAGTGTCCTTGCACTAGAATCCTGATAGGGATGGCTGCCAACAGGTCCTGGTGTGTGACACATGCACAGTCTGGAAGACTGATCAAGGAGCAAGGTGACAAAGCTTGCCAACAATATTAAGATATTCAGGGTAACAAAAAAATGAAAGACAATGGTGAAAGCTACATCAGAACTTAATAAAGCTGAGTTCTGGTTTATAAAATGTCAGACCAAAGTCAACACAGATAAAATTTAAAAAGGGAAGACAACAACTAACAAGGAAAGTCAAAAGTCTGGAGTAGCTGCCATACCACAAAAATACTGGGATTCACCAAGCTAATAAAAAAATGAGTGAAAGGTAAACGAGGAGGAATGACAGAAATTTATAAAAACTGAGTGGCAGGAGGTTAATAAAAAACCAACTCTCAATGGTCTCTCCTCTAAGGGCACTCAGGAGGAGAAACAAAGAGAAGGAGGTATTCCTGTATCCAACAGGCTCATGAGCTGTGGAACCAAAAGAGGTTAGTTAATGTGGCCATCACAAGTTATTGGAAGCACACAGACAAATTTATGAAACAGAACTCCAACAGAGGCTGTCCAAGACAAAGACACCGCCTCCTGTTCAGCAGGAGAATGAGAATTATCTCATTCTCTACAGCTCTTCCGTTTCTGTTCTCTTCCCTCAGCAATCAGGTTTGGTCCCCTGGGTAGACCCACCTCTGGGCTGATCTGCTAAGGCTGCCGTTAGCTGTATGCACATGCTTGGCTCTCCCCTTTTCTGTTGTTTTAATGAATGCTGCGTTTACTTGGCACGTTTTCCACTTGAGGAAGTGGAAAGAGTAGGCCAAGTTTCCCAGCAGTTGTCCCTTTAAGTGGCAATAGCAGCATAAAATTGCCTCAGGTCCACTTTGCTTCAGTGCTCTCGTTCATTATCACACATACTTAATAACAACCAGGTTTTATGGAATACCTCTACTTTTAGTTTTATTTACTGTTTTACACAACATTTTAATGAAGAATTATAGCTGGATTAGGCTATGTTACATTAACAGATTAAACATGACTTGAAAATAAATGTTCTTACCCCTGGAATGACTACAGTCCCAACTCCATTTTTCAGTTTCGATCTACCTCTGCCACCTCGTCCTGAAAGACCTGCACCACGTGGCCTCCGCTTCCCTGGGAATCCTGATCCACGGCCCTATTCAATGTAAAATAACAATTTAAATGCAATCTAAGTCCTTCTGTTATAAGGGATTCAAACTTGTTCAAAGCATCTAGGGAAAAACACAAGTAAAAAAAATATATCCTATGGTTTCAAGTGCATAATGGCACACTAGACCACAACCATCAAGTTACTGCATAAATCATGGTGAAATACCTCTAACTCCTGTAACTACTTACATGAATTAATACGATCACCTTTACCATCAGTGAGAATGCAGCCAGACCCAGAAATGTTTATTTTCTGTTTGGGATTAACTGGAAATACGGAAATACTTTTTTCACATTGCAAAGTATCCAAAGTAAATACCCTCTATTATACGATTCACTTTTCTTTTTAAGCAGCCAGCTCGGTCAGATGAATTCTGCATGTGGTCTGGGTCCTTGATTAGTTGCAATCACAGACACTTTTCTTACGCTATTAATGATCAAGCAGACACTGGAGTTTGTTAGGACTCAATCCCGTTCCCAAAGCAGGAGCTGGCTCCACTGAACTCTCTTAATTCAGCAGATACAGAGAGAGCTTTTTATATTAATTCTATCAATCAAACTCAGATCAATACTCCCTGTAACAGTATGCTTCTCTTAGAAAATACACACTTATTTGAGACACCTTCTTTTCCCCCTCCCTTATTTTATATGCAGAGACATACAGCTGTGGTGCTTCTGTGCTCTTGGAGCATTCACAAAGTATGTTCAATTACAATGTACTGCAGAAAAGCAAATATATATATATTTAATTATAATAGTTACCTGATACTGCTCCTGTGACTCAGTTTGATTTTTTTTGTTAATTATTATTTCAAAATGAACTGAATACAAACTGTAAGAGGAACTCCCTCATCGCTTCCAGAGAGAAAATGAACACCCTGACCATGTCCCTGAGTTCTGGGATGCGTCGTGCACCTTCACAGAGCTTGTATTTCAGAGCTCTGCTCTCTATAAATGCTGATAATTGTGGTATATACCCAAGAGAGCACCTCTCCTGCTACCAAGTAAGCAATGAGATTATTTATTGATTTTAAATATGTGAATAATCTCTGCTCCTACAATAGCCCAAATCCATCCACAGAGTATGCAGAATGCTACGGTGCGTGTACCTAAACATTTATTGGAGACTACTTTTAATGCCAAGACAAAGCATTTACTCAATAAAATGATGTTGACTGAGCATCAAAGCTCCTTGGGGACGGAGTCACCACCGTACATGAACAGTTTCTGCTGACAGAGATGGGAGCTCTGTGGATGGAAAGCAGCATTACGGGCTCGGTGTTACCAACAGCCTTCTTCAAATATGCCAGCTCCTGATTTGAAGACGATATACAGGTTTATGGTCAAAATTCAAGGGAGAAGTCAGGTATCCCAATGTTAATTTTTATCAATATCCATCTATTTCAACTGATTTGCTCTTACAAAATGAGGCGATGTAACGCAACACTACTTCAGGAAGCGAGAGGACACCACTGATGGCTCAAGAATTTGTATGTAGTAAAGGTGAAGGGATAATGTTGTCCTTACATATATATGGAGTTAATACCTATGCACAGACAGGACGTACAAGCATCAATTACTATTAAAATGTATACTCCTCTGACGTGTTTCTTATGCTGTGTGTTTCAGATTACGTATCAGTATTGTTATTTTCACAGAGCTAGTAACAGGAATAAGCACATACTTGTACCAACGTTAATGCTGAACAGTAAGCTGGAAATTAATGCTTGAAGCAGCAAAAGCTAAGCTAATGTCAAATTAAAATAAAAATAGCATGAGTGTTAAAGTGAGATGAAAAATTATTCGGAACCTACCACTATTTGTTAGTGTTTCATCATTTGACTTTTTGGTCATTAAAAAAACTAAATTCCATTTAGTTTCTGCAGGTATTTTGAATGGTAACCATCACTGTGGATGCAGGCTTTGGTCCATCCAAACAGGCAGGAATGGTGTTATTTATTCCCCCATAACCTAAAAACGCTGTCACTTTGAATCCACTCTCTCTGAGGCTTCTCCACATCGACAAATTCAAGCCCCACCTCAGAGCTCTGCTCCTTTCAGCGCCTGGCTTACCTTCCTGCCAGTCTTAAGGACGTTTTCTTTCTCACCTCACTTATTTTGACAGCTATGTACAGCCAACCACAAAAAAAATGAAGTAGTAAGTATACACAAAAAATTGTATTACAAACTAGTCTTTGCCATGTATAATCAGGGCCATGCCATCTTATGGTACACTCTGGAAAGCAGATTTTTTTCTTTACCCTGAAAGCTCCAGAGTTTTAATGATTTTTAAAATGTCTTAAGCAGAACTAGAATAGAAGATTAATTCAATTGTGATATACAGAATGTCATCAGCAGTCTCTGCAGCAGAAAGATAGCAATGGATACATGAAAATAAATTCAAATTATTTACCACTTTGATGCTCCAAATGGCACTGCCAGGAAGCTGTCTGGATTTAAAAATGTCCCGACCTTCTGAAATGTCTGGGGACCAGGAAGGTGGGCTGACTGTATTATTGGTACTCCAAGCCCCCTAGGACACGGTGGGTGAGAAAATAGATGTATAAAACTTGGCAACATAAAAAAAAAAAAAAAGAAAAAAGCAAGCAACAAAAAAAAATCTGAAAAGCAAAGCACATGCAGGCATAGGCATTTCGATGTTAACGAGTAAATTAGTTCACACCGAGTGAGAGGAAGGCGGGAGATTTTTAGGCTGTCGTTGAAACTTACACTGGAACAAATACAGCAAACTTCCAAGTGCTGGTTAAGTACAACAACGCGAGTTTTATAAACACAGCATTAATACAAATATAAAGCAATCGATCAGAACAACAAGTTACATCCCCAAACTGTCTGGCAGCAAACTGAGGAGGCAGTGCTTTAAGGCAGCAGGGTCCCCTTTTGCACTTCAAATCCCATTTTCAGAGAACAGATGTCCTTAGTCGACTTTTGAGTGTGAACAACTGCCAAGCACGGCGATGACTAGTCTTAGAAGCGCATGAAAGACAAGGAATATGAACAAGCCATAGAAAAAAAATAAAAAAAATAAAAAAAAAGTAGCCATGGTAATTAAAACATCTCTCTCCTGCAAGTTTGCCACAGATAAACCATTACAAATTCCCACTAGTTAGGTTTTATCACCCTGGTCTTTTCAGGTTACAGTGTGTTACCGAACAACAGTATGTTGTTATAAACATGTAATAATATCCATACATACAGCGTACCTACAAACTCTTTTCAAGCTCCTGATTATATTATTATCCCTACTTATGTAGTTCCCATCATGTCCTATACCTTTTGTGGCATGTCCTATGTGACATGTCCTGTACCTTTTCACAAGAAATATGGCAAAGAAGAAAGTGCCAAGATGTACAAGAGAAGATGCTAAAATTCCTCATACAAATTAAAACCTAACCCTAAATAAATTGAACCCTAAATAAAGGCCGCAGGAGTGAGCCATCAATGGCAATAAAGACCTCCATTCTAAACTTGCAGCTGAGCATATTTGAAGGATAACACGTTTTCCTAATTTTATGTTTGTGAGAAGAAGAAATAAATAATACTAAGATGAGAAGTAAAACAGATGAGAAGATGTATAGGTTTATCAGCTTGAGAATGCCATTCAGCAGTAGGACAGCATGCACGATATGGAGTAAACTCGTAGTCCCAACTATTCACGCATGCTCATGTGTTCAAGCATAAACACTTTCATACCTTTTCATACTATGCAATATATGCATTATAAAAAAAAGGTATCTTTACAAAAATGTGTTTTTTGAAATGAAACGTTCTCCATCTAAAATGTGGGAAATGGTTTCTTTGGAATCAACGATTCATCAAAACATATATTCACCTCTGACTATAGGCAGATACTTCGCTAACAGCTCTGCTGGCTGAAAACAAAGCTACCCACCAGCTGCTGTCACGGACAAGACTTTCCTCAGCTGTCTGAGGCAGAGCTGAGTTAGGCTGGTCTCCTGATGAAGGTGTGAGCCCAACGCTTGCTCACCCTCGAGCAGACGAGGGGCAGTTTTGGTGATGCCTCTGCGTGAAGAACCAGGCAGCAGTGACCTGCTGTGAGCCGCCCGCGGGGCTCGGTGCTCCAGCTGGCACTACAGATCCCAAAGATGTATCCGTCAGCGACCTGAAAGCTTAATGATGTGTAAAAGTTGAATTTTAAAAATGCCTGCCTTGGCCAAGTGGTACAACCCACAGCACGGAGACGCTGGTATTCAGACTAAAACTACTTTCTAGGGTTTTGGCTGTGTCTGTATGGGAAATACGGCATCTAGGAAAAATAAAAACTTCCCGACTTTGCCCACACAAGGGGGAAATCAGACATGCAGGCTACAAAATGCTTCGTGGCCGGAGGACTAGCTGCGTGTTATCAGCTACCCATCCTTATCCTCTCTCTGCCTCCTGACCAACGCTGCAGCTCGACCGGCTCGGTAACCTCTACCAGGGGACCAGAGGTGAGCAACTGGAGGCAGAAACCTTTTGTGCCTGCGCACACGCAGTGCAACGGCGTAACACTCCTGGCACAACTGCACTGAGCTAGAAATGGGGGGGAAGAGAGAAAAAAAGCTTCCACAGAAAGGGACCTGGGACACCCATCCTACCGCAGCCTTGGTGCAGCTCCTGTGCTCAATCCCTGCCTGGGCCAAACCCTCTGGGCACCCTTGGGGCACTTGCAGAAGGCAACTCAGGGCACGGCAAGGATGGAGAGAGGCTGGTGCTGGCTACAGGAACCTCGAGGTGAGAACAGGAGGGTTTTACGCTGCAGATGTCCAGGGTTACGTGAGTGAATCCCACTCCTCCAGCCTGTAGCAGCTTCCACTGGCCAGGAATGGAAGGAGTGAAGTCTGGTTCTGTTCAGCCAGGAGTCCTGCCGCTTGTTCATCAGCTCTCCTTCCAGCAAAACCTTGTGGGTTTAACTTTAACTACAACATTTAACTAAGAAATTTAACTTTACTATGTTAACCTTACTTTTAAAATCAAGGCACTTCCGATTCTAGCAGGATAAAGTTAGAAATTTATTGAGTTTAAGTTCTAATTCCCTTATTTCTAAAATACTTTATGTGTAGTAATTGCTCTTGGAATATGGGAACTCAAAGAAAACCTTCACACAGCAAGCAGCACAGAGAAAACCTGTGCATCACTAAGTCTTTCCATCAGCTCACAAGGGAAGGGACATGCTAGCAAAGGGTCAAAATCCATGAACCCAAACATGCTGGGAACACTTAACAGCTAAAACTAGCTGCTCCCACTTGGGACGTACAGCTTTATTTTCCCTTCTAAGAAGATTCACTCCTCTAACGATTAGGTACAGTGAAAAGATTAGGAAGCAACTAGAATATTCCATCTGAATAGGAAATATTCAGCCTTTCAAAACACAACGCGTTGGGTACGATTCACGAATTGTTCAGAAGTAAATTGGAAATTTAATGCAAGGTTTGTTGTAGATCAGAAACATTTGAATTCTTGGTCAGATAAACTTAATTAAAACCCCGCACTTCCACAATACTTTGAACAAATGAATTACATCAAAGAGATGCATTAATTATGTTTTGGCTTTTAATTAATGCCTCTTGCCACTCAGCACTGACGAAAAGTTCTATTCAGGGCAATAATGAGGCACTTTGACAGAAAAGGCGACTTCTAATTCTCCGTCGTGTTTTCTGAGTCCTAAAAATCGAACAACACAGCTGCGAGTAAGTCAGGACAGAAGGAAACACGGTGTCATCAAGGGGCAGGAGATCCCACTCGATTACCGCTGGCTGTGTCTGCCTGTTTCGTGCTTGATGGATCACGCTGCAACTGCAAATATCCAAACGTGGACTTTTCGTTTCAACATTTCATGGAATTTTAGGGCTGTGAACAAAATGTCATCCGCTCAGAATAAGCCCCTCTTCTTAACAACAACAACATAAAAAATAACAAAAATTAAACCTTCAAACAGACCCTTTTTGACTTTTTTTTAACATCTACCCCTACAGTACCAGATTAAGGGGTACCACTAATCCACTTATCCACCAGTCGATAGTGGAAAAGCCCCAATTTGTAAGAAAGAAGATGAATCAGGACGTTCTGCATTTCTCAATCTGTACAAAATCCCTTCAAACACCTAGAAATATGCAGCGAGACATCTAATAGGGCTCACCAATACCTTCACGATGAGAACAAACCCCTTTCTTCTATCTAATATCCATGGAACGCATTCTAAAACAACACTTACAATAAATCAAAACCAGTAAAAGCTGATTATTTTCTGTTCAGTGTCATTTCGTAGATCATTCTCACGTCTGCCTACCAGTCCCACAGTGCTGCACTACTTCATGTTATGCTTCCCAATACGCAGCTCAGTTGCAAAAATAACTGATGATTCCAAATTTCGCCCGTTCAGATACATAGAATACAGCCAGTGCCACTAAAAACATATGCTTGCAGAAGAAAATACTCACTTTTCTTATAAAGATTTATTTCAATTAGATAAATATCAGATTAGTCATCAACAAACGTCTGTGATAATTCCTTTGGGGCCCGCTCCTTCATGGAATAAATAATGAAGGAGATCGAAGCAGAAATCCTGCCCCCAGACATCGGTCTGAAAATTACCTGTGGGCACGACGGACAATCGGTACGGTCAGTCCACGGAGAGGATGCTGTACAGACACAGCTCTGAGGTCAGCCCTGGAACAACTCTGCTGTGTGGGCAGCTCATAGTAAGGATCTCCATCTGTGAACTGCATTCAGGGCATGTGTAAAAAGCAATTTGGCTCCCTTATGGAATGGGATAAAAAGAGACTAAAAATGGACTAAAAACCACGGTAAGCCACCGAGTGAGGTGCTAAGCTTGGTGGGTAGAGTCCTCTCGCTGGGCTGGATGCAGGGATTGAGGGCTTACCTGTAGCTGAAGGCACAGATAACAGGCTATTTTTTCCCTCTACTGAAGGTTCCTGGCCTAGTACAAGGAAAAAACAAGTTCTCCAAGTGGCAGAAGCTTGTACCACCAAAAGTAACTTTTACCAGTACAGCTGTACCCACCTATGCGTTTCTGCACAGCTCCCCTTTTTTATTTTGTTTTCCTTCCAACCAAAGTAGTCTTGGCTGCAGGAACATTAAAGGGGGAGGTACGGGGAGGGAACTGGTGCTGACAACGAGAGTGAAGCCCTGGAAGGGAGTTTATTCTGCTACAAAGCAGAATATTGTCTTGACTGTCTGTGAGATGGGATTTAGTCTCTTCCAAACAGGAGCAATGTAACGTTACCTCAGACTAAAGCCTGCTACAAATGTAAGCTACTAAGATCCAATACTGGAAAACACTTCGGATCATACATTGCTTTGCATTCAATATTGGAACCGAACAGCTATCCAAATGTATTTTCTTAACAATTCTATCAATAGATTTTGAAGCAAGAGGCAACCATTCATCCTAATGCACAGCACGATAAATTAAATGGAATGAAAACACACCCAAATGAGAAACTATTCATTTATGTGGATTCCCATGCCTCTGGTGAAGGCCCAACTTATGTGCCTTATGAAGCTGAGGAAATGAATATCCAGGGTCAAGGGATATTTTTCCTGTACTTCTCCATATGAAGTCCCATAAATCCACTGCAATCCATCTTGTCCCCTACTTAAAGAAGGAACAGGGCATTCCAAGAAGAGGCTACATATTAAGATCTAAACCTTCTAGGAGAAGTGGATAATATTGCCATCTGTGGAAGCTGGCTGATGTTGGCATACTCACGGAGTAATCAAGACACTTAATGAAGCATCTATTTTAAACCTGTGCAGTGCTGGACAAGCGACCAGTGCTGCAGTGACGGCTCCGTTGTGCAACAGGAGAAAGCAGCTCTGGATCCAACGTGAGCTTCGCCGAGGATGGGAGCCACACCTTCCTTCTTCAACACAAAGAAACCATGTTTCGTGGGATTTTTCTCCCTGATTTAACTGGCCTCTAAAACGTGTTGCTCTTTCTGTCCTTTCTCCAGACAATTTTTCACTGATTTCCACGAGGTGCTGATCTGTGCCAGAGCCGAATACCCAACGAGAAGTAAGGAAGCTTACTGGGGCTTAAAACCAAACATGCACATGCTTTTCTTACCAGAAAATCTCTATGCACTTCACCAAAGTTCCAGCTTAATACGTGTTCAAAGCACGAGTCAAAGACTACCGACATCCAAAGAAACCTTCCCAGACCCCGACAGATCAGTGACTGCAGGAGTAACGTGTCCAGTTCTACAGCAGGCACTGCAAAGATGCTAAGTACCTTGCTCTTTAAAGTACAATCTGCAAACTGAGGAGCAGATTATATTAAATCAGCACCGCTGGGCCTTTGGTTACTCCTCCATTCTATCTAAACCGTAGTTCCACTCAATTTTATTTGCAATGCTCACAGCACATACCGAGATGTTCTTGTCTACAGCTATATTGTACCTATCATATACAAACTGCTACTACTTCTACAGCTTTTTTTTTCCCCTTTTTTTTTAAGGACATGGGTATCTATTCTGATACAGGCATTTACAGCTTCACGAGCAGCCTTCACGTTGTCCTAAGCGGGCTCTCTGCCAATTAGCTGATTTTATTAGGAGCATTATGATGCTGGCCCTGCTAAGAGCAGGGGCAAACTGCACAGAAAAATAAATACAACTTCTGCTGGAACACGAAGCAAGACAAAGAGAATTCCCCAGCAGAACACCCGATTCCATTTTAGGTTGCCTAAGAACTCCACCAGCCCTTTGAAAAACTGCATGATGAAGTAAGGTAAATTGTTAACTGAGGAAATCAATTTACAGTACACAGTATTAGGAAAACATTTTTTTTAAGTGATTGTGTTTGTTTACTGTAAGACATCAGCACAGCAGAAGTAATCAATCACTTTCCTCCTGGTAGTTCAATGTCTACTTCTATACGGTCCGCCTTGCTTCCTCCATGTGAGAGCACGAAAACCAACAAACCAGAGATTCTCTAAAACCTTCCAAACTGAATTTCTCATGTTTGTTGCCCCTATTACAGATTTTCACCTTTTCAGCACATTGTCTCGTAGCTTAACAACCAAAATTTGATTCTATTTTTGAACTTAGTTAACATGAAAATGGAAAGAACCGTGCAAACTTCATAAAAACATTGAATGATTGACACAGAAGTCCCGAAGACTAAAAAATTGTGAAGAGAACAGGCACAAAACCCTAGGTTGTCACACTGACATACTTTCTGATAAACCATTTCTCCCCCAGCTAGGCAACTAGGATAGAGAGCGGGATGTCGCAGGAGGCTATAGACTTGAGCATTCCTTCCAATTAACAAATGTAATCCTAGACAAACCACAACAATTCATACCAGACAGCTCTTGCATGGCATTTGCTCATGGGACAAAACATTAATTATTTGCAACAGCATTAAAAAAGTTGATTAAGAAAAAAATCTGGAAGCACGGTGGAAATGGAGTTGTTGCAGATTTTTCTACGGAGTCAGTTTAAGAGAGGTTAAAACTCTTTGAAACTATTAGCCAAAATAGATGAATATGCCAAGAGTGAGAAGTTAAAAGACACAACATGATGTACGTATCAACATTTTTAGCATAGGTATTAAAAATACAATTGTATAGCCGTATAAAGAAATTGTAATTCTAACTTCAGAATCTTCATGAAGTCTCTGACCTTTCTTCAAGAAATTAGCTACGCACTCACTGGGAGAATAAATGCATACTGTGTTCTAAAACATAACTGAATTTCACACTTTATACCGAAATTTTAACAAATGTGTGCTTCACAAACATACAGCGAGATATTGTACATGCTTACCTGTCTTGATCTGGGTCTTCCGGGAGAAAACTTCCGTTTGGTGATGGCTGGTTTCCCCATGCCGATTTTTGGAGTGACTGATATGTAAGTCGTGGGGAGAGCACTTCCAGCAGTGGAAGGCAACGCTGGGGGCTGGCTGTGCTGTACATCCCGTGCAGAATGCAAGTCTAAGGAAACATCCGGTGAGGAAGACACGTTTGTCTTGTTTAGGTTAACTGGTGGGGGAAGTGAGGGGTAAGTCTCGGCTGGTGATTTTATGGGTTTGTCTGCAACTGGTGAACTGTTTGCTACACCTTCATTTGCAGAAGCAGTTTCTACTTCCAGAAGAGCTGGTGTTTCTGACTTTTCAGGGGTTTCTCCTTTTTCTACCTCTTTTTGCACTTTTATTATTTCCAGTTGATGCTCGACATGGATACAAACATCCCCTTTACTTTCGTTCCCTTGTATTTCTGGCGTCACAGTTACGGTCTCAGGTACTGAAGACAGAGACCGAGAGTCTACTGTGGATACTTCTGATACCTCAACGCTACCCTGAAGTAGCTGTGTCTCTTCCACTTGTTTGTCTAAGTCCTGCTGTATTACAGCTTGACCACCTTCCATCACCTCCGTCGTTTTCTCGGTCTGACTGTCACCAGTTGCTGGTGTCTTTTTGGGAGACATTTCCATTTCAGCAGAATTAACTTCATCAGAGACTTCTGTTTCCAGTTCTGCGGTCTTTTCTTCTGGCAATATGCCTGTAACTAAGTACAACAGTATTAAAGGCTCGGTATGAAAATCAACAACTTACACAAGTGTACTGGTCAACAAGTACACCTGGTACACATTATGTACTTTATTTAACTGAATTTTATACACACTTTAAAACATACTTTAAAAATTTCTTTCCTTGAATCTATGTTTGTAGTAATCTGTGTTTTAAGCATATATTCCCACTGTTGAATCTCTTTTTTCCCCACCCTGGAAACAGCAGAGTAAATCACAAGTAGGACAGTTTCAACATCAAACTCAAACTTGCCCTTTCACGTGTTGTCTACAAAAAGGCATTCAGGCTAAGTAAGGTATTACTTTAAGGTATGGGGGCAACTTCTCAGCTGTAACAATGTAGAAAAGAGATTCCCATTGCTCTATTGCTGGAAATCAAGTTCAGAAATGAATAAAAACTACAGTATTTGACAAGGAACACTGCCTTAAAATGCAAAGAGTATTCACTAGAACCTAGACTGACTTTTGGGGAATCTGAACACGCGTTTTTGTGTAGGCAGCTAAAAGCAGCATCTTCTTTTTCATTTCTGCTTATTGAAGATAGATGCTAGCATACGTTTATCTGTTTTTAAGGAACTGTCCCAACACTTCCAAGAAACAAAGAGCTAAGAAGAACAGGACATGTATAAATAAATAAAAGCATTTCCCTCCTAGCGCTCTTCCAGACTTCAAGAAGTCACCTGAAATAAAAATAGTTGACATGATTTATCAGTTTAGTCATGTCTTGAAAGACTTTGTTCCAAGTATTTGTCTAGCCTTCCCTATAACCTAATCAAGCACCTTTCATTCACAGCTTCATTTGTCAAGGAGCTGCAGTCTTACGTCTATTCCATGGAAGACCACATCATTTGCTCTGAATTTGGCTTTGAGTATCCTCTTTTGATAGACCTCGACTCTCTCACAGTCCACTTACTTACTATTTCACTTGTACTTCTGAGATTCACGCTGCTACACAAACTCCTCAGCCTCTACAGTGCAGCGCCTAGCATTTCGTTGTGTCTTTTCTGATGAAGTTTTAAATCATGGCCCCTCTACCTACTACAAGCTACGCTGACCCCAGACCCACTCTAGTTGCATTCTTCTCTTTGGCTAGTACTTGATGTGTGATTTTAAGATGCATTTATTCCCAGAACTTAAAAGATCAGCTACTGCAGCACACCCTGTACAGATGAGCTGTATTAAACAAATTCTCTTTTATTTGCAAATGGGAAAAAGGAGAAGTAAAAACCTTAACCAAATGTACACTTGCAGAGTTACAAAACACAAGCTGGAAAGTTCTAAGGTGTGCCCCAAAACACACCAGGGGAAATTCACATGTACCAGTTACTTGTAGCTAAAAACAGGAGAGACTTAAAGGGAAAGCGTGAGCAACCTTATTTTAACAACAAAAATAGTGGGGTTTTTGATTTTTTAATGTAATCCTCCAATGTATGAAAGCACGTGGTTTTCCACCTTATGGAGAAAGCCATTCCTACCACACAATTAACATGATTTTCTCTTACACAAATCTTCTGAAGACTTTCTTTGCCTTCAATAGAACACTACTTCAACAAAAAAATTAACACTACTTCTTGAGAGTTCAGACAGTGGATGCTAAGCAATCTGTCTCCTACTGCCTTCCAGGCATTTCTTCTCCTAAATGTACAAAGTACCACAAACCTTACTGAATGGAAAAGGGTTCTGAACGCTGCCGTGGTATTTTCTCAGAATGCAAAACTCTTTCTTACCGTCTGTGAGGCATCCAACAGCTGATTCTTGACTGGAGCCATTACCAGTAACGGGTTGTTCCTGAAATGTCGCAACCTCTCCACCACTTTCCATTTCCACTTCATTTGTACAAGCTTAAGGAAAGACAAATAAATTGTCAAAATTGACATACCATTTATACTATTACTTTGGCATCAGTAGTTTCTGTCAAGGCTTGACCTTTTGGCCAAACAGAATGATATTTATCTATATGATAGCAGTTAGGGCACATCAGGTCGAGAAAGTTGGGGAGGATATATATCGTAACCCTTGAAGAAGTCTTTTTCTCGTTAACACTGAAGCTGTTTTGTACCTTTCAGACATTGAAAAAGATCTGTAGAACAATTAGATATATAAACCTAATGGTTAAAATATACCTGAGAGGTCTTTTATCAAATTCCACTCACTGTGCTAAATTCAACAGAACTTGTAGCACAAAGGCTTCAATTTTTTTAGCTTATTTTTTTAAATCCAATACTCCAATGGTTCCTGACACAGATGAGGTTCCAGCTACTATCAGCACTTGGAGTACCAATTTTTTAACCCATTTGTTGAACTCCAACAACATAAAAGTCCATTTTGCTGCTTTAGAACCAACACCTTTATCTACAAGCCCCCCATACTAGAACATGAAATTGCATTTAAAGGTGCTACTGAGTACTTCTTCGGTTGACAGTATTGTTACAGAGCACCGAAACAGGAAGTGCATGTTTTTTTCTCATGTAAAAGAGTTTTCAGTAAAGGAAATTCATTAAAATGCACTAGACAAGGAGCAAGAAAAACAAAGCATGTAGGTAACTGCTAGCTCAAGAGGAACTGATCCTTCACGGCCATTAGCACAAAAAAGGTAAACGAATGTAGCTTTCTGTTGAGGAAGGCCTCTTTAAAGTTCATAAAGCCAGGAATTATTAGGTGATGCTACTTTTAGCACCTAAAATCTACTTATAGACTCTGTCAACTTTAAAGCGCTGTGTTAACGTTGTGGAAATGATCATTTAGATTTTACATTAAAATCAGATTTGGAGCCAAAGTGCTCTGCTGGGCATAAAACGCGGCGTGACTGTGCTCCTGCAATAGCTCCAGATTGCTCCTGGTGGTTGAGTTGACAGCCCTATTCTTCCTTGTGGAGAAAATTATGCTCGTCAATGCTACTGTACTAGCCAGAAACCGTAAGAGAAGAATTACTTAAAACTTCAGCCTTTCAAAGAAACCTGTAACTTACTCAAAAGGGTTTCCAGTAGAAGACTGGGAGTTTAAATATGACTCAGACTTCTTCCTAAATTACCTAAATACTGCGAGTCTAACAGCCTCTACTAATCTTTCAGAACAAAAGTTATCTTCAAAGTCTGAAGTTGCCACTCTAACTTTGTGCACATGTTCACTGACAGAGCTCTTCCACTCATTTACCTATTGTCTCTGCCCTTTCTCTGAGGTTATCTTTTTCATCATTTCCTTACCGCTCACCAAAGGTACACGCTCGCACGTACATCAAAGTGAATGCCTTGCTTATGCAAAACTTCAGTCTGAACACATAAAAGCTACAGCTCTTTTGTAGTCCAACACTTTCCAGTCAAAAATTACTGGGCTTTTGAAAATAGAAACTTATGTGACTGAGCTACCTACTTCTTTAACAGAAGATCAGAGCACAGGCATTGCTGTTTAGGCATCAGAAGTGCGCATGGCGGTGGGAGAGCAGTTCATCTGTTAGATTTTACCTTGCTTCCAAATTAAACGATAATTGCATTTCTCTTAGGAAATTCAGCTTGCACGAGTAGGCACTATCCAGCAGAGCACGTGGTACAAACACAGAAAGGCTTTCAGTTATTATTTCACTACCCAGGTCTTGTGGATGACTCACCGGACTCGGATCAAGAGATCCAAGTTCTCTCTGTATTTCCTTACTGCTGCTGATTACTTTTTTTAAAAAATACTTTATATTTTTCTGCATCTTCCTTTTCTGCTTTTTGCTTCGCTTGTCTATTTAGACAAGCAGCTCTCAGAAAGATGACGACTAATCACAAACTGTTTTGCAAAGAACACCCGATTAAAAGCTGTTTAGTTAAATGCACCTGGCCCTTGAACACAGCCCAGTTCCCTCTGCTGTGTCCTACCTGGAGAGAGTGAGGCAAGTGGGCAGCATGAGAGACAAGAGGGACAGAGGAAACTAGATGTCTCCAGGAACATCTACCAGAAGCTGGCTTGTGCCTGGTAGACACGAGTTTCCCAAGAGACTTCTCAAATGAGTAAATTTATGAATTGTACTAATTAAAAAAAAAAAAAAAAAAAGAGAAAGAGAGAGAGAGAAAGAGAAGTTTATAGCTACAAACTGTGAAGACTGAGAGCTACCATAAATGTGCTTATTTGCCTACGTTTCTAATAGAGGGTCCTGAAGCCAAAGAGACAGACAGCACATTTAGAAGAGAGCTCATGCACAGATTGCTTGAGAAGCCACTGTTTGCTAAACAAAGGAATGGATGAAGTCTACAGAATAGGCTGGTTCACAGAAGCCTTAGTGAGACGTCTGCAGATATCTGGATTTGATGTTAGTGTTTTGCAGCTCTAAAGATTACATTTGATTACCTGTTATACTGTCAGGTTCAGGAATGAGTTCAGAAGTATCCATTACATCACATGACTGAGTCTGATCCCCTTCTTGTCTACAAAGAGTGCAGATGTAGTCCTTCAACTGAGACTCCAATTCACTACCTGGAAATCTGTCACATTCTATGTGAATCCACCTAGGGAGATTAATTTAGTGTGAATGTGATTTTAATAATAAAAAATATAAAACATCCTACTAAGAATCAGTTATAAAATAGCACAGTTCTCCACTCCTCTGGGGAAATTAAAATAAATAAATAAATAAATAAATCAACCAATACTTTACCAGAGGGAATTTGGGTAAAAATAAAGATGACATGGATATGTTCTTATGTCAATATAAACACGAAGATTGAAACTGTTGCTAAAGCCAATCAGAAACCACAACTTGTGTAGCAAGATGAAGATGTTGCATAGCAAGGTGCAAAGCACTGGATATGAAATAGTCCACATTCTTAAAAATGCCCAATAGCTTATTTTTTAATTACTTTTATTTTTATTTCTGGCATAGAAAAAACACGTAAAATGGAACAGAGAACACGTGATATAATCAATATACATGTAAAAATTAAATATATTCTGCTTATAAAAACTAGGATGATGATCTTTCTTGTCTGTTTACTCACAAAATAGATGCAATGTAAGAAGCAACAGCAGCACATATTCCTCTTTACACCTCACTAGCAAGAGAGGATGGGTAACCGCCAATCACAACTTATTTGCTAAGATTAAAATAAGACCACCTAGCACTGTCCATTATATTTAGGGTTGGAGTATCAAGATGTACAAAAAGATACAACAGCATCATGCACCATCTACACCTTTCACAAAAATGCATGAAATGTCATACAGCGTTCTAGTAACTTTAGGCATTTTGGTACTATTTAATAAAAAACAGGATTCTTACCTTTTGCACATGTGACAATGCAACATATCTTTCTGGAAGTCTTGGAGGCACAGTTTTTCACAGAAAGGACACGATAAGTTGTCTTGCTGTTGGTAACAACTGTCACACACCAAACAATTATGGTGCCACTGACAGCTGCTTCGTGTGCCACACTCAGCACATACTCTACAGTTCTAGAGATCACAAGAATTTATTTGTTAATTGTGATATTTCGCAATGTGACAGAACCTGTCATTAACTGGCGTTTTTCTCTTCAGAATTAACCAAATAAAAATTCTATCTTTAATAATACTAATAAATTTTACAGAATCTGGTTACCGAACATGGAGACACTGTGAAACTGCAAGGAGAGTTTCCTCAAACTGCTCCCTTACCTGAGAAGAATATTTCTTATCTGTCTCCCTATGACTACCACAAACTGACTATGAAATGACATCTATCTTGTGTGTACGGATTTCCCTTGTTAACTTGAAACTGTATTTTTATTATTATTTGCTAATAAAGTTGCTGACAAAGCAACAAATTCACCCTGCCCTCCCCAAACCCACAGTTACCCTGAGCTACGGAACTGCTCTTCTGGAAAGCAAGAAGTGGTTGCATATAACGAGCCTTCAAGGATAGATTACATGCAGTACGTTGCACAGGTTTTAGTTTACGTGTGGTTTAGTTCATGAGATCAGCTGTTACTAAGCAGAGGTTATCCACTATGCTTGGATCCTATTCTTGCCTGTGCAGCCAAATGCCTACATACAAGCAGGATTTCTCCAGAAATTGCAAGGTGTATTATGTGGTAACACCCATCTGCAATACACCTAGAGCAGCATCATGTGGGTAGCAAAATTTGGGCAACTATAACGAAAAGGAATTCTTCTTTCAACTTACTTTACATTTCCAACCATTTGTTGGTACAGAGTCCATAACTGGTTGTAGACAGAAAGTATGATAGCCTTTGTCGCATGTATCGCACACCAGCATCTTGTTGTCTTCCCCAGAATGTCTAAGAATAACAAAAACAGCGGTATGAAAAAAATACTGGAACAACCCATAACAAAGAAAAACTGTTCAATGAAAAGTCTAACCAGAAAGACGGATAGCTGAGCACATGAGAACACATGAACACCACTTAAAAATGGCTTCAAAGACAGTACCCTCAAGTTCTTATTTAAGTATGAATTAAGTACACCATGCTTCCTTTAGAAATTGTTGAGCCTGTGACAGCCAGACTTCTAGAAATCAACCCGTTTTCATTTACACAAGTGTAGGCAGACAGCATTTTTGTACCAAAATCAATTCAAAATCAGTCCAAAAATTTGCTTTCAGCTGTGTGTGATCAGGGAACAATCTTCTTTAAAGTGAGTGGATCTGAATGCTGGCAGATAGAGAGTGTTTTTGGAAAACAACACAGCACGGACTGATCAGGTACATGAGGCAGCAGCCAAGTGGCATTTTCCCTTCATACTGTCCAGCTGATCCGACTAAAGCTGAACAAAATTCTTTTCTGTTAAGCCCTTAAAGCAAGCAAGCAAGCAAAAGAACCTTACACTGCCCATCAGATTAGGTTTTATGAGAACAAGTGCACAAGCAGACAGTTTTCTAAGTGGCAACAATCATGCTTTGCTGTCTCAGTACTTGTTTGGCGTAACAATTCAATCCTGGTCACTCATATTACTTCTTTCATTTGCTCAACTAAGCCTTAGGATTGTTTTCAGAATGATTTGTTATCTGCCTCTGAAAGATGCTACAGAACAGAAGAGAGGGCCTAGTGCAGCGGAGCTACACCGCAATTGGTACATGCACTGCTGAAATGTCGGCTGAACGTGAGCCCAGGTTCCCAGACAGGTAATGTGCTACAATAAACTTAGTTGTTCATTTGGTAAATTTGAGAAAATATTCTCCTGTATAAAAGCATGATGAAATCACAAGCTTTTGCAGCTCTTCAGAACCTGACACGCTGAAAATAACCCTGGGGGTAGAAAGTGCAGAAAATCCAGCTCAGCTCTTTTAGAAGACAGACCCCAGCACAAGGATTTGACCAGGACTTCAATTAATATAATATCGTAACACGTATTAGGGCAATGATCCACAACTTTTTGATAGAAGAACTGTTAATAAAATGGATGTTTTGAAATCACAGAACCTCCTCCCCTTGTGTCACGGAAGTCCTACTTACTTGCAGTTCTGGCACACTTTGCAATCAGGACACTGCCAACCCGCTCTTTTTAAAGGTGTAACTTGTATGTCTAGGCACATCCCGTGGTAGTGCTGGCCACAGGTAGTACAAAAAAGTTGATCTAAGAGGTCTCCAGGGCTGTCGCACACCGCACAATTTGCTTCTTCCTTTGCTACAAATAAATCATTTTGCCAATTATTATTTCGTTTGAAATTACGAACAATTCAATGAACTCCATGAAGCTAAGAAAATTTTCAGTAGTTTTTATGCATACAAAACTTGATCATGCTTATAAAATTGGAACTTTATTAATATACTTAATAACCACTCCTTTCATTTGGTCTTCTCATATACTCAACCGATCTTCTCGTAACAGAAGTACATTCATTTGAAACCTTAATAAAAGTCTCAGCAGAACAAACAGGTTTACAGGTTTAGGTCCAATTCTTATGTGGAACAAGTACAAACAAAGCTCCTAGCAGAATAAAACTATTATTTGTCTGAGGTGTCTGCAACATGGTTGCTCTAACTTGAGCTAAGGCAAGCAAGCCTATCAAAATGAACCAAAAACTGCCAGAACACAAGCAAATTGAGCAAACCCTTCCACACTGTCATAAAAAAAAAATGCTAACTTTGCTGTGTACCACTGTCCGTCTTTAAAAAACAGGAGCGTGAGCATGCATCTTGCTCATGCCTGAACACACAAATCCTTGGGTTCACACGCTGGAAAAAGAGGTCTAAACCAATGTATTCGTTCAGCTGGTCCTACCACACATCAGTTTGTATAAAACCTTTGAATACAGAGGTCTGATAACTTTATCTATGTCATGATGAATAATACTAATCTTACGGCACTCTAATGTCTCCACGTCTAAATTGAAAATATGACACTAAGGAAGACAGAATGCTTTCCGTGACTTGTAAGACGTATGCTTTGTCCTATCTATAAACGTGTGGCCTCTACAAATAAATCCCATTTACCCCTGTTCAACAGCAGCAATGCAGTTCCATTGCTGAACTCTCTGGAGGTTACACCTGCATTCAGCACGCTCATCTTCTCACGGCTGCTAAGACAGAGGTGGTTCACCAGAGCTACCTCGCATGGTGATCGAATGTGCCCTACTCTAACGCTTCAGGGATCAGGTCTTTTCCTGCAGCTGTTTCTCCAAACCACTGGGGTCACGGTGGTTCTGCAGGGAGTCTCCCTCCTGTGCTCCCAATGCTCCCTCTGCTGGCCCCAGTCACAAACCAGAAGGGAAACCTGCACCTGAAGGCAGAGCGGGAGCTGCAGGGGAGGAAGAGGTGTGGGTTGAGACAGAACTGGTCTGTCTTCTGCCAGTTTTTAAATTTATACCTTGCAATCTTAATAATAGTATTTAAGACTTACCTTCTGTGAGTACATTTGTATATATATTTATATACATCTATTCAACTGTAGGTATATATATATATGTATAGTGTATATATATTAAAAACTCATGAGTTAGGTCTTCTTACACTTCGTTATGAAGTCAGGTACCTTGAAATTTCTACAATACCAGCTCCTAACATCAGTACTTCTTTTTCCATTCATTCTTAGTTGAGTCAATTTAAGATTTGATTATTCACTCAGACTAGGGAAGGGGAGAAAGCAGAATTCTGTTCTTCCTTCTATATAATACAGCTGGAATAAAAAGGTAAATATTCAAAATTTTAATTTCCTTTCAATAGTGGTTATTCTGTTTGCCCCATGAATTATACTAGGAAGGCAAAAATGCAGAATCCTACAAGCCATTCAATTACAGAAAACAACCTAGCCTGACTGGAAGGAAAACAGAGACAAGTATGAGCAAAATGTGGTCAGTAAATGCGTTTTGTTCTTTTTATTTCTAACAGTCTGTGCTGACCAAGGATGTGCCTCACCCGAACAGATGACACTTACCCTAGTTTGGGATTTTCAACTGTCTGAGACATGATTAACTGCCTAAGGAGGTTTTAAACCTGGGCTACGTTACCTGGCTGTGGGTAGAAGGAGCACTGCTGTGTCCTGCTCAGTGAAGACTCCAGGTGAGGGTAGGCAGGCCAGGCTTAAGAACAGGGAAAACTCTGATCCTTTCGCAAATTTCAGCTTGCCAGCTCTAAAGGACTCATGGCTGCAGAGTGCTCTCAGCTCCTGGTGGCTGAGGCACAAAGAAGCTCCTGAGGCCAACACAGGAGAGCACGAGAGCTCTCCCACCCACCTCCCAGCACGGCAGGGCAAGGGATTGCAAGGGGCATGGAGTCAGCTTGGCTACAGCATGCCCACTCCTCCTCCCTCCTGCAAGCAGCATCTCCTCTGTCTCTCCTGTCCCCCTTCCACACGGTGAAGCTCACACTGTTTTGGCTGCCCTCACACAGCACTGCTCAGCCCGCTTTGGATAAGAAGAAATAAAAGAACAGTGGGCAGAACAAATCTGACATGAGGGGATGAAAAACAAAGTGGGACTTCTGAGGACAGAATTAATTATTTCTCAAGATAAAAGAGGAACAGTTGCTAGCATCACAGGAACACTATCTTAAAACACTTTACAGACATCACTTTTCGAATTAAGAACAATTAACTCGAAGTCTTGAATTAAAGACACTTTTAGAATCAAGGACAATTAACTCAAAGATGGATGTTAAGACTACAGGGTTCCTGTGCTGTGAACGGTTTCCAAACTTGCAAAAATAATAATAATAATTAAAAAAAAAAAGTAAGATTCAGAAACTGCACTTCAAAAGGATGCCACGAACACCCCTATGCCAGTGTGTAAAAGACGGGATGAGAAGTATGGTCTTGGAATCACAGAATCACAGCCTGGCTGAGGTAGGAAGGGACCTTTGGAATCCATCTTGTTCAGCTTGGTGTCCACCAAGACCCCCAGATCCTCTTTCTGACAAGCTGGGTGGCCCCCACCCCAGCACGTCCTCTTGCCTGGGGTTGTTCCTCCACAGGTGCAGGACCTCGCACTTCTCCTTGCTGCACTTCATGAGGTTCCTGTCAGCACATTTCTTCAGCTCACCCAGGTCCTGATGCTGACCAGCCAGTAGTTCCCTCAGTCCTTCTGCCTGTCCTTCCTGAAGACAGGTCTGACATCCGTGTTCCTTCATTTTTTAGGTGCTTCTCCCACTCACCGTGACTGATCAGAGATCAGAGAGTGCCCTCACAACAGTATCTGCCCCCTCCCTCAGGGCTCATGGGTGCATCCCATGAAGGCCCATGGACCTCTATTTGCTTAAGTATTCCCTGACCCGATCCTGTTCCATCAAAGGTACATCTCCCTCGGTCCAGCCTTTCCCCTCATCTCTGGGACGTGAGAACCAAAAAGGCACTCCCATACATTCCCTTCCTCTCCTCTGCGGAAAACTACCGTTTGAATAAATAATACTAAATGGAAAAAGAAAACGTCTAACATATTTGAATGAATTACATTTCAAAGTTTGAAGGTAACAGCGCCAAACAAAGCTTCCCTGAAAAGATGCGCAGACAAGGTAACAAGACTATACTGCAATACACCTGTGATCAGCAGTCAAGTACCCTGCCTGCAGCAGAGAGTCTTTAATCCTATGAGAATCTGTGAAGTACAGCGTAAGCTGGTTTGCAAACAAGCTTTTAGGATGTACAAAACTGGAATGCAAATATTTTTTTAAACATCACCAAGAAATACATCCTATTAGTCTGTTTCAGGAAATATCAAAGCACTCTGAACCTTCACAACTATGCTTCTATTTTTAAGAGACATTCAAATGCATACTTTGAATAAATTTCTGAAATAAAAATTTAATAACGGCTTTTAAAAATAAAGTCAACTTCTAGGAATAAAATAGACTTCATAAATATGACACACACTCTCAATCCTGCATGTAACAAACACTTCAGTGAAACCTTTTACTCGTAGACTCCACCGACATTAATCACATGCTGAAATTCAGCTTGCTCAAGCAAATTTAGGCATCTTACAGGATACTCTGTGCTTCTGGAGTGGGTTATCAGTTAAGGAAAAACAACCCTACTTTAAATATAGAATTACTAAATCTCCAGCTGATATAAATTCCATCGTTTGAACCGAGTGTACTTACATCTTTCAGGAGCCTGATCAATGTGGTCTGGACAAAGGAGGGACAAGTTACTGAAATCCTGAAACGTGCCTGCTCCAGCAGCACAGGGGTAATGGTACATCTGGGTACATTTCTCTTCACAGCATTTGATAGTGGCTCCAAGGTGCTTACAATATGCACATCGCTGAAAAATAAACACACAAAACATTCAAAAACTGATTTTTTGGGCATTTTTTCAGCCAGGTCCGTTACCCACCTCACTGACCACACAGGCACCAAGGCCCATGGAAGGGAGAGAATACTGAGGAAAGGAAAACAACTGGCTGGGACTGTCTTTCAGTGGCTGAGAGCTTTCCAACTTGAAATGTTCAGCAAAACCCACCCTAAATATGCTCAGATGACTGAGGTTCTTGTCATGGAAGGGCACTTTTTCTTCTCGTTACCTAACTTTAGCGATGTTTTCAGTAGCGAGGCCTGGACACTGAAGAACAAAGGCAGGCCGTACCGCGCTGTCAATAGGCTGTAACTAAAAACCACGCAGTTCTGCATGTTGTAACGTAAAACCGTAGACACTGTAATCAGAAACGCGACTGGCAATGAAATATTATGTTCTATTGAAAACCTTAATGACATCATACAACTATTCTCTCAGGGATGATAAGGCATTAAATAATCCAGTACTTTCTTGCCGTCTCTCGTTGCAATGCTACACAAATATCAGTCACGTCCGTAAAGAAGTAATTTCCCATCAAGAAGTATCCAATAACCCTCCCGCTCGTTAGTCAGGAGGGAACAGAGTCCATCAGCCTGCTTATCAAACATCACCCACACCTTTCTGATTCAGTTAATCAGTTTTTACTTTCTTGGATTTATTACAGTCCCCGAAGCACCGTAACAAGCTTTTGCACTTTTTCACCAAGGCAACGCTACTTTTTAAGGCTAGAGCAAAGCACTGTGAGATTCAGAGCAAATTTAAGAAAAAAAAAGAGGTCAGTGGCTCACGGGAAGGCATACATAATGTAAAGCACCAGCTGAGCTCAGGGACTCTCATTTTTCTTCATAAAAATATAGACCTTAATGCTAACACTGCCCTGTTCGACTGCTAGCTCCAGTGTCAAGTAACATCCAGATATGAAGGTACACCAAACCAAGGAGAAGTTACACGCTGCATCTGCTTCAGCTGCTTAGAACACAGAAAATATTTATTACTGTAATTCTTCTGTGTTTCAATTCTTCTGTGTTTCAAAGTCTAGCATGAAATTAGGCATGAAATGGTGCTATTACAAGCCCACAGATATCAAAACCGACCCACACGAAAGCGCACATCACAAAGCTGACTGTGTTAACCGCTGAGCTGATAGTCCTGAAACCAGGCGAAACATCTTCAGCAGAGCGTCTGCCTGCACTACAAGTCACCGACAAGGCAAAGAAAATCCTAGCTTGTTACCTGCTTAGGACAAGATACACAACCTTTTGCATGGAGCTTCTGAAGCAGGTGAAGAAGCTAGCAACAGCAATTAAGTTTAAGGACCGCCAACAAAACCGAAGTAAGGCAAGGAACTCATCTTAGGAAACTGTGTATTTGCTGAGCTGAGGATGCTGTACAAGGTAAATGGTAGAATTCAGGTGTGAGGTCACGAAAATAGATCCCAAAGCCTTCAACGTCATGAACTGCAACCGCACGATGAACTGCACACAATCCGAAGCATTATTTTGTTCTTGTGCCTCCTACAGCCCACTGAAATGGCCCACAGTAAGCCGAGTCCCAACACTGAGAGGCAGGCCACAAAATCTTCAAAGATATTACTCAAGAAGAAAACATTAGGAAAAGGAACCTAGGAGGGGCGAATGTCCTAAAAGATGTTCCCCAAGACAATACTCAACAAAGCGTCCATTAGATCCAATTCCTTAAAAATTCATCTAATGGGAGATTAAAAACATGGAAGAATTGCAAGCGCTCAAAGAATCAAACGTACTAACAACTGGAAATAATGAAGATGGATTCAGTGGTAATATTAGAAGTATTTTAAAATGTCACATCTGTTTTTCAAAACCAACAATCAACAATGGTACATAACAACAAAACCCGAACGCTTTTTTCCCAAATGCTGTATGACTGACTGATGGAATTATTAGAAAGGAGCAAAACACAGGATTAATGCAAAGCCTCGAAGAATGTTGATGTTGATTTAAAGAATCGTGTAAAGATGCCGGAAGAAAAATGGAAGCCCAAATTACATTTAATTGAACCCTTCAAACCCATCTGCTAAACTGCACTGGCAATGAAAAGCATTTGGCAGCTAAGTGAAACACACACTTTAAAAACAATGTGGTGTATATCATCTGAAGCAAATAAAAAGCACAGAATATCAACATTTGCTGAATTTATAAGACAGATAAAGCAGGCTGAAGAAATAAATGCCCAAAGGGATTTTTTTTGGCAACAGCTGCTGATGAGAAGAGTTACTTTTCCAGCAGAAGCCAACGTTTCTCTGCAAACAGGCCCCCGTGACCCCAGGGGAGCAGCATGCAGCCGGTACGACCGACTGACCGCCCAGATGAAAGCATGTGAACAGCAGCAGTTTATTAATTTAAAAAATATAAAGGCTCTGCTAAACGAAGCTCGGTAACCTTATTAATCTCTTGCTAAAATACGGCAATCGGGACAGTCAGAGTTGAAAGGAAGGCGTTAATCCCACTTCTGATCAAATACAGTAAAACAATGTGTCTTCAGCACCCCACGAGGCCACGAGGAGAGGCCACGATGGAGTTCTGTTAGCACGAGCACAAAATACGGTGTTACGGGGAAGGGGGGGGAGCCGGATCCAAGCATTCAAAGGGTAGGTATACGAAAACAGCAAGCTGTCAGAGCGAGACGAACACCGTTTTGTGCACGGATATAATAATTTTACAGCCCTGTTCTACAGAAAAACATCTTTACCAGGTGTCACAAAGCCAGAGAGGAAGTTCCTTACTTACTCGGAGTACGTTCAATAACAGAAATGTCATTAAAGCAGCATCAATAGGGCATTTTCGTCTTCAGTAAGTCCTTTACTGGTTACCAATTGTTTTCTTCAGCAAGCTCCTCATGCGTTCACCTGTGGCAAGGCTCTCATCCCACCCATACTTCTGCTGCTTCCTATTTTTGTGATTTCCATCGTTTAGAACTGTCCACACCTTCTACTCGGTCCTTCACACCTTCTCCTCTTACATCTGATTTTTCAGACAGACATTAAAGGAGCTTGTTTTGAACAGCAAACGGCTACGTGTTTTTTCAAACTTCATTTCAAAAATCCCTTCATTCGCTAATCCAACTGGATAAACGCGACGTTGTTACACAAATGGAGTGAAAGAGAGAGAGCGAAGTGAATTAGCAGAAAACCAGAAATCCCGACTGATCCGTCAGCTACAGGAGAACAGGAATTACAGTAACAGGAAGCACAGAAATGCTCGGCAAGACGACTCACACCAAGCTGCTGGAATCCTAGCCGCACCGAAAACAGGGGAACAAAACGATCAGCTGAGCTCAACATCCTAAATGCTTCCACGGAAACACGGGGCCAAACTGGAAAACGGGGACAAGAAAAACAGCTCGCTGTTCCCTCCTTTCTAACCTTCCTACATTAAAAGTACATTAAAATTAACCAAAGATTTATTCCAAGTTTACATCAGCCTTTCGGCTGCTCCACAAGTCAGAGGTCGTATTGCACCGTGGTTTTATTTGCCCTTAGAATTACTTTATAGTATTATTGCCTCGGCAAATGGACAAGTAACAACACGTGGGAGGCAGACATTCAATAAAGGCAGAAATACGGACTTTGCTTACAAACCCAGTTGCGACCTGATTAGTAAGGTTAAATATTAGCATGAGGTATTGCAAAAAAAATGTCAGCAAAATGACAAAACATTTGCATTACGAAGTTACTTAGTTTTGGAAAGGTCAGCTGACAGAACCTGCGATAACAATAAGCAATTTTTATTATAATATACGGCGTATCCAAACATGCACCAAGCCATCTGTCCTTCGTTAAACAATTCAATGTACTACCAGTAAGAGCAAATTTCAAACTTGGCTCTCCAAACCGACCATAAAAGCCTGTAACTAATGAGAAGAAGTGGACGTTAACATCCCGTCATTAATGAGGCCTCAACAAAACTTTAACGTAAACAGGGATTAATAAAATAGGCTTTCTGCTAGGTCTGGTAATCTTCATTGATTACCATTACCCTATGAGGCGGAAAAAAAATGTATCACCTAGAGATACTAATCACCATTAGCACCTCCAAAGTCAAACCCCACTGTTTTAAGCGCCATAAAGCGTTTCCGAGTCCTTACAGCATTTACAATGCAGTAAGCGGTACCAGAAACGGGATGAACAGTTTTCCATCGGACAACTGGTTAGGAAAGGAACTAAATTACTCATGTTTCCCCAAGTACCACATTACCTCCTGATTTGTTCATTTTGTAACCATGCCACAGATTTGGAAATGGCTGGAATGTCTAACAAGCAACTCCATCAGAGATCAGTTGGTTTTGACCCTCAACATAAACCAGCACCGAAGACATCAAACTTCAGGTTCTTTTCTCCTACCACCGTAATTTGAAACGTTCTTAACAGAGACAGCACGCATTAAAACACTACGATAGCGCCCACTTCAAGCACTCTGAAGTGTGACAAAACAAAAATGGTAACCAAGTACCATAACCAAGTAAAATAACCACGTTTTGCTCTAAAATGTGAAAAACCATGGACAAACAGAAGAGCCGCAATTTGGCCAACCTCAACACGACTGAAAGACTTCTAATGCAGAATTCTTGACTTGATGCTCCATCTATAATTAATCTGCTCAGTATTTGTACAGGAATAAGCAACACAAGTGCAGAGATCTACTACAGGAGACTCTTAAATGTAATCAGAGCAGACAGCAGATGTCACTTCAGGTGTGGAAATTTCAGGTTGTCTTCACCTGACTGCTTTGTTTCTCCTTCTCCCCAACTTGATTCCCTTTTTTTTCACCTTTATAAAAAATTACATTACATAAATGGTGTTAGTATCAATGCATATGCAAATCGAAACAGTATTTATGTTTTGCTCTGGTTTTTTTTGGCCATGGTTGCATTAGGATAACAATCTAATTGGTAAAAGGCAAGTTAGTTGAGGAGAGTATTCCTTGCTCGATAACCGGAATCGCTGGACAAAGACACGCAAACCTCATGGCACGCGGTTCTTTCTTCATATATTCTGAAATGTTCCCAAATCCTGACTGTTCAGAAGGTTTACAGAAGGGTTTGTGTGCTCTGACATTGTGTTCACCCCACCAGCTGGTTGGTAACTGCATGACATTTCCTCTACGGACTCTGCCTTTGCTGCTTTTTTCACACTCTGGGGAGGAAAAGCAATTTTTTTACTCACCTCCTTGCTTTCTATAGGATTCAGGATAATGTAAATGTTTTGAGTGAGTCTAAACTTCCTACATCTAATAACGAACTACTCCTTAATTCTCATCTAATGCCCACTGTATGACAGTAGGGCAACACAAGCCTGTTGTTTAGTTAGCACGTCAACAACGAGAAGGTCAGCGATGTTTAAGGGAATTTAAACACAATTATTAGGCTTCAGCATCCGCAACTTCAGGACAAACAAGGCAGGAACAGAAATCATCAGTTTGGGTTTAGCGCTGCTTTTTGGCAGGCTGAGGAAACAGACTATTGTACCAGTTCCATTTGATTCGTGCTTGGAAGGTCTTAAGAAGTACACGGAGACATTTCTTTTTCCTGGCAGAGCACAGTCTGAGCCACAAATTGTTGGAGGCTTGAAAAAAAAAAAACAATCGGGGAAAACACTGCTACATGCTTGCTGTTTAATGATCGTCTTCTCTATCCAGCTGCTGGTGGTCATTGGCTGGCACAACTGTATATGCAGGGCCACTTAACAGGAACTCGGTGACACGGGGCATTTCCTCCTGATGCAGTTGCATTGCTTTTCCCAGTGACGTAAGGCCTGAGATGAAGACATCTCAACTTCAGCATCTAATTTTTTTGCCTGTACAGGAGCCAAATGCTTGCACTCCCACTACACTCGATAGAGACTTTGTCGTTTTATGGAGTTTACTTCTCTGCAACCCAGTTGACCCACCAGCGGGTGTCCATTTTCAGGCCTGCTGACAACACGTGCTGGCTCTCCACTGACTGTAACGGGATTTACACACCGCTCACAGGCAGACACGTCCACACAGGGGTCTAAATTTAGGTGACAGCCTTGAGCTGAAGCCTGCCGAAAATACGTTGGCAAAGTTACTGGTAATATAGCAAAGTCCACACCAAGGGTTTTGTTGGCATGGCAGTATCATGTAAGGGATGCGATGGGGTGCTACTTACAAAGCTGTCCACGTAAATCCTGTTCTGTTCTTCTAAGTTTTCTGACTGATAATAAGTTGGGCTAAAGCTTCACGTAACACACATCTAAATTCGCTTCAATACTTTTGGAGCACTTAGTCAAAACTTTGCAGCCACTTCTGAGGATAGATAAGGCAGTAGGAAAACCATTCTGCTCGTCTTACAAACTTCACTGACAGAACCTGCAGCTTGGTAGGACAGGTATTTTAGCACAGGGGATGCAACTTGTGCCCTTACCGCACAGATGCATCCAGAAGTCTGTCCGTGACGACCCCAGAAGCTGCTCTTGTTGACATTTAATGGTCCTCTCAGGTTTCTAGCACTGATCACACCACGTGTACCTTCTGCAAAGACTGCTGCAGCGCAGCCAAGATTACAGCAGGGAAGTCTGTAATAAATACTCTAAGCCTTAACACAATAAGCCAACTGGAATGGGAAGCAGACATCCTTAAGGATCCTGATACTCCTGTCTCTTAAGCAGTTTGGGGAATGAGAGCCTCCAGCACCCATGCAGATGGATACATACGGGACAGAAGGAGACAAGGAGTCTGGTAAGAGTGGAAGGAGAGAAACCATGGAAGCTGAGGAGGGGCAGGGATGGCATTTCAGGCGTCAATTGACTAAAACTGGGCACTAAAATTGGATAACTGAGGACGTAGAAGTGCTATGAAATGGTGGAGAGATCTCAAAGGGAACCTGGGAACAAGGGAGTAGAGATGTGAAGGAGACGGAACGCTGGAGGAACAAAGGGTGGCAGTGACTGGAAGACCAACCTGGATAGAAAGTCAGAAGTGTGAGGCAAATAAAACTGGATGAAGACTGCATGAAGGAGAAGCACAGCCCTCTGACTCCTGGCACTGCATCGCTGTCACGTACTCGGCCAGCTCAAATAGCAGAGGTCTGCACGTCACTGTAAGGGTTTTAAACCTGCACTTTGGAAGGTTATCTTCTTTTCCCTAATGCCAGAAAATTGTACGGTCAGACAGTTACAAAGAAACATGCACAGAGAAGAGGATAAAGGAATAAATGGGTACACACGCGCACAACCAAACATGTCCATTAAAACACAAGAAGGACTGCAGATCAAACTGAGTGATGACCTGAAAAAATGTTGTATCACCACTTCTCTCATAGGGCTCCTTTTTGACAGTGGGCAAGTAACTAAACCAAGATTTCCGTAACGTTTTTTAAGTCCTTAACCTGACTTTTAAGTTTTTGTTTTCCCCCTAAAAACAGAGCCTGGATTTCTACCTAGACTGTGCGCTCGCAGCACCGGAGTTCAGAGAGAGCTGCAGCATCAGCGCAGCTTTCTAAGCAAGTCTGAGCGTTTTCAGAACTCAAGCTCCCAAAGGTGCCACCCAAATTCAGTTAAAAACAAAACAAAACAACTTCTCTTGAGGAAAACGGAGTGCAAGGTGCATAAAAAGGCATAAATCTGCTCTTCGGAAAAATTCACGCACAAGTTCCTCACGTGTTTATCACAGTACAAGCATCACAAGAAAACTCCCATGGAAATAAGTTACTTCAGTAGCATTTAAGTCGTCTACACAGCCACACACCGCATAACAACAAAAAATGTAATACCCACGAGGTTTTTTTCCTGAGACTGCAATGTCCAGCCTGTGGGCTGAGCTAGGCGCTCGCAGTTCTGCATGTGATGGTACAATTACAGGCTGCGTAATGAGGGGGTTGCACAAAGGCTATTAATTGTGTACAGACAACCTGTCTTCTTGCGTGTCCCAACGCTGTGTGTTTGAGTTCATTGCCTCAATAACGCGGTCTCTTAACAAAGGTTTTGTAGATGTATTGGCTCAGATTAAAAGAAAGTTACTGTCAGCAAAAGCCACTCTGTATACCCAGCGATCCACCTGATTTACAAGGTAATAGTAGGGATGCAGCGACAAGGAACTCTGGATTATGTACACACACCAAAAAAATACAAGAATTTCCTGCCTTTAATACCTTCCTCATTAGTGAGCACCTCCTTAGTATTCCTTCCCCACTGACTGCAATCAGTACCTTATTGTTCATAATTCCTATTTCCTTGGCTGTTCCTAAATTGCGCTCTCCAAATGGCACAGAGTCATCGTAAACAAAATCCTACATCTTCAGTTCACTAATTTTTGTAAATTGAGCTCAAATAAAGCAATTAGATGGCATACTTTGAAACTACCAGCTTGAAACATTAATATAATTTCTTTTCTAATAAAAGCTTCACATGTTTCATCTGGCTGCGGCTTTTATTTTTTTTTCCAATTTGACTAAATTAGCCGCTTACACATATTTCTCCCATCTTTCCTCCCAAAACATGGTGCTCCCAAACATTACACATCCTGCGTTTTTTAATTCATTAGTTACTGGGAAAAAAAACACACACAAATAAGCTGCCTGTCTGCCTTATCGTTCGCTCCCACTACATCCCTGGCGTTGGACAAGCATTATGAAGTGCAAATTTAAAAACCCTTAAATCACCCGTCCAACATTTAGCAGGTAATTCAACTGTTGTGCAGGGGGTCAGGGAAGCGGGGAGAAGAAGGGGCTGTTTGTTTCGTTTTGCAGCATGCTGCCTCGGTGGCTTGTGAAGGAAAAGGCTGCCAAATTTTGTAATGAATTCCACAGAACATTAGGTCTGATGCTTAGCAGAAGCCATAACTGTTAAGTAAATGATATCCTTTTGATGAATACCCTTATTTGAAAACAACATTGATTCTTCTAACCCTTTAGCAGTGTCCCAAAACAGATGTGCACAACTGCAAATTCTGTTTGCTTTCAGGTTTACGAAGTGTGATGACATTTTTACAATCATGCATGAGCCCTTTTACCCAGGAGTAAAATAAACCACGATAATTCCTCACCATCTGTTTGTTAATTTTGCATTCATTTAACTTTGCATTTTAAACTAATAATCATTTTCTTATAATACAGTTTGTTCCATTGGTAGAAATTACAGCTGTTCAATTAAGAAAGGAATGCTTTGTAACAGCGTACAGTTTTTCTCTAACTGCTTCCATTGCTCTTAATTATAGAGATATTAGTGCCATCGAGTGGAAAAAAACTACCAGGAAATAGTGTTAGGCTTTCTACGTCACAGATTCCCTTAGTAAATACACATATTTACTTCTGTTTCAGAACCAATTCCCACCTGGCCTCTTTTACACTGAAATTCCTTTTCCCACTACAAGGCTGTGTGCAGCTTTGATGTTGCTGTGTGCGACAGGCTTCTTACACTCCTGAAGGAGCAAGGCACAAACCATTAGATGATGTCTCCGTTTCATTTCTTGCATATAGTCAAACGAAGCACGGTGTGATTTTCCCATAATCCTTTTCCTTAATCTCCAACGACAGCCCAGCGAGTTTTTGATGTTCTTATCCTGATCTGGTTTCAGCTAACCTAGGACTAGAGTCACACCATAAAAGCGTTTTCTCACGTAAAATGGGGAAATCCCACTGCCTTTATCAAAAGAGCACACTGAAACAACGTGAATAATACATCAGAACGAGTGAAGGGAAAGTAACGCCGATCAACAAAAGGCAAGGGGTCTGGACAGAGAGAAGGAGCTGGTCTGAGGTCGTGGTTTTAGATTCTGCTTTTCATGTTGCTCTGCAGAGCCTGGGCTGCAAGTCCACAGCAAAGATACAATTCAGCCCTGAACGCTGAGCATCCACGAACTACCACGGTGGAAATTCTCCTGCCTTGTGGTTCCTAGGCTTAGTAATAATCACCATCTACAAATAATCTCTGCTAGAGACACAGCCTGCTCGGCTAATTAACATGAGCACTCCAGTGACATTAGAGAGGCTGTTCAGATGGCTGGGAGAATACAATCACTGTTTTCTAAACCCAATTTTATTTGATGGCACGAAAATCAGCTGATAACCCTAATTCTGTGGTAGAGCGAAGATAACAATGCTGTACTAGGATGAGTATTTTACTAAAATCACCCAGAAGGCAAGAAACAGTTCATCACACCACGGATTTATTTCAATTAAAGAAGTTTGGTGACAGCTGAGGAACACCAGACTGGCGCACAAGAGCATACCAGTGCTGTCGTGTAAAGAAATGAACTTCCACAAGTACCAAACCTATTAGGCTCACATAAAATTAAGAGTGGACGTATGACCATATGTTACCGTGACGCTTGGCTCCTAGTCTTACCGGTGTCTTGAATATTCTGACCTTTTGGTTTCTCAGATGAGTGAGCACTGCTGCCAGGTCCGACCTTTACCGGGGCATTTATCCATCGCAATATTTTAAGTCTGACAGAAAGCAAACACTCTGGAGGTGCCTACGGCACATTCGGATGTGATGGATGCACAGCTGTAACAGTCTTCCTAGCAATTCACCCTCGATTCCAAGTTACTCGCATTAAAAACAAACTCACCTAGTAGGACGTTTGGAAAATCTGAAACTTCTCCATTCAATGCATGAAATTCATTTGCATTTTGGAGAATGAGCGTTCTCCTCACAAAACTCAAAGAATGACGATTACAGCATAACTGTCTTGTTTCTCCCCGAGTCTCTGTTCACTTTTAAAGGTTTATGACTTGTCAACACATCTCCCTGCAAACACCGTACAGGCAACACCCAATATTGCCGTAACAACCTGCCGCACTTGAAAGGAAAAAATAAAATAGAAATAAAAACACGACTAGCATGTGCTTGGATATCTGACAGCAGTTTATGTAAATCCAGACTCGCTATTTACTCTGCATAATCTGCCACTCTGCCCACTTCTTCGGGAGGCAGTTTCATTCAGCAACGGAGTGGAAAAAATATTTTTCATCAGAAGAAAATAATATTTTACTAACTAAAAACTGGAAGGGAGAAGGCTATTTGTGGAAATACCTGCAGGGTTATTAATAAAATAACTGCCTAGATTGCAGATTGAATACGTGTATTCACATTGTATAGGAAGTGAGCCCATGTCACAGCAATCTGTTTAGCGTGTATCAAGTTCTTTTTACCAATGTTAGATGCTCTAGGAAACAATTTTTAAAAAAATTATCTTACCTACTCTTCCCCCAACATACCGAAGAGAAACGTGACATCTTTAAAGGAATGGCAACTGATCTCATCTACCTGGGTCTTCTAAGGCCTCTGGCATGGCCCCACACAACAACACCCTTATCTTGTATTTGGGAGAGACGGATCTGAAGGGCAGACTGAAGGGCAGATCTGGGGCCCCCGGCATAAGAAGGATGTGGGGCTGTCCAAATGGATCCAGGGGAGGCCACCAGGATGATCAGAGGGCTCGTGCTCCTCTGTTACGAAGACAGGCTGAGGAAGTTGGGGTTGTTCAGCCTGGAGAGGAGAAGGCTCCAAGAAGACCTCATTGCAGCCTTCCAGTACTTTGAGGGGGCTTATGAAGTTAGTAGGAAACACAACACAGCAGAGATCATCTAGTCCAACCCTGAACCTAGTACTGACAAGTCCACCACTAAACCACGCCACCAAGTTCTACACGTTCCTTGAAGCCCTCCAGGGATGGTGACTCAATCACTTCCATGGGCAGCCTATCCCTGTGCTGCACATCCCTTTCAGCCAAGAAATTTCTCCTAATATCCAAACAAAATTTCCCCTGGTGCAACTTGAAAGCATTTCCCCTTGTCTTACTGCTTGGTGTTTGAGAGAAGAGCCTCATCACCACCTCACTATAGCCTCTTTCCAGGTAATTGTGAAGTACAGTAAGGTCTCCCCTGAGACTTCTCTTCTCCAAGCTAAACAGTTGGCCTCAGCCCATCAGCCCAGCCTATCCAGCTCCCTCTGCAGAGCTCTCCTACCCTCGAGCAGATGGACACTTCCCCCCAACTTGGTGTCATCCGCAAACTCACTGAGGGTGCACTCGATCCCCTCATCCAGCTCACTGATAAAGATCCTGAAGAGAACCGGCCCCAGCGCTGAGCCCTGGGGGACCCCCCTAGCGTGCGGCCTCCAGCTGGATTTAACTCCATTCACCTCAGCTCTGGCCACCCAGCCAGTTCCTCATGTTCTCCTCATCCTCATTTTCCCCAGCCTTTTCCTCATCTCTTGTCACTATGTTTCCCTCCACATCAAATAAAGAATGGAGATTCTCTTTAGTCCTTCCTTGTTTATGTATTTATAAAAACATTTTTATTGTCTTTAAAAGCATGTTCAGACTGAGCCCAAGGTGGGCTTTGGCCCTTCTAATTTTGTCCCTGGCACTGCCTGATGATGTCTTTGTAGTCCTCCTGAGCAGCCTGCCCCTTCTTCCAAAGGTCCTAAGTCCTCTTGCCCTTCCTGACCTCCAGCCACAGCTCTCTGTTCAGCCAGGCTGGTCTTCTTCCACACAGGCTCATCTTTTGGCATGTGGGGACGGCCTGTGCTCCCGTGCCTTTACGATTTCCTTCCTGAACAGTGTCCAGCCTTCCTGGCCGTCTTTGCCCTTCAAGTTGAAGTCCCCCATGAGAACGAGGGCTAGCGATTGTTAAGGCTTCAACCCTGTCACCGCCACTATTAATCTGAAGACAATCCAAATGCTCCCTAACGTGCAGGGCTACCCCGGTGCCTCTCCTTCCTATCCTACCCCTTCTGAAGAGGTCGTAGCCATCCACTGCAGCGCTGCCGTTAACGCACGTCATGGCTGTACTTATCGCCAAGCGTTAGGCTCTTGGGCACGAAGGGAACATTCCTGAACATCGTAATTCATAAGATGTCTCTCACGTGTGACTTCTTCCATGTTATTAAAACAAAACAAACACAAAACAACAACAACAACCACACTCAAGGACACCTGCATTAATGGGAGTACTTCATACTGACGCTTGGAATATTTATGCTCAATCTGCAGCTCTGGGACCGAACTTGCGCTAATGGAAGTCAGTAAGAAAATCTTCAGGGAGTTCAAAACTATTTTTTGCTAGTGCTTTGATTTTTGGAAGCTGCTGAGCACACCAATCTCAGCAGCACTTTTTAAGCCACTGCTTAAAAGCAAACTGATGCCAACAGACTAGCGTGAATACTCATGAGTTTTAAATTAAAATGTTTGTGTATTTATTTTGATGATGGGCGAAAGCCCCGAATGAAGATCTGTAATATAATATCAAGAAACATACAATTAGCAGGAAAAAAAAAATATTACCAAGACTTGATTGGAATAATCAAAACCACTTTAGAACTCAAATTTTATTAGAGCCTGAACTTTGCAGTTCTCATTGGGAAAAAAAGAAAGTGACCCACGTCCATGAAAAATTTAAAAGATGTCATTTAAATAAAACATTATTTAAAAGGGAAACAGCTACAAAAGCAGGACTGGAGTCAATTTTTTAGCACTATACAAACAATGCTACACCTTGACAAACGTACCTACAACTTGTCCCGTGGGGATATTTTCCTTCTGAAGGCAGGGATGATGTCTTATTTCTATAATGCTCAGAGCATAATGAGTACCCATTCTTGTCTAAAACTAACCAACAATAACTACAAAAGATTTATCAGCCTTTTTTTTTGGAAACGTAACCATCACGCAAATGCAAAATTAGACCCTTAATTGTGAACATGAAGGGAGAAAAAAATCAATCCACATTAGCTTTGTAAGATCGAATATAACGCATTTAAATAAGCAGCCACGAGGGAGATGTGGTAAGGCAGGAAAATGAGGTTTGCATTCAAATATCTACAAAAAGTAGGAGACGGGTGGTATTGCTATACTTCCTCGTCTAAGTTTCTATGGGCGTACTTGCTAAGAGATGTGTAAGGTTTCCTATATATATATATATATATGTTATTTTCTTGTGTCAAATCTAAAATTTGGGGGCATTACACTGTCATTCTCTTAGTTTTGTATACCTTGCTACTGCTGCTGAGCACAGAAAGGCAGAAGGGAGAGCAGCAGCATCCATCTCCTCATGTCCTCCAGCAAGGCACCACCACAGGTTATTCCCTCCAGCGAAGTGAGGCGCTATCTGAGGGAGAGTACAGTCTCAATCGGAGAGGCTGATTTTCCTTTAATGGACTTTCTTTACTCTTCAGAGATCAGGTTCTCTCCATTTTTAACACACACGATACGTAAGCCCCCAAAATAACTTGGTATAAACTCTTGAAATCAAATGCCCAGCGAGAGTGCTGCCTCAACACGAACTGCTACGTCCTTGCCTTAACGCTGGGAGTAACATTTAAGAAAGGCCCTGGAATGGGAGGAGGGGAAGAACATGCAGATTTTCTTTGGGCATATTATGGAAAAAGTGTTTTCTACTCAAGTCATGCAAAAAAGGAAGAAAAGGTCTTTGTGAAGTGCACTTCACCAGTTTGGAACACACACTAAACTATTTTACTTCAGAGCTTTCAGTAAATTATTTCAGTGAATGTTAGTGAATAAAGGAAACCTGCACTGGAAATTCCTTCAGGAACATAGGGCCTTTCATGTTTCTCAGCTAGGCTTCTTGGCTTTCATTTCTGTGCTACTGCTGCTTCTCTCTTGGTGCCCCTAGCCCATTTTTCTGCTTCCTACTCTTCACAGACTGCCCCTCGCATCTGCAGCACCTATCTTCTATTCAGCATCAAAACCCGCTCAGAAATTTCTTTGGAGCAGTAATCTCTCTCCCCCGATTCTCGTACCCACATATTCAAAATCTAGGGTTCAAGAAAGGTGCCTTTTTCAAAGCATTCATCTCAAAAAAACCCACAGAATGAAGACTCGAAGGCTGACTCCGCTTCCCTGCTCCAGTGCCAAGCGAGCACTCCAGGGCAGAGCCTGCCCAGCTCTCCTGGCGTTACAGCACAACCAGCATCAGCAATTCACAGGGTGAAGAAAAGGAATACGTGAGGCTGAAAAATAAAAGACTTTGCTTTAGATTAAGCCACAGGAACTGTCTTAAGAAAAGGAGGTTTGTGCTCGCTAAGGAACTCCGGGTTTTTCCCTCCCCCCTTGCTCCTACGCCGCAGACGTGCAGTTATTACGGGAGAGACGGTTTCTGTCGACCCACCTCTCAGAAACGACACTGTGCTTCTGCTCCTGTTCAAATCTGCAGAACTGCAGGCAAGAAGGTCACAGAAATTATATTAAAGTACTGGAAAAACCTGACAGTTTATGAAAAGGCCTCTCTTGCTCCGCATAAAGTTTATTACATAAACCTAAACTGTAGGTATGAGGATACATGAGCTAGTCGTTGTCCATTTGCAAAGCTAGCAGGAGGTAAGCTTCAGCACGTGTTCTGTATGCTCCCAAAGAACAAGACACCCTTCCACTATAATCTCCGAGTTATAATGTGCACTGGCAATAGAAATTGCCACGCAGATAAATTCACTCCTCTTTTCCCCATGTATTTGGAAACGAAAAGGTAGGGATAAAAACACAGCTATTTCGCAGAAAGCACACGACAAAGTGCATCAAAAATCTCAAAAAAATTCCCCAAAGTGCAGTTTGAAATTGTACATCTCTTCCTCTGCTTCCTCTGAGAAGCCAAACACTGCTCCTCCAAACCTTGGCTTGCGGAATTAATGCTTTACTTCTTCTTGTAATTAGAATCAACTCATTGAAATGAAATTACCCATAACTACATTAGTTTCACATTATCGCGCGCTCCTTTTTCTCATCAGCAGGTCCAAATCATTATGACAACAGGTTATGAAGCAGGCAACTACAATAAAGACTGAAAAGTCACGTTGAAGTGTTTGTGCTCGTCATGAAGTACTCGCTTGCCCAGCACGTGCTAAAAGCTCTAAATGTTCATTAACGTTCGGTGACCGTGTAGTACTTGGGTATCGAAGCATTCATGAGGGAGCAACAATTACATCAGAAGCACGAGGAAAAATAAATCAGGCTTTCTGTCTCATGAAATGGAAAATTCAAACCAAAAATCTCTTTCAGACCCCTTCTCTCATGGAAGACTAGACTACGTATTACCCACATCTCCTCCACGTGCTGCTCTCTGTGCAATCACACTGCTTGGACAGCGCACGACTTCACAGCAATCCCTTCAAACTTTTATATACATCCCTGAGGGTCCACGTCCAAGTGTGAAGTCTAATTACATCCCAGGGTATCCATACGTTACTTTGCCAAAATAATGACACAAATATTTTAGAAGCAGAGAAGCATAAAGGGTTCTTGGTTCTTGTTTGTTCAGTTTGAACTGTTACTGGATTTTCTTACGTACTAGCAGTGATAGAGAAAAATGTCCTTTATTTCATCCCAGAAAACATGGTCCAGGAGACAGCTGAGGAAATTGAAAACTGCCTTCAGAAACCCGAGTCCTAAACTCTGTAATTTTAAGTGCTGTGTTTCGATAGGGAACCAGGTTTTTTACCTATAAGAACTGTAAATTAGTTTTTCCTGTTCCGTGTTTCACTGCAGAAAAAAAATGGAATGAACAGAATCCCACTGGATAATTTTAAAACAATAATAAAAACTTGGCACAAGTGACTGTAGGGTCACAAACAACTACCAGGCAGAAAGCTAGTTTTCTTTTTGCATGAAGTATATTAAATTGTTCTTTTTTGCTTTGGCTCCTAGAGTCAGATTAGAAAAGAAAAGAAAAAAAGAAACAGGAAAGGGTGAAATTTTCAATAATCGTAGTGATTTCAAATGTCAGCCTTGTGCCTTCTTCTTATATGCTTATTCTCACTTCCTTCCCATCCTGGCTCCTCTATCTTGATGTTTGCTTTTCAAAGCAGCTGCTAGGGGACAGTGAGAACGGCCTGCTTCACATTCCTCCAAGACACAAGTGACCTGGCTTTAGGTGACCAGAATCCAAACTGTTCTGGAACACATTAGTTCATGAAGACAATTTACACTATGTCACTATGTCTTTCCTTGAAGTACAAGACTTGTCGTCACCGGCAGGAAAATGGCTACAGATCCCGGGATGAATGAGTAAGTACTGAGAGGGAAATTCAGAGAGAACTGAAATACCTTGTGGCCCTCAATGCTGAACGGTCACAGCGTTTCTAGGAGCATGCTAGGAACTGAGTGAAACTACCCAACTGAGCAGAAACATATGAAATTGTCCTCCTGAGGAGACAATGATGCTACCCCAGTCTTTCTCCAGCACTTTCTGTGCTAGACTTCTGTAACAGCAACACGTAAAAAAGTTACGGATGGAATTCTGGAAGAATACTTCCTTCATCAAAACACAGGAGAGGAGCAACTACAGAAAACAGACTTGGCGAGATGAAATCATAAGCTACTCCAATAGGGCAGCAAGGCATCACCCCCACATTTCAGAGCAGGGAGATGCAGAGAAGCTGCGTGCCTGAGGACTGTACATAACTCCAGAGTTGGGAGGGGAACGTCTGACTACCTGAGCTGTATAGTATCACATCACAGAGCTTTTTCTTATAAAACGGGTAAATACAGAAGACTCTGCTCAGAAGAAATGTATTATGGTAGATGGCATTCTTTACGCATTTTCCCTTGGCTATAAGGATTACTAACTCTTCCAGTAACAAAACAGGAAGAAGGGAACCTTTAAAGCATCAAGGAACTCCAGATCCTCCTCTCTACCTTGAGAAAGGGAATCACTACGTGCTCTGTTCAAGTTCTGTTGAGATGGATATGAAGCCAAGCAGCGTCCCTGCCTCCAGAATTCTGCCATCTCAAGCAATGTTCACAATTTTTTGTAGTAATCAAAAATAAACTTTGCTGAAAAGATGCTGTGGTTAAATATCCTCCACAGACCGTGAAGTTCATTTTGTAAGATGTGCACGCTTACCTTCACATACAAGCAACAATAAGAGGAAGTATCAATTTAGCCAAATGAGTTTTCAACTTGTGCAAAGCAGCACAAGTAAATGTAACATGCACACCACTACAAACACAGACAAGACTCAACAAGACAAGGAATATACTGAGGCTAAGGGATGGGGATATCTTCCAAATGTGGACAAGCACTTTAAAAAAAACTCTTGTACACGTTTTAACTGGTTTTCATCTTTCTCCTCAATTTACTTTTTCCTTACAGTTTAGTTTCATGAGCATCATAGCTAGAATTCAATCTGGAGCAAAGAACTTAAAAATGTGGATGGAAAGGACTTTAAGAAAAAAAATTGAGTGAGAATTTAATACATAAGCCTCGTTACATTGCTCCAACTTGGAAGCATCCACGAACAGCATTTTCGTATCTCTGGTGGCAGAAATCAAGGGAAAATGCTTTTAAAAAAAAATAAAGACTGTGTTACCATGTGAGAAAGGGCTTACCAGGAGCGAAGAGTGTCAAAACAGCAGATCGTTTACAGTTTGGAACAAGGCAAGATGCTATTGATTAGCTTGCCTCTATGCAAAGCAACAACTCCTACAGTTCTCAGCAATGATAACATGCCAAACAGCCTGCAGAAACGCAGCGGGAGCCGAAAACAGCTGCCTTGTACAGAGAGAAGATACTGCCCTGATTAACTAAAAAAAAATGGATGGGTGGGAGAAGACGAAGGCAATTTTTCAGCTATCTGGTTGCAAGAGTCTTGGTCCTGAAAAAACACTTGACTGTTACTGGAAAAATGAAAGCTGTGAAGTAGATAAATATGCAAGGAGCTATAGAGAATCTCGGAGCAAACAAATTCGCATCTTACAAAATGGAAACAGGATAATGCAGTATTTTGGAATGACTGCTTTAGACATTTCATCAGTGTTATGTTTCCCTCATTCAGCCTTTAAGCAGATAGGAACCTCCTTTTTGGTTGCCGCCAATACTGTTTTCTTTGACTTGTGTCCTTGATAAATTCTCTCAGACTTGTAAACTGCTTGCTACACTTTATCAGAAGAGAAAGCTGGCTGGGAAAATTAACGTTACATTCCTTTCTTGTGCACGGTGTGTTCAGAAGAGGTTCAAACGCATTAGCCACTGAGTTCTTAAATTCTCTTCTTGAATTGAGATAGTCATATATATATATAAAAATATAAAAGCCCACCTTATTGCATTCTGATTTACGCAGCTTCCTAAACCATTACAACTCATCACCTTCCCTTTCTGGGCAAACCATGTAACCCTTACCTGCTAATGTCTATCCAACCCACCAGGGTCCTTTGAAGCACTTTCCTGCAATTTTGACGCACACTCCTGTAGTTCAGAGTGCAAGATGCTCTAGACGGGAGCACAGAGCTTGCAACAATTAGAGAATAATGCCGAGATGTGGGTCTCTGCAGCATAAAGAAGAGTTACGGCTAGACAATGTAAGGCAGACGAGTAGTAAACTTTATTATTTCCTCCACAGACCAGAGAAACAGCCGCCTACTCGAGATATGTAAAATAAACAAGGAGATTATAAAGCAGTATTTAAAAATACCTGAAAACGTTTCAAACACCATTCTTGTTCAAAGCTGAGCAGATGCAAGCCCTAAAGGCCTCCGTTTTTAACGGTAATGCCGGGAAGGTTCAGACCGTATCATTCTTCCAAATATCAAAAACCGGCGTAATTCAGAAAACACGGTGCTGAAGCCAGAAACACAACAAAAAGCAGACCTCTCTGCTCATCCACATCCATTATCTTTTTTAAGCAAGAACTGTAATTTCTGTTCAATCATTTCCCTTTGCTTTGTTTATTTTGTTAAGTCTTCATTTAATAACATTTCTGCATCTAACCACAAAGATCTCTAGAAAGACCTCACCGATTAAAGATTATCTTCATAAAGCTGACAACACGACAACTTCTTTGCTATTTTTGATGTAGTCAGTAGAGCACTTATAAATTATAAGCAATTTAGGTAGGTTTTGGATCAAGCAAATCACTTCAAGTTTTCTCTCCTCCTTTCCATATTCTGAAGCCATTTTCTTGCAAAACTTGAAATGAAATGGCTCCCGAACCCCCCAAAAGCCTGTTAAAACAGCAGGGGAATGAACGGCCACACCGGGGTGTTCAGATTTACATGCTGCTGCAGCTCCAGAGCCACGTTTCCATACCTTAAGAGTCTTCCCGAATAATGCTCTGACACTATGCTTGCCAACTGGATCGCCAGTTCTTCTTTTGCTCTCTTAAAATTGGTTCTGAGGCTGTCGGGGAACCCTCAGTTGCTCAGATGAACATGGTAAGCAAGGAGATAAGAAGAGTCAACCACACGACCCAGAAGGGCTAGAGCAGGATCTGCTACCAGATATCTAAGAGTACATTCCAGCTTTTATTTGTCGGTTAAAAAACACGAGGAATAAGATTTCAAACAGCTCACACATATGTATGTATGAATACTCATTAATATTAAACAGAGGCGAAACCAAGACTTGGATAGAAAGTCAAAGAACCCGCATACGTCTAGATGCAAATGCACGTAACAAATTGGTCAGATGCCCGAGTAAATGAACTGCCAGGCCTTCAAAATGAGTGAATCAAAAGAAAGAACCGAAGAAAAAAGAAATGCTAAGCAGGCTATCTTGCGAGACGTGCACGCACACCAGAATCTCCCCAGTAGTGTACTTTAAACCTTCAGAAATCAAAGCCAAGAAGAAACCAAAATGAATTAACATACATACTTTGGACTAGGTCAATGAAATATGTCCACACGAGCTTTATTAATGCAATCATGAGTTCAGTGAAGCCAAATGGACATCTCAAGTGGTAAACAGAGTAATGAGAAACATTGTCATATCCAGTTAGAACAGATTTGCAAACAATAGACATCCTAACTAATGAGAAACACGACTGTAACTGACAAGTTTAAGAGACCCTCAAGGTAAGAAAAGCTCCAAAATGCTCTCCACAACTTAGAAGACCCAAACCAAAGAACTTTACTATCAAGAAAATAGTTGTCGCGTGTCAAAATCTTGTCTGTATATGAGCATCAAGAAAAGAAAATATACTTTCCCAGCTGAAGAAAGATGCCAGTGCTGCAAACCACATCATAAACCCCTAGAATGCCAGAGGGACTTCCAAGAAGACACAAAGCCCCAACCAACAACAACAACAACAAAAAACAAAGCAAATTTGGTGGCAAGCAGAGGAACTAACATACAGCTTGTTCTTATTTAAACCGTTTTTCTGTAAGCCTTGAGCACAGACTTGCATCTGCACTGCCAACAGTGCTTAGAACATTTAAATAGAAACTTTACTCTTAAAATGCAGGAACATCACACCAGAAAAAAACCCGGAATTTTAGCAAATGCAAAATGCAAGCAGCTGTAAATGCAAATCCACATATTGAGTCAACTGCTATACCTCTCATTCAGAACTTCTTTAAATGTCTCACACAAAGAAAATTTGTTCTCAGGAACTACTTTTTCCACTACTGCAGAATAGTACCGGCACACCTTATACTTTTTTGAGCCTTTTTTAGCTGAGTGACAAGTTATAAAGCATTGAGGACAGTGAGAAATAATCACCAAGCAGCGTAGCCTGGACACAAGAAGCAAACAGGGATTACTTGGGCTCCAAACCAGTTACACACAACTCGAAGCAGCCCCCACGTTGCTGGTCTACGGTCAGAAACGGAGAACTACAGAAGAGTTTGCTGCTTATTTCTTGAAAAACCAGAAGCCAGAACTTCCCTGGTGTGACCGTGGGATGAAAATGTCCCATTTGGTCCAGCTACTCCTCCGAAATCAAGCAGTGTTGAGCTCTTACTCTGCTCTCCCTGAGGATCTCACAGGAAGGATAAAACAGAATAATCAAAACAACTTCTCTCTTTGTTGGCTGACTGCTGTATTGCAGAGAAGAAAGTTTCTCAACATTTTCAGCGAAGAAAATATGCAGAACGGCAATCGATGCAAATTTCTCTCATCTCTACGCACCGCGCTGTGCAATAGATGTGTCTAAAAAATAGCTGCAGAATTTGAGAAGATTAGTAGAGAAATTACACAACGGCCCGTGAAAAGACAAAGACTGAAATGGAAACTATTTCACCAGAGAAATGAAGGATTCTTCAAAAATCCTTACTTAAATATTTACGTTATGAACATCTACACAAAACTGAGAATGTATTAAGGAGGTTGAGACACCCTCGGTACAGGGGAGAAGCAAGGTACCATAGCGAAAGAAATGGAACTGAAATAATGGAAACGGGATGGAATTCAGCAGAGCAAAAACCAAGCTTGAACACTATCAGAAGGATTCTGTTATAAAACCAGCACATGATTAAGAAAATGACTACTGATGGGAAGGAGCTGATCACAAAATGGCTACAAACTACCACCATAATCATCCAAAAAAGGGGACTCCAGCTTTCCAGCAGTGAGATTTAGGAAAAAAAAAAAAAAAGTCAAATTTTGGATGCTCCTTTCATTCTTTTTATGATTTTTTTTTATTATTTGTAGACGCACACACACATATGAATGTTTTAACGTCTTCGAGCTCATTTAGAACTTAATTCTGTCAGGTTCATTCATTCTGAATAGTCGCTTACTTTGAAAGCAGAAGCACAGCAATCAATTAAATTACTCAAAGTAAAGCATTTCTTCAGTATGGGTGTACGTAAAAGCAGATGGCATAAGGAAAGCTGTATTATACAGCTTGTATTGAAAGACTGATTTAAAGCAGCTTTTTACTCCACACAATGGAGAACATTTACTGGCATCTTACGCGCTGATTTGTTATTTTAATATAATGCAGGAAAAACTTTAAGAATCAATTAAAAATACGCCTAAGCATGATCACTGGAAAAACAGCAAAATTACGCAGACTTGCTCACAGCATGACTGATTAATAAAGAATTAATGGGAAACTAAAATGATTAAAATAATCTACTAGACATGACTAAGACCAAAAAGTATACCTCCATGTGGTAAAAACAACGTGAAATCTCATCATGAAATGTCTCACCATCACTCCAGCGCTATACCTCCACATGACACCAGAAGACTGCCCTTTTCAAAGGTACTTACTTTTTCAAATTCCAAACTAAAACAGTCAACATCCATACATGTACTTCCATCAGTATTTATAACAACAACCTAGGCTTTGTGTTGAACGCTAGCTTTCCTGCACCCACCTCCTCTTTGCAACTGGTATAAAAGTTAACAGTGAAGGTTTTTTTTCCTATATTTGAGTCGCACAATTTCAAAATACAAACTGGCAAACCCAAAATTCTTTCCTCTACTGAGACGGGCATTTGCTAACATGAATTCAACTCAAATTTGTCTGTATTTCGGTCAGCCATGTACCTTCTACAGTCTAGCTATCCCAGAACATGTCCTGAAGTCAGCCTCTTTGATATATTGCAAAAGTAAATTTTATCATGAATACTTGTCCAAAAAAACCCTTGTGATGAATGTAAGCTCAGAGATCTGTACATGGATATAGTTGGTCTTATCTTGTATTGCATTAGTTTACTGAATGTTTTTCAATCCCATCTCACCGTCTATTTCCCTACCGGTTTAAACGTTCGAGTTTGATCTTTTTTGTACTCACTTCTGTGCTCCCTGAGACAACAGCTTTGTCCACGTTCACCGATAGCTGCTCTTCAGTCTGGCAGACTCCCAATGACCACTCCGCACAGCGGTGATGAGCCCAGCAATGACCTAATGCATTGCGAGAGAGGGAGAGCTTCAGTTTGACAACTCTATCGCACATTTCCTTTAAGTATAGGACTGCATCCTAGTAGAACACACTTGCCAGAGAAAATGAGCAGTCTTTCTTCCTGTTTTTCTTGTTGCAACATTTAATGCCGTTATTATCATACACCAAACATAATGCAGTTACTATCAGATACCAAATACACTGCATTTTTTTGAATAAATAAAACATCTTCCACTTCATTTCAGCATATTCTGTACATTCATTTCTAATTTTCAGATGCCTGATCATAAAATCCTAATAAGAGGGGTACATACATAATGTTTGTGCACAAGACACACACACAGATCTTGGTTTTAACTCCAGAAAACATCTGTCTATATATGTACTCTTAACACGTTTCCCAATGACCACTCACAGATGTGTATGTTTATGTAGAACATGCTCAAATGATGCTTTAGATTTCTCCATAAAATTTTTAAAAGGGAAAAACACAGCATCAACAGAACCACGTCAGAAAACTGTGTCAATACAACAGATGCGTAACACAGATTTAAATACGCATTATTGACAACCGAGTATCTGCTTAAAAACAGAATTTGCAGCAATCGATGGGTATATCTTAAAAAGGAGTTTCTAATTCAGCCATGGGAAAAGGCAGTGTAAATGATGAATACTTCCAAAGGAATTCTGTGACAGCTTTTTCTTCAGATTTGAAACAATGCTGTACATTAGCTGCTGAAATCAGATACTGCAGTTGGCCAACTTAATCATTCAGCCACAAAAATCTCCCTCCTCATGCAAGGGCCTGGGAAGAGTCCTCTACGAATAATAATGATGAAATAATTTATATTGATCACCCTCCCATTCCCATACACTACAGTATAACTATTTAAAACAAAAGTTGTTTTTTAAATTAGACTTCGAAATCCATTTTCACACTCATCAAAGAATAACTTTCATATTACTGCACAGGTTTAAACAGAAATGTATTTCCATTTTGGAGTCAAAATATGTGAATGGACTACTGGTATCAAAAGCATGTGGATGCAGATGCTTTCTGACAGTAATTCATAACTGACTAAAAATAGAAGCTACACGGAAACAAAAGAATAGACAACAAACCAGACAGTTTTCTGACACAGAAGTGTGCAAGTGTGTTATATATCTATTGTTTTATCAAAACCTGCTCTTTTAAATCTTTCCTTCCATTATTTTAGATAACCCACAATAGCAGCATGAACTTACGTGAGGCTACAGGATTAGGACTTCAAAAATTGTATTAAGCTGTGTCTCATTTCTTTCCTCTTTTCTCCACAAAACACAATTGTGATGCTGAAGATGTTACTACCTGAACAACAGTTCAGCAGCAGATTAAAACCATTTCCTCATATAGTCATAGAATTGTTTAGGTTGGAAATGATCTTCAACATCACCAATGACCTGCCAAATCCCTTTGCTAAGATTCTGTCTAGTACAGAAACATCACAAAACAATGGTAAAAGCTAAGAAAGCACAAATACTTTACAAACACCAGAGCACAGAAAATCAACAGCTGAATAACTTTACTCATTGTCACTGCAGCTACTCATGTGTGTGAAACAATGAAGAAGAGCAACATATCTTACCTGTTGGCTCAAATAAGGCTTGAACATCAATGTCATCTGGTAAGCCAACTAAACTGAGTTCATCCCAGAATTTGACAACCTGATCGTCAGAAGCAGTTTGGGTGCTTACACTTGTACATGATGCTATACTCGATCGAGATCTGTATCAGGGAGAAGAAAAAAAAACAAAACACAACAACTCAGAAGTGACCACATACTTTGTTCAGTTAGCTAGACACTTGTAAATGATACAAAACTCAGGGAGAACTAATTTTTCCAACCATGATAAAATATAATTGACATGACCAAAAATCTGACTCCCTCACTCTCTAATCCAACATCATTTGGGTTAACAAAGTTTTAAGTTAAAGCTACTATTCAAGAGCCAAAAGAAGTGCTTGATAAAATTCCCCTTTCTGCAGCCTGCTCTCCTCCTGTTGTTCAGGATAAACATTTTTCGTGCTTTTTTTTCTTTTTAAGTCCACTTCTATTTAATATTAAAACTTGACTAACACTAGGAGTGGAGAATCAAGTAACAGCAAGCAGTCTGTGTTACTCTGGAGAAGAAGAGATTTAGAACGAAGACAAGAGTAAGTAAGGAAAAAAAGGGAGGGGTAGGGACAGCAGGAAGGAATGCAGGGGGATTCAGAAATCCAGTGATATAAAGGTTACTACCTTGTACTGACATGGGCATATCTCATTTATAAATGTTTTAATTTGTTCCCCAAATTCTAATCTTAACAGAAAACAGGTAATAACACTCAGATTAGTCAACTAACAGAAGGAAGTGGTGATTCCTCCTCCTTTATTTCCTGCAGGCAAAAATTTATCTTGGACATCTGAGGATCTGCATTAAGCTTACTTACTCAAGAGATCTGACCTCATTCAATGCTTCACTGGTTAGCAGGAAAGAGGGTGGTGGTGTTTTTTTTTTTTTATATTGATGTTCTTTGAACTTCATTATTCGCCCCCATTAGTAACTCTAAGTTGTGCGTTTACTGTTTCTTCTGAGTTTCTAGAGTTGAGACGGCATAGAAATACCTTTCTGCTGACTGCTCTTCTTCTGCATACAACCACTAAAAAAGGACACTAACAATGACCTGGTGCCAAGAGCTACAGTAAACAAGGGACTTGTAACCTGTGATAACTCTGCCTTCCTAAATACTAGGTGTGCTCCACTCCAAAAACAACATTCAGAAATACACAGGGAAAAATCAATTAAAAACTAGCG
>CM021766.1:6967372-7023428 GCA_011076525.1 Nettapus auritus
ACAAAAAAAAAAAGAAAAAAAAAAAAAGAGTAACAACCCTCTTGCACTGCCAGCAAGAGCTTAAAAGTTTTTAATTACGAAATGATATTCTAATGACTCATGGCAGTTAGCTCCAGCACTATCAGCAGCGCGATGCCCCTCACAGAGCACCGAATTAACCCGCTCTGGTCTACAGAACTCCCTCCTGAACAGCCCCCACGCTCAGCAGAGCCAGTTCCGACATGAAACCACCACTCAAAACACCAAAATTGGGGAAAAAAAGGAAAAAAAATAAACCCCAATTGACACGGCATTTCTCACAGGATCCAATCCAGCAAACATCCTCATTTACTCTGCAGTTCCATCCTGAAGTAAAACACGCTCCGCCCCAGCCTGTTTGTGTTTTTTTTTTACTTAGTGTTTTTTTAAGGCACTGTTTGACATGTATATCAAACGAGTGTGAGGGGAAGGAGTACCTTGGTGAGGCCGAAGACAAGCTGTTTTCCCCCAGCAGCACCCTCCAACGCCCGCTTTTACAATGTTGACAGAGTCGTATGGCAGCATGCTGTCGGCCTGACCAAGCACAAAACTACCTCTGCCAGCAAGCCGGACCCGAGTACTGAACCTTAACAAGTCTCGTTGGGCACACCCAGCCGAAAATACGTCACCAGAGTGCTCCTGTCAGATCTGGCACCCCTAGGAACGAAGCTGGGTGGCAAAGAGCCCTGTGCCACACAGCCGCAGCTGCCCTGCCAGCTGCAGTACCCTGTTCACGGCTCCATCTTAAAGCAGGGGGGCCACCACTGCTCCCTTCCCTTCCTTTCCCTTCCTTTCCCTTCCTTTTTTTTCCCTTTCTTTCCTTTCCCTTCCCTGTGCTTCCCTCAGCCGGGCCTCGGGGCTGGCGGCGGCCCCGCGCCCACAGCCAATCCCCGACCTCCAGCGCGGCCCCGCTGGGGGATGAGCCCAACAACCCGCTTGTCTCATTAGTCACATCCGAAGCGTGGTCGCCGTATCTTTAATAAAACCTATCTGTGGAGTTCTGTGTGTGCATTCCTGCAATTTTTCAGAATGAGTGAGTTTAGTAATTCAGGGCCTGGAGCGCTTCCCCTCTGAGCTGAGAGCTGGGACTGTTCAGCGGGAGGTGAGGGGGAGATACCAACATCTATAAATACCTGGTGGTATTTCAGTGCTATTCTCTGTGGTGCCCAGTGCCAGGACAGGAGGCACTGGGCACAGCCTGGAGCCCAGGAGGTTCCCCTGACCACCAGGCAGCCCAGAGGCTGTGGGGTCTCCTCCTTGGAGAGGTCCAAAAGCCGTCTGGCCATGGGCCTGGGCACCCTGCACGGGGTGGCCCTGCTGGGGTAGGGGCTGGGCCTGAGGGACCCCGAGGTGCTGCCAGCCTCACCGGGCTGCTATTTTGTGATACTGAAAGGTGGCACCTTCCCGACAGGACACAGAAAGAATAATGCTAGTTCAGTGACTGACAACACTGGTTTAGGAAAGCTAATGAACACCACTTCCAAAGGGTACTGAACATGCTATGTGTGTGTAACTCTCCTGTCACAGTGGCATGAACCAGTTTTGGAGGACATGGGGAAAATGCTTCCAAGAGATGGAGAGAGGCTTCTATTTACTCTATTGTACAAAATAAATGGCACTTCAGAAATCCATTATCTTCTATCCTTTTGCATACTGTCTTCAATTTACTTTCACAGAATCACACAGAACTGTAGGGGTTGGAAGGGAACTGAAGGAGATCATCGGGTCCAACTCCCAACCCCCATACTTCAAATTCACAAGTAGATCTGTGCTTTTACAATAACATGTAAATAATCTTTTCTATCGTATTCTTGTCAAGATTCTCACTTAAATGGAGAAACCAATCTTTAAGAAGTGAAAAAGAGACAACCATTTCTGTGTGGAATCAGGAGTTCAACTCAATGATCTTTGTGGGCCCCTTCCAACTTAGGATATTCTACAATTCCTGCATGATTTCATATACTGCTTGCATTCTTTCAAAATTAACCAAAAAACAAAGAAACAAACAAACCTACTTAATGAATCACATCAAATTTTCACAATTGCAACAGTACAAGTACCTCTAAACATGCTTCGTGAGCTGCACAGAAATCAAAACCATAAACCCACAGATCCTACAAAACTTACTTCTTCTGTCCTCTTTGTTTGCGCGGCACTGAGTTTTGCCTTGGAGTTTTCTCGCAAGCTCCATCGGTGCTGTCGCTGGCTTCGCTCTTGTTTAAAGGCTGGTTTTTCCATGGGATAACATACCCAGGAGTTGGACTGAATTGTTTTAAGTCTCCTTGTCCTAATGAGCTCCGTTCACCACAGTAACAAAAGGCGCAGAGTTGTTCGCTGTGGGAGGGAAGATAATTATTTCTTTTTGGGGCTGGGGGAAACAGCAGAGATATTCCATCCAAGATCAACTTCCATGCCAATTTAACCCTTCACAGGAAAGCAACAATAGCTCCCAAGTGCTGTCAGGTATCAGAACCCAACATGCAGGAAGACTAACTACTTCCAGCCTATTTACACTTATGCTAAAGAACCTTTGAATTTACAGAAGTGCATGATTCAAATAAATAAACAGGAAATATCGAAGTGCTTAATAAAAAGATCATCTTTTTGTTCAAAAATTCTTAGCACATGACAGGTCCACCACTATTTCCAGTCACACAGTAGCTAAAAGGCACAAGAAAACTGGGCAAAGAAACAAAAGACTACGAGGAACAACTTGATTAACATCCTGCACCCATTCTAAGACCTCAGCACTGCCATCGTGGAAAAGGCAAAGCCTTCTGTACACAGTGCATATGTGCTACACACACATTTTACGTAAGCACACCATGTATAACAGCACAGCATGCAGATCCTATACACCAAAAGGTTTATTCAGAGGATGAACAGAATGGGAAAATCACAGCAATGACTGCAGTCCCACACAGCAGAGCATATGATGCACCCAGATCCAACTACCCTCTTTCACACATAAAAACAATGCGGTACCTCCAAGTTTGACTAGAGGAAATTTGTATTTACAGAACTGTGACCGTTAAGCCATCCCTGTACCGTTTGCAATTATGTTTTAGCATGCAGAACATAGCAACAGCACTGAAATGACAGCTCTGACAGCACTCCTTGTGTCACATCATATGGAAGCTACTGAAAAATATTTCTGTAATAAACATATCCACAAACTTAAAATGTGAACTTCTGCAACTAATGCAGTTTGCATTAGTTTAAAGGAAGGCCATTTAACACATTTTTCTGCTTAAATGAGCAATTCTGTTTTCTTCGTACTTCCGCCCCTAAGACCCCAGAAAGATGCCTGAGGGAATCAGGCTCTTGGCTGGAGGCCTCGTTTTGACTGGATCCCGTTTAAATAGATGTAAGCGCATCTGCAAGGTGGCATGTTTGGGTTTTGGTCTGTGTTGGGTGGGTGGGTGGAGGGAGGTAACGTGGGAAGAAGAGGAAATCTTAAGGGTAAACTCCTGCATGTATTTCCCAGTAAATTCTGGAGAGAAAATAAGGAGTACCCATGCTTTTCAGCCAGGTGAGGTCTGAGCAGCAAGAGAAGAAGAAAGCAAAAAAAGAGAAGTTGCAGCTTGGAACAGAAGACCCCAAGAAGCCAGCAAAGCCACCTCCGATTGGATTTAGCACACTCTGTGACAGGTCTTTTGCCTACCACAGAGCAACACTAGGAAAAAGAAAGATTAAAGCAATTAAAAGTGAGGCACATAAAACACCTTTGAACTGTGCTATTGCAGGGCTGGTAACACCAGACAAAGCCTGACACAGGGAGCAGTACGTCAGGAGTACTCAGCCTGAAAGGAGGCCGCTTCCTTTCACTTCCAGGTAGGACCGCACTTTCCCCAGGGCAGACACACACCTGGGGTCATGCAGGTTGGTGGGCAGGTAAAATAGGTGCAGTTCCTGGTACTCAAATTAATACCCTGCCACAGTAACGAGAGGAAATGTTCACCTCCACCTTTCTGGCCTGGGTCCCACGTCTCTCACGGATCCTGCCTGAGCACAAATCCCAGGAGCTGACGGTAAATACCTGCCGCTTTCCCAAAATCTTTCGAAAAAGATACTCGAAGATAAAGCGATGTGAAGAAAATGAGGATAAACACAGCGTGAGACTGGGGGGAAAACTGCAGTTACAGCTAAATGGGAGATACATCTGCCTTACAAGCTAGCTTTCCACGTGGCACAGCACCAAATAAATGCTGCTGTGTGTGTGTCAGCGCCTGTAACCCACCAGACTGGCAGCGAAACCTGAGCTGACCTCGCAGGCAGAGTTTGTAAGGCGGGCGAGCAAAGCTATTGAGGCTAGCTGAGACTAGAGAGACTTGTGAGGAGACTTAAGAGATTTAAACAGGCAGCACAACGGCATATAAATTACACTAGTTACAAACACGAGATTATCCACAGCGGAATAAATAATTATTCACACATCCTGTTAGGACAGACAATTGCTACTCACTGAAAGACTTGAGGATAATTATGAGTAAAGAAAAAAAGCTCCTTGAAGTGAAGTCGCAGCAAACACGTGCTAACGTTGCGATTTATACAAGGGAAATATGAAACAATAATTGAAACAATAAACCGACTTTTAAAGCCGTAGTAGTTTCAAAAGGCACGCGGGGGTAAGGCAGCTATTTCTGGAGGCCGCAGCTCCTGCATCGCGACTTCCAGGGAGGGAAGTGAAACAGCAAGAGCCGGGAGCTTCACAGCTACTCCTCAGAGCGGTGTGGACAGCTGTGATGCTGTCAGGAATCAGATGGTTTGTGCTGCTGCTCCAGCAAAGCTGAGGAGCACGGGTGAAGCAAGAGCTCGCAGGCCCAGCGGGGAAGGGGCTGGGGAATCCTTCGCTGAAGGCTCGCAAACAGGCGGACGCAGGAGTCGAGGAGAGGAGAAGCAGAACGCTGCCAGACCGCAGCCAAGAGGCGCTGGGGCTGAGACGGAGGGGAGGGATTATAAAAGGGGGGAAAAAATGAGTTGTGACACTTTCAAGGGAGGGTGAAGAGAGCGTGCTGATAAGCCGCAAATGCATCTGGCCCCCGAAGACCTGGAAACAAGCCGAGGCAGCACCCCGACGCTGGAGGAGCTCAGCAGGAAAGCCGCGTTCCTCCACTCCCCAACACGGCACGTCGCTGGTTCGTCACGCCGTACCAAGTGGCCACTTCCATCATGTAAGCCTTTTAGGTTTAAGCGCTCAGTAAATATTTTAAGTTATGTCTGCATGGGCAGAAGGTAGAGTTTTTTATTCGCCTCATCTGAGGATAGCAGCGAGTACTTGCGAATCGACTTTCCATATGTCAATATGCAATTAGAGGAGCTAAATCTGCGGTGCAAGAAGAGCTCTCATGGTGGAGATAATGAAATTGAGATATTGGCAACTCTTAAGATCAAACCCTAGATCTGTTATCGTAATTAGCATATTTTCAGAACAGGCTAATTCAAAATGGGATAACAAGCAAGAGATGATGTGTCACATATCTTTTTAGAAGCTACTAAGGGAAAAAAAAAGAAAGACTAAGCTCACTGCATTTAAGATATACGTATGGTGCTCCAGAAGAAAATGTGAAATCATTACTTTAATTTCAACCCAATTCCTAATTTTTCCTAGAACAAATGCTACTTTATATATGTAAAATTTAAAATTCCACAGCTGGTGTGTTGCCAGGAGGTGCTGACAACTCACCTCATCCCAAAGGGATTTCATGGATTTGTATGCAAGCAAATCGTAACACACGATGCAGAGAAAAAAAAAGTTCAGAGCAAAACAGACACGCAACTGGATTTCGGAGATGCAGTAAGAGGCAACGAGGTCAATGTCTGAAGCTAACGTCTGCTCCTTCCAAACCTTGACAGGAGGTCCAGATGTTCCCAGAAGGTAACAGAGATGCCCTTTCTATAAAGAAATGTGTGAAACTCAGCAACCTGCTGCAGCCATTATCTTCTACAAGTCTCTTCCACGAGCAGAACTGACTCAACCCTCTGACAAGAATCTAAGATGCTATAATCCAGCACGGTCCGCATCCCAACAGAAGAAAACAAAACGCCCTGGAGTCATTTAATCCTGGAGGAAGGGAGAAGAACAGTCACTATTTCCTCTACTTAAGCGATGACATATAGTCATTAGGACTCATCCTAAAACACAAACTTTCCTGTTCAAAGGATTTCATTTCAACACATGCAGGATTGGGCAACTGGTTGCACAATATTAAATTATAACCAGAGAGGGAGAAACATCTGGCTTGCTTGCAAATATTCAGTGAGGGAATTAAGGTAAAATTGAGTCTCAAGAACTTTGTTAAGAGAATAAAGGCTGACCACCGGGCTTACCATGGCTTGGAGAGCACCAAGTGCCAATGCAGCTACACTCCCAAGAAAAAGCAGAAGCCCCTCCTGGATCCTTCTGGGATGGCAAATGGCACTGGGGTCCTGTGTCAGCCAAGGCTCCTCGCCAAGAAGCAGATGTGCAGGCTGGCTTCAGTAAACATGCCTTGTTTACACCGCGTCCCCGTCTCACAGACCTACGCTTGTGTCTGCTCGAGTCCTGCTGTGCTGCTGGCAGGAATTGCTCTAGGTTGGTCCCCGGAGCCAGTGTGACCCTCGATGGGATCAGCAGTGATCCTCCACTCTCCTGCCTGTTTTTCATCCCCGAGGGGAACTCAGGACAACGTGCAGTGACGTGTGGCACTGCCACTGAGCCACAACGTGGTGGGTGAAGCCAGAGTAATACGTTTCCCTTCCTCCTTTCCATAGGAATAACTTCACCAACAATCCTTCCCTACAGCCATACCTCTGTGGTTGTCTTCCAGGTCCCCTATCCAGCCCAGTGCCGAGGAAGAAAGCAAGTGGCCAGTGTTGATGACATCTGTCAGTACAATGCTTCAAGCTCCACACGACTTCTAGTACTAAGTGATGAAGGAGGTGGAGTAAAGAAAATCCTTCAGCCTCCTGTTCTGAAGGGAGGTGCTAAAGGTCCCCTTTTTGTGGGGAACACGCACAGGGGAACCCCAAAACTCTACAGAGATGAACAGAAATTGTCAACAGCGTGAGAAACACAAACTCATGGATTCAACTCAGCAAAGGCCCTCCTCTTACCTCTTCTCAAATCCCTCCCGGCCTCCTAGGGCACACCAATTACCACAGATTTATTGTGCATCCACCTTTCCAAACAGCCTCATTATTAACAGCAGAGGTCGTCATTGCTGTTTAAGCAGGAAAAGGCATTGAATTATATCTGAGGAAACACAAGGCATGGCAGTTCCAGTAAGACCCACTAGCTATAACCATTGCCTTACCATTAAACACTGTGGTCCAGGGGAACACTACTGACATTTCCTACAACACTGACTGAATTACAGTTTTTCCTCTAAAAATAAAAAGAAAGCGAAGAGGGAATCGTTAGGTTTTTGCTGAGTTAGTTTGCTTTTAAAGGAATTATGCCATGATTTTCTACGTGTCTACAAATGCCTTCAGGATGTCTCTTCTCACACACTCTGGCGATTTTGAAAGGTGAAACGGAGAAGCATAAAACCTTGGGTGGTATCGGCAAAGTTGTTCCGGAATTTTAAAATGGTTTTATGCAAGTATTATTTGTAATTACAAGTAAGCTGAGCAGAACGAAATGGAATGCTTGGGAGCAAAACACAACTTCAGAGCACTGTTTGTAGAGATTATGAAAGCGGACTGATGGGAACTGGCCTTGAGAATGAGTCTCTCAGCTAACCCTGTCGGTTGTTTTCACATACGTTAAAAAGCTAAATTAAACACTACAGGGGATCTACTATTTATTTACCTATGCCAAGTTGCAATAATGCACTAACTTTATCTCCGTTTTATGTTGTGTTATTTAAAGAGGGAAGTGTTTTTGTCCTTAGTGAAGATACACCGTTGTATCACTTACGTAAATGCAAATCAAGACCTGCACGCTATGCTTTAACCGAAAAAAAAAGGTTTCAGACTTAAAGCAATGCCAGCGATCTGCACCAGTGTGAGTTCTAATACGTGAGAGACTCACAGAAGTGAAGTTATTAGAAAATTTAGGGAAGTATGGAACATCGCCTTCTTATATCTAACTACCCTGTCCATACCTGACCTTGGATAATGAAGAAGCTTGAAGCAAAACTGCCAAGAACGTTGGAGAAATCTCCTTAGAGGACATGTGACGGCTTCACATTGATATAGCATGAGAAATCCAACCAACCACCCTGCTGAATTGATGATACTAAGAATAAAGAAGCATGAGAAGTGCCAAATAAAGACATTTCAAAGAAAAAGATGCAGACATTCTCAGATGCGAGCTGTATTTAAATACACTCAACGCTCTCCTTCCCATAGGAAACCAAGTCACAGGACAACGTGGAATTTTCAAGTTGTCTGACACTCTGTACTACTCCACAGATGTGGTTTTGGAAGCAGCATTTAACTTACACAGTACAATTTCTTTAAAAAGAAGGGAGGTGGGGGCAAGTTCATACGAACTGCAGAACTTCTGGCGAAGGATTTTCAAGCTAAGTCTGCACAAAGCAATTAAACGACATTAAACAATAACTGCTCTCCAATTTTGTCACACCAGCTCGATTGGAGTTCTACAGCCGTATAAACTACTTCATGATACTCTTCCAATTAGAAAGAAAACATTACCCCCCGAACACCATCAGCGAAACGCCACATTTACCTGACGTTTTAAGATTTAAAAAGTACAAATAGGCTTTTACGTGCCGTCAACGTGCGTCAACTTTAAGCTAAATGAATGTTTAAAGCTCGTTTAGGACCTCACAAACCATAAATGTGGGAGGAGCTACGCTATTTTGAGAGGTGATTTAGCCTGTGAGTGATAAAACCCCACAAAAAGAAGTAATGTGGTCTGTATCATCAGTGTGCCTTAGTGCCCAGTGGTGTTGTCTGGTAAAGACAGATTCCCTCTCCTGGAGTACGAGCACGGACCATGCCAAAAATGCATGGCCTCTGGCACCCCTTAGGAGATCTGTTACAGGCAGCTTCATAGGAATGCTAAATAGGGTCTCGTTGCCTGAAAATCACTGAAATTGAACACCTACCAACTTGGCTGTTTTTCCAAGAAAGTTCCATGAAAATCGTTCAGTCGCATTAGGGAATGGAAAACCATGTTGTTCTGCATCATTCAAACTTCGTGTATTTTCTTTAAAAACATACTTAAAGAAAAGGTGAAGTACACCAGAGTGGGCTCTTTAGTTGAAACCACGCTGGGTCAGGCTAAAGGTCTAGCCAGCCCAGTATGGTCGGTGTTGGAAACATGATAAGCATGGGTGGTATTAAAGAACAGGGCAAACACATGATACCTTCCATGCCTCCACGTATTTTCAGGTCAGAGCCATCTTGAATCAGGTGCTATCCCTAAATACTCAGTATTTCTTAAACTCTCTTCCATGGACTTGCCTGTTCTGCTCTTGAATTCATGTCGGTTTTTTTTCCCTCACTCCACAACATCCTTTGGCAAGGATTTCCATGTCAGTCTAGACAACCGTCTGCTGGGCAAAGGATCGCCTCCCTTTATTTTGCATCTGGCCCTGAAAGTTTCATCTGACAAACCCTTGGTGTCTTGCATTAAACCGAGCAGTTAATACACAGCCACCTCAGGGCACCGATGATTTTGTAGGCCTGTTATCCTCCTCTTCCAGCCTCTTTCAGAGTGAAGGGTCCTACCTTACTTGACTGTTCCCCATAGGAAAGCTGCTCCGTGTCTGTGATCAACCCTTCTGATGCTCTGTGAATCTTTTCAAGTTTTCTATAGCTGATTTGGAAGTTACAGATATGCCTTCTGTAACCCTATCTAAATTAACCCAAACTTGTTTTTCCAAATGTTTCTGATCTCACCAAGAAGACCCCGTGCGCTCATGCAAACCTTAGCGGATCAAACCTACAAGAAATTCTGAATGTGAAAATGTGAAACCTGCTCAGAAATTCTCTCGGCACTAAGCAGGCTCCAGTCTCGGTGCCTACGTGAAGGCAGGCTCCAGATGCACCATCCTCTCCCCGTGAACGCTTCCAGCAAAGGTTAGAGACTCTCACAGGGATCATCTCCGCAGTGACAGCTCACGGCTGCTGTGAATCCAGATTCTGTCATTTAAATTGCGTGTACTTTGAGTGAGCTGTCTGTCTGCCTCCAGGAAAGCCAACACGGATACGAAGAGAAGAAACTCTCGGCTGGAACGCAGAGCAGAGGAGGAGGGAACAGGAAACTGCGTTTTGGGACTGAACTGGAAGTGAAGGAAGGCGTGATGAGTGAATGGGCAGGGCGAGACTGAAGGCTTACTGCGCAGGAAAATGGAAAGGTGATGGGGAGCAACAGGACAACTGGCTGTGGGGAGTAACACAAATCATACCAAAAGCCAAAGGGAGCAGGAAGAGAAATCTGCCTCTGTTTACACGGAAAATGAACAAGAAAATGGAGGAAGATGTGAGAAGAAATGTCATGTCAGAAACAGAGCTTGGGGTAAGGAAAATGAAGGCCTGTCAAAGAACCAAAAAAGAAAAAATGGACAGGACACAAGCTAGGATTAGAAATCTGATGAGCAAAAACTAGGATTAGGAATGTAAGGAGAATGGGAAAACAGTATGACTGAAAAATGACAGAAGTGAAGATGCCCGGCTCCTACCGTCATTCCTGACTGAAATGCAGCGGTGAAACCCTCTGACAAAGCAGGCATCGCATCCACTTCTGTGCCTGGGTCTGTGTGAGCCGCTGCCTACCACGTAGTGCTGTCAGAGCTTCAGCGTGGTCTGACAGGCTGCCAGCCACAAAACCCAGCTCATGGGGTGCTTCTGTCTGCCTGCCATCTCTCAGAGGAAGGAAAATCTGTCTGAGCAGCGAACGGATCTGACCTGCCAGGGCTAGGCTGGCTGCCCACAAGCGGCAGGACAGCTGCACGTAAGCAACAGGGCAGAACCAGGTGGGGAGAGGCAGACTTGGTAGACAGCCAGAAAAATGGCCTCAAAACCTTCATCCGTGAGAGACAAGCGGTGACTGGGAGCAGGACACCATAAACCTGGAGAACAGGCTCACACAAGGCATTTCTAAGCAGGGTTTCCATGGTTGGACCACCTCTACGTAGCAGACTGATTCAAGCAGCAAAGGACTGTGCGACTCAAAGGCATGGCTACGAATGTCGAGTCCCACCAGCACACGAAAGCATTAAAAACATTAAGGCCAGAATGTCAATTCGGAGAATCATAAAGGTTGGAAAAGCCCTCCAAGATCATCTTACCACCAGTATCACCCACTAAACCCTGTCCGTTAGTACTGGAAGAGGATTTAAGAGCAGTTTACATAAACTTCTGTCCGGAACGACGACTGTCATTACATGCCTTAGGAAAGGAGTTAACTAGGGGACTTCCAAAGGCCAGAACTGCTTTAACAACCATCAGTCATAAAATTCATTTCTGCAGTCAATGCATGAGACAGGATGGACAAACAGGAAGTTCTTGCTAATTTTTCTAATTTTTCAGTCTGATGTCTTCCTCTGCACCTACTGACAATATTCAAATTGGGCCGTCTTAGTGATTTCACTCTGTGGTAGGCTGGTCATTGGTAGAATGACAAATTATTATTTTGCTATTATTAAATAACCTTTTTTTTTAGGGGGATGATGTGACGTGAAAGGATGATGTCTGTACTTTGCAGATGTAAAGCTCCATCACTGACCTCAGAGAAAGATACTATAAATGCTCAGATGGATCTAGGTCTGAAAGCCTAAAACAAAGCCACGCAACGACTTCACGTGCCCTGTTCCACGCATTTGGTCTGCTCTGCACACAGAATTCTCACAGAAAAGCATTTATGTAAAACTACAAACTGTAGTTTCCTGCACACGTGCAGGAAAGGAAGCGATTAGACTTTCAAAATTAATCTTAATTCTGGTATCCCCTAAAATACATGCTTGACTTTGCAACTTCAACCATTTTTAAACACACTTCATATCAAATATTACTTTTTTTTCACCAGATATTTTCTTTTTTCACGCAATCAACAGATGTGTTGATTCTTCTTTTCAACAGAAGAAAGAACCCCATCCCTGCATCTCCAGACTCCAAATTTCACCTCGGAAGCTGCACCAAAGCAAGGGGGAATAGTGCAACTGTGCAGCAATGAAAACGATGCGCTTTGCCCAACTACAACGCGAAGCAGAAGACCACGAAGGTGTGTTGCCAGCTTTTTTGTCGTGCTAGTGACATTCTCACCAGAGAGACTCTCATGAAAAAAGCCGCGTGAAAATCTCGGCAGCTCCACCTGTTGATTTTTTAAGGATGTTCTGTCTCCGTCATTTCAGCAAAAGGACTGAAAATGCGCAATTAATGCCACTTACAGTCTCGGGAAGCAGACAGAAAATAAAATGAACCAAAAGGTGCTTTTGTTCTCCTATGAAATTGTGTTCCTAGGCCATTCTTGTTAGCTTTTAATGCTTGGGGCTGACGATGCGGGAAGCAGAGGAGGAAGGTGCACGTAGGCTCTGCGGCTGGTTCCTGGCCACGTGCCCGCTCAGGGCTGCACTGCCCCTGCTCCCTGCCAGCAGCACAAACCCCAGGAGCGGGCTCCTTTCGAAGGCTCTGGATTCCACTCCGCCGTAAGTCCTGGGCTGACAGAAGCTTCTCGCAGGGCTCAGAAAAAGAAAAAGAAAGGAACGACCAAAGGAAAAGCCTCCAAACCCCCTGCCGCTCCTGATATATAAGCGCTGGCAGCGTTACTTTGACCACTGCCGGGCTTGATAGTTTATCTTCGCTTGACGTTGTTGCCCCTCCCCATGCATGGTCAATAATTCACTCACTGCTCCGCAGCGTACACACACACCCCTCATCCCTTTCAGCCTGCCGTACCCCGGTGTGGCTGAGATGCTGTTTACTCTAAGGTTTTAGCACGTTGCTTTCCGAGCACTAATCCTCAGTCGGTTGTTAAATTCCTACCCCGCGATCCTCTTCGCAGTTAATGGCTCTCTTGGACACCCCGCTCCGTACTAAATGCACTGTGAGGCTCCAAAACTGGCTACACCTCCATCACCCTTCTCTTCAGTGTTCTTAGTTAGTCTCAGGAGAGGTCAGGAGAAAAATACCACGCCAGCCAAGCTTTGGCTCAGCCCCCATCCTAGCGCTGATGCATCCCTACTATGCCAAGCTCACTATTTTTCAATAGCAGATTATTTAATTTTTAAAAATTCCTTTTATGGCTCACGTCCCATGCTTCTCTAACTCCTTTATCTTTACTGCCAAAGGGAGAAGCCCAGAATTGTCTTATATTCAACTATAATTACTGAAGAAAGTGGTGCTAAAGTAGTTCTACCTACACCTGGATCTACCAATGGTAGGGGCTTTGGTTCTCTTCTGTCCCCCACCAATTCCCGCACTGTTACAACATACTGCCATACCTCTCGCACACCTAAATTTCTCTCTATACATATATATATTCATTTCCCTTGGATTAAGTTACTTACACTATAAAATGAAACAGAAAAACTTACACAAGGAGAGATGAAGCTGATGAATATGACTAAGTTGGAAGTCAGCATGAATGCTGCTTCCCCACATTACAGGTCCCAAGCCTCTACGGGGTTTTATTTTATCCTAAATCTTCATACATTTCCTCCCACCCTCACACAAGAGAACCGAAAGTCACCAGTGCGTGTTATTTCACGTCGTGCTTTCTCCTAAGCAAACAGAGTCAAGGCACTCAGAATCCAGCCCTTCCACCCCTGCGAGGCACGGCGCCTGTGTCAACGCATCCCAGACAATGACACAGACGATTGATCAAGAAGTCCCAGATCAGAAGAGGCGTTCTGCTGTTCCGTTTCAAGACATGGTGCCAATAAAACCTGGCGTTACGTTTTTCCATTACGATGAGGACACGAATGATTACTGCATCCAAAGTTGGAACCAACTGGGATGAGAGAAACCTCCATCTCCCAATGAACCGTTCCACATCTTTTCACTACATTTCCTTCAAAAATGTTAGACAGGGTACAATCATTGCTATTTTCATTATAAATTAACAGTACTTAGCTTTTTAATGCTTTGATCAGCCAAAGCAATGGACCTTTCAGTATTGACTAATCAAACTCAGCGCTGCCAGTTGGCAGAACAAACATATTGAGGGCAAATAAGGGTGGTTTTTGAAAAAAAATAAATAAATATGCGGGGTTTTTTTTTTTTTTTTGGCTGTTGTCCAGTTTTAAAGAAAAAGTTTATGGCTAGGGAAAGTGCTGTAATCCACTATCCATGATAAGAGCCAGAAAGTAACCTTGAGAGGAACGGAGAGCGGATGAAACAACACGAACAACTTTTGCAAACGATCCAAAACAGGACCAAATAAAGAACCAAAACAACTGCTCAGTTCCAGCTGCTCTGCATATTTACTACAGTTCAGTATTAGCTTAGGAAAGTTCCATTAAAAACAGAATTTTTGTGTATTTCTTTCAGGTATACACACAAGGTGCATTTAACCAAAATTCTCTGTAAGGAGGGAGGTGTCTACTGGAAACTAACAAGCTTGTGAGCAGGGAAAATATGAAAATGATACACGCAGGAAGTAAATGAAGTAAACTTTAGCGCATGGGAAACGTGCTCTGCGTCTGATTAGGAGGATGTAAAACGACTATGTTATTCTCTCCACGTCTGTCAAAATATAATTACACCTGTAAGGGTCTGGTAACTGCTACCAGACTGGTAACAGCGAGCTCTGCAGCCAAAGAGAGCTGCTACTGGGTTAAAAGCTCTTAGTGGGGCTTCGTCACAGAAGCTCTGCTAGAATTCTGTGATAACCTTTCAACAGCGATCACAAGGCAGCGTGTTTTAATTTTCCCCAAATAATGTAATTACATATAATTAATACTTTCACTGATTTTGAGGCAATTTATACTGACAACAAGTTGGGAAAAAAAAACACGGTAATGTTATTTTATTATGAATTCTTAAATAAGGAAAAAATATAGTAGAAATTGCAAGAGATTTTTTTTTTCTTCCTGAAAAGATAGGAATACAAACTGAAACTTCAGAACCAATTGTATATGGATTTGCTTATACACCATTTTCTCTGCAGGAACACTTCAGTAATCACGTTTTATCTCCTATCACTTCTATCTGTTTTAATTTAAACAGTTAATATGCTGTAATCCGAGGGTTTACGAGTGTAATCTGAGGACAACACTCAAGAAACATGCTTTTCACCTTGATCTCCCTCTACACCAATTAAGCCACCAGTCTCAAAACCCAAGAGCTGCCAACACAGGCTGCCGTTACTGATACTTCAGAGCACCAGTAGCGTGTCCTGAGTCTGTGTTCCAAGTACTCTGTGCCGCGTTATTCAACTCCTAGCGCCCGTCTCCTCGCTTACTCACCTGGTTTTTGCTTCGACACCAACAGAGGCGGTGGAGCTTGCAGACTCCTCAGACACTGAGCGCTGAAGGACTGGTGTTAGCTGCTTGGTGCTGTCCACTTCTGCTTGGGCATCTTCTTCTGCAGACTGCTCTTTGACTTCTGTTTAAAAAACAGTATGAATAATTATTTAATTTGACTATTAAAACCAGACCTGTAAGCAGGTGATGCCAACATCTATTTTATTTATAGACTACTTAACCCACGTAACTGTCATCAGACACAACAAAAGTGAAGAAAATATTATCTTTCACACCTAAATCATGAAACTGAGTGTTTGTAAAGTTATTTGCATACTGTGATGAATTGAAGATGTTCAATAAGCAATGAGGAATGGGATGGGGAGGGTGCTGCTCAACAACAAACAGCCTTTTCATACAAGGCTGCAGTTCTACAAGCATTTCCAGCAAGCCTCATGTAGAAAGGCTGCCAAAAGCAGCGCTCTCATTCTCCCCTCATCTATTCTGCGCCTGCATTTTCATCCCAGACCAAGTACCAGGGTGACCACACTAACCGGGGCTATAATACACCTTTTTTTTTTTTCCAGTTTAGCTCCAACTCCGACCAATTCCCCCTAATTCATTCCTGATTACAATAACTCTTTGCTGGCACAGGGCTGGGGTGGTGAAGGAAGGAAGGAAATGATTTATGCCAGCTTCATGTCCACGTTGAGCTGTTGGAATATAAGCCGTTTTTGCAGATCCCTTTAATTTAGCTTAGTTGTTAGACGGAAATATATACACCTACAGCTAACAAAGCTTCTGTTTGTCTCGATAGTTTGTTTCTGAGCAGAAACATGAAAAAACAAGCGGCCACTGTGTGTGCAACTTCAATTCTGCTCCCGTTTGGTCCTGTCCTTTGCACTGAGTGAGTCAGGGAGCACTGCAGGGCGTCGCACTGGGTGTAACGGCACACAGAGGCACCAGGGAGCTGGTCAAGGCTGGAGAGCAATAAAACATGGTATAGCTGCACTCCTCTATACCTTCATTTCGAAACCTAAGCAAGAACGATTACAGGTCTCCAACTGATGCTCTTTGGCACATCCAGCTTAAGACGCTTTGAAAAACGATTAATGTATGTTTCGCAAGACAAATATTGCAAAAGATAAATGATTCAAGTGGAGAACGGGATGGAAAGAAGAATCTGTGACATGGGTGGGCATGCAAGAAAGCTGCTACAAACTTTAATCTTACAAGTAAGAATCATAAAGACGAAAATCCCTAGGAGAAAAGACTGCAACTTCAGGAGAGCCTGTCTTGGTCTGTCGTATTGAGATACACCCCCCAGAGCAGATTGAGAAGGGGAAATCTTTCTTGTTTGATGCAAAAAGATTTAAGCGAAATTATTCTTTAACCTCAAGTGAACTCATTTAGGGAGACACTGTATAATGTTTAAAACCCTTGATGAATGCATCCTAAAATATTTAAAAGAACCACACAATTGAGAAAAAAGTATAAGAAATTCCTGTTCCTGACTGGGTGTGCCAGGTGTTTGAGCTGGTGTAAGCTGGACCTGCTTCACTTATTTCAGTCACGCTACTGAGAACCACACACCTGAAATGGCTTTGGACATCTGAAACATCCAAAGGCCAAATGGCCTTTGTCGCAAGGCCAAATGGCTCACTTCAAAACTAGTCCACAAATCTGTCCTCAAAAAAAAGATGCTGGACAAATACTTTACACTAAATAAATGCCCTGCCAGAAATACATTCTCTGCAGCACTCAACAATATAGATACCCATAAAACACCACCACCTACAGATGAATACATCCTCCGTTTTTGGCCCATCTGAACAGTCATTCCTGGACTAGGAAAATGGCAATGCCCAACAAAGCCCTTCAGAACAAGCTGTAGTTGGTTTCCAAAGTATGTTGGATCTAAAAAATCATTTTATGTAAGTAACCCCAAAATTTCTAAGCAGTCTCAATTAAGAGCACAAACTCCTTCGTATCAGAAATCAGAGGGGAGCTGTTGTGTGTCTGGGAGGGTACATCACCAGCTGTGTACAACTCATGGACACCTGCAAGGCAGGCAGATTCTAAATCTCAAAACAAAACCTGTAACAGCCTGGGACACACGAAGTACTCAAGAAGACCCAACACAGCCTGGGACATCCACACATGAAGTGCTCAAGGAAGACCATCAGAAACTGTGGCCTTGCTCTGATTCACCTTGATATCAATTAACCTAGTTAAACTCCAAGAAATGAACTTTCCTGTATTTTGTGCCTGCAAAAACTTTCAAGTAAGCAAAAATCATTTTTTTTCATCTCATTACACGTTAACGGACATCCATTACACTAGAAAGGCAAAGTCTGTGCCCACCAAGTCACTCGCAAGAGCTCTGGACTGTGCAAAGAGATGCAGCTTGTTCCAGTGCACAACTACGGGAGCTTACTGCCCCTTGGTCCTTACCCCTGCTGCTTGCTTCCCTAGAAAAGAAGGGACCCAGATTATACTAAATGAGATGAATAACATCTTGACTGCTGTCCCTGTAGTAACCAAACTGTGTCTCAATATACTGTTGGAAGAGTGAAAACACGGTGCTCACAGAATCACAGAATTGTAGGGGTTGGAAGGGACCTCAAGAGATCATCGGGTCCACCCCCCCACCAAAGCAGGTTCCCTAGAGCAGGCTGCCCAGAAAGGCCTTGAATATCTCCAGAGAAGGAGACTCCACAACCTCCCTGGGCAGCCTGTTCCAGTGCTCCGTCACCCTCACCGTGAAGAAGTTTTTTCACATGTTGGTGCGGAACTTCCTGTGCTCCATCTTGTGGCCACTGCCCCTTGTCCTGTCCCCACAAACCACTGAAAAGAGGTTGGCCATATCCCTTTGTCTCCCACACTTAACGTATTTGTAAACATTGATGAGATCCCCTCTCAGTCTTCTTTTCTCAAGGCTGAACAGACCCAGGTCTCTCAGCCTTTCCTCACAGGGGAGATGCTTCAGGCCCCATATCATCTTTGTGGCCTTCTGCTGGACTCCTTCCAGGAGATCATTGTCTTTTTTTGGACTGGAGAGCCCAGAAGTGGACTGGGCTCCAAGCTTTCTGACAGAAAATTCAGGAAAAAGAGAGGTAACAACCTTCCTCTCCATGAGAGTCCCATATAGGCATGGGAAAGGTGCCGTGGATATCCTTATCATCACCTCAGAGACGTTCCTGAAGCACCCGGCCTAATGCCTTAACTGCTTTTCACTGCACTTAATGAACTTCCATCAGACTTGGCTATGGCTTCCTACTTTGAAGTTTCTGGGAATAGAGGAACCATGAATGATTAATAAATGTGAGGCTCATTTGCAGATTTCTGTACAGGGCTTTATTTTGCATCCTATTTCCATGGCTGCTTCTGTCCCACTTAAGATCTGGCCCACGTACAACGAGTTGGTGGGGGAACCAAGAACTGAAGAACTCAATTGTGCAATTCCCAGCTGTAAGTTCTTGCTTTGTTGTTTTTAACGTCACCATAATTCAACAGGAAACAGAGCATTTAATTTTTTATTATTATTTGAAGGGAGTACTTCTTCCCCACCTGACTGGTGAGGACAGGAAGGCCTTCTTAGGTACGTCAAGAGAAATCCCCCAAAGTGTGAGGAGGAAAGTACATCTAGGTACAAGATAACCTGGCACATTGTCCATGAAATGAAGGCCGGTAATACATGCTTAAGCCTATGGCATTGCGCACATTGCCTCTTCAGAGACGTGGTAACAAACAGGTAGTAGCTACTCAGGGCCCGGGACTACTCTGAGCAATTCCCACCCAAAGGAGCCAGCAGAAGACATGGAGCTCCCAGCACGCCTCACAGCTCGGATAACTCGCACAGAGACACCAAGGGGTCGAGGCTGGCAGCGCTCAGGTCCAGCTGGCCCCAGCCAGGCCACGTGGACGGCTTCTGAGCATCTCCATAGACAGAGATATTCAACGGTAGCAAAAAAATCAAAATTAAAAATTGCTTAACGCAAATAGGAGACAGATAAGTAGGAGAGTCAATGGAACTAGGAAAATTTACAGCACGTGTATTACATTTCTCTTTTCATTAACACTCACAGCATTCACCTAAAGATGGGGCTTTGGGGTGAACAGATAAGTCTTAGGTTTTACATTATTTAAGAAGTCATTCTGAATTTTTATACAAGGAAACAAAATCTCTCTCCAAATGTTCTGCATTTTAAGCATTCAAAAATTTATTTCCGTAATAGTTATTTTTTTTTTATTCATCTTTCTAGAGCAGAAGACACCAAATACTGAAGGACAAAACCACTGTACACCACTCAGCAGATGACACAGAGCGCCCACTTTCCTAATAATAGCTGCTTTCCTTACTTACACTGCCTACAGAGAGGACTTGTAACTATCAGAACAACCGTGCTGACACCTTCCTCTTTTCCTGCTCTGTCTTCAGACACAGGCAGAGGGCTCCTGAGGCCAGATGTAGAGGACACGCAGGTTCATGGGTGGGAGCCCTGCGTTTCTGCGAGCTCATCGGGGGCACTGGGTCCCTTCCAGGCTGTCGCGGGCGTGCGGGGAACAAGGACACTGGGGATGGCTGCAATGGCGTTACGCGATCGCAGTTCTCTTTGGGGACGGGATGAAGCAAGAGTGATGAAGCAACACTGGCTAAAGGTCTGAACTGCTCCCTTTTCTGTTTTCTAGAAATCACAAGACGCTATCCTGCAAGCCACCTGGGAAAGTCCACAGCAAGATAAGGCAACATACGTGCGGACTGCTACGGCAATAGGGCAAAGAAAAGACACCAGCAGACCCAAAAGCTGTGTTGTTTGTATTGGAGGGAGGGGTTGGGTGATCTTCATCGTTTGTTTTTCAACATTAGGAATTCTTTTCCAAGTCAAAACCTGAAAATAATGTTAACGGTTCTGCCACCAAAAAAAACTCCTTTAAAATCTTACGAGATTATTCAGTACGTAGTGCTCCTGAGAGGGAAGGGAGGGGGTTATCAAAACAGCCGTAATAAACGTAAAATAAAAACCCTACCGCTGTTTAGATGCGACGAGGTGGCTGTTTAACCTATTTACTGGTTGCTGTCAGACCTACTTGTAATTTGGCAGCCGACAAAGCACATGCTATGAGCTTGCAAAACCCCCAACAAGAGCAGAAAGCGTTATAGGCTGGAAAACACCGGTACCACCAAGTACAGCTGGGGCATTCCGGGGGCTCAGCTGTTGCTCACTGAGATGTCTTCTGCAGGAGGGAATAATAAGTTTCTAACTAGCAGACACAATTGTTATCTTTGCACAAAAAGCGGCACTGCTGCTGCAGATGTTGCCTAACGGGACCGAGTGCTTTGCACAGCCTTGCAGGGGGCTGCAGGAACACCAGCAACACCAAAACGCTCCCGTTTTCGGTAGGGTAGACCAAGGAAGAAAACAGGTCAGTGCAGCAACAATACGGGAAGAAATCTTAACAAGGGGATGTAAATTATGAATTTAACATGCCTGGCTAGCGTCAGACATTGCCACGTTTCATGGCTTTTCCCTACTCAAGAACAAAACAGGTGTTCACTGGTCAGGACATGGTTTAACAGAAACACTGCCTCACCACCACCTCTCCTAGTGCCTTAGGAACCTAGTACCTTAGCAATCATTTATGTGTGGAAATCTTTCATGTACTCTATCTTTGTATGTATAGGTTTTAACAGCCAAAAACAGGGAAAGAGGTTGATGTGCTGAGGCTAACTAGTCCTGTGCAGGGCACCAGCGACCACTCAGAACCCCAGAGCCAAGCCAAAGACAGAGACACACGGAGATGGTTGCCAATAGCTCCTGTCCTTACCCTGCCTTGAGTTTGTGGCCATATATTCTTCTGCTAAAAACATAACTGGGGGGTAAAGGGACAGAAGCAGACTGAAGTTTGAGCATGACAGTAACGGCCAGCACATGAACCAATCCTCCATAGAGGGAAACATTCCTCATCTTAAGTCAACATTGCAAAATTCAATCCACAATAACAACGTGTACAACCATCACAAGTATTGTTTCCCAAGTGGTGCACATATTATATTTAAAGACCTCTACATAGCCTTTATTCCCCCCTATTTGAAAAGCATCACAACGCTTTACCTACTCCAACAGTCTTTACACACGGAGACAAGACGAAAGCCCACGTTTATTCTTTAATTCCATTTCAGTGTGGATGTTAACACTTCATTCAAATAGATGCATTTCATAGAGAAAATGCCTTTGTGCCAATTCTATACCTGTTAAAAAATGAAAATAAGGCTTTCGGTGTACAACCATCTAAACTAATTGATGTCGTTACACACAACACATATTCTGGTTAACCAGCTCCCAGAGATCTGGGACTGAGGCAAGCAAGAAGTGAAATTCAACAGAACTCATCGTTCTTCCGTGCATTTTTGGGGGGGTCTTTTGGAAACCCACTGAAATTTTCCATGCCTGCTGCATCCAGTAGCAATGAATTTGATAATTAAAGGACGTGATGAGTGCAAGCACACCTATCTTTATGCTCTGACCATGACCTGATGTCCCTTAAGTTTTGAGTTACCAAACAAAAGGAGTCATCGTTCCCTGTTTGTCTTCTGTCAGTCATCATTTTGCAGGACCCTATTAAAATCCTCCTCAATCACACAATTTCAGGCTGAAGTCTTTCAGCCTTAATTGTTCCCTGCACAGAAGCTATTATTTACTTCTTATCGTACTTAATGGCCTTCCCTGGACTTTCCCAACGACCGTTCATCCTTACTGGAGAAGGGGATGCACAACTGCATGTAGCATCAATATGCAGTCATGTCACAGATTTATAAAGTAACCTTTAAAAGAAAAAAAACACACACAAAAAAAAAACACAACTGATGGTTCTTTCCCCTTACTCCTTTGCACCAGTAATTCTTAGTATTTGATTTGTTTCTTCTATGTGTAAAAGCTTCTGCAACTCTCAGCAGAAAAATGGTGCTACCTTGCTACTGCACTGCTACACTCAGGTAGCAACAGATGTTTGAAAGCCAACTTTTGTTTACACAAAATAAAGGTGGTTATTTTCCCCTCCATGTTATTTTATATATATTACTTGTGAATTTCGAATTAGATTAGATATGAGGAAGAAATTCTTCACTCAGAGGGTGGTGAGATCCTGTCCCAGGCTGCCCAGAGGAGCTGTGGCTGCCCCATCCCTGGCAGTGCCCAAGGCCAGGCTGGATGGGGCTGGGGGCAGCCTGGGCTGGTGGGAGGGGTCCCTGCCCATGGCAGGGTGTTGGGATTAGATGGGCTTTAAGGTTCCTCCCAACCCAAAGCACTCTGTGATTCTGTGAATTTAAGAATCATTCAATTTCCTGATGGTCCTTCTTCAGTGGTCTGCATTTTCTTTGGTATTTTACTACCCTGAATACATTTTTATTCAGCTTCTTTTTTCTTTTTGTACTTGATCTGGAAAAGGGCTACCAGGGCTCATCCTTCTAGGGCTCCTGTGTCAATATGGAGATTTTAATTAGGACCGAGATCTAAATTTCTCCAGCATTTCTTCTACCATACTGAAGACTCAGCCTTGACACAGTTCTCCAAAAAATGACACAGATCTACACCAGACAGCACCATTTCCAGTGACTCTATGTAAGGGGTGTATGACACGCAAGATGCACGCCACTACTGCAAAATATTGGCTGGGAACATCAACACACATTCCCGTTATGTTACTAATGAGACAGAAACAGTAGTGCTAAGAAAGGGAAGGTTGTATATGCTGGGTCCTTGAAAACTCCTTCAAAAAATGGTTTTTTTTATGTTTAAAAAAAGCACAGTTCGATACCTAAAGTGGAAAAGCACTACTGAAGAAAATAAATAAACAAACAAATAAATAAAGAATTGCACTTCAGAAATAGCATCCACACTGAAAAACCGAGTGAGACGAGAATTTCTTTTGAAAAAACAGACTCCACCTACTGCAAAATAGAGACACAAACACCTCAGGTATCAGTCAGATGGAAAAAGGAAATCAGAACTTTCTAAATGGCCCATTTTAAGCATGCACGACAATAACGTTATTATCCACTAAGACAGTAATAATTTAAAGGAAAACATAAAAACTTCCTGTTGCCTCTGGTTTCCCTATTCCATTCAAATTACCAGAATAAGAAGAAAAATAAGATGTTTCTAATAACAAGATCCTTCTGTTCTGCCAGTGTCTGGACAGGTAGGAGACAGATGCACACTAAAGAGGAAACTTCTCATTTTTTAATGGGTACACATAATATTAATTGCCTACAAACATATTTAAGTGTGTTTTTAAGCACATACTTGTCTCAAATATTTATGGATCTATTTAATCTGTAGGCAATCTCCTCAGTAGTGTCAGTTCTTCCTTTCGTTAGTTTTAGAAGTGATAAGCAGTACACTGACGAAGCCTAAGCAGCTGTCTGAAAAGCACAAGGCGGATTTCAAAATCTCTTTGTTAACAGGGTGATAAGAGCCTTTTCCATCAATTTACTCAAACCAGGACTTCCTCAGATGTGCTTTACTTTTCCTAGTGGGAGGCTCTGCTCGGTATGGTTCGTACTGCTACAAAAGATGATGGGTAAGATCCTGCAAGAAGAAGCCTTTCAAGCTGCTTCAGAGTTCATGAGATTCTGAATTTGTCCAAAACTGGCAGCTTCTGCAAGGATAACTACCCTTCACTGGGAAGTGTCTGGTTCTAGTTCTTCTGTCCTTCGTCCAGGGACAAAAGACAAAGAAGATTTACCTTCAGGAAGTTCACATGAAGTCCAACAAGAAAGCAACCGGGCAGGCAACATCCCTGACTCTGATGATGATAATACAGGCATTGATAAAATAATCTGGATTGCTTGATGCATTATCACTTCTGAAGTCTCCAAACACCAATGGGAAGCAGGGGTTTGTTATTAAGGGTAATTTATTCTAAGGATTGCTTGATGTGGTGCAGATAGTAAACAGAATACCCGACGGATTTACTATGAGTTTCCCAAGAGACTTACAAGCTAAAATAAACTTATTTCATTGCACTTCTCCCAGATCGGAGTCTGAATCCCAGCATTTTTATGTGACACAAAGGCAGGAAGAATTACAGACTCTGAGAGGAGTTGGATATTTTACAAGTGTTCTCAAAAAGGAGAGGGAATAATAAAAGAATTCAGTTTCGGTGAATTTAAATGCAGAACCAAGAAAAAGCCAAGCACAGAAATTTGCTGAATCTAATAGAAGCTGGCAAAAACAAACAAAAAAAAAGTAAACCAAGTGTTCACTAATACCAAAGGGCCTCCAAACCTACAGAAAACTGCCCAGGACATACTTGTTATGTTACTTCTTTCTGTAGATCAGCAGTTTTCTATCTGCATATATGTGTGCACGGACAGGCATGATGCTTTCCAGACCCAGTGTGCCTTTTTCTATTTTGGGGGGCATTACGGAGATTCAGTCATCAGAAGTAAACTGCTCGGGCCAAGAGGAGCAGAACAAGAGGACATAGAGTAAGACACCGTATTCCATAATGAAGGGTGTTTTACTGAGAGCTAGGAAGGTGGAAGGTGTTGATGGGTCAATGGTGTTGACAGGCGAAGAGGCAACTGGCACAAAAACACAGAAGAAGAATATATATATACATATATTTTCTTATTCTTTACAGTGTAGGTGACGGAGCCCTGGCCCAGGCAGCCCAGAGGCTGTGGGGTCTCCTCCTTGGAGAGGTCCAAAAGCCGTCTGGCCATGGGCCTGGGCACCCTGCTCGGGGTGGCCCTGCTGGGGCAGGGGCTGGGCCCGAGGGTCTCCAAGATGTTGCCAACCCAACCCAGGCTGCGATTCTGTGGGTGCTAAAACGATGTGAAGAGGGATGGGTAAGCTCAGTATCGGCTGGATAGTGAAATACCAGTGGAAAGTTGCTGGTAGGAACCATGGTGAAGAAAAATGGGAGTAAGGAATAGACAACAGACCTGGAAAGGGTCGTCAAGTCATGAAATAAAAATAGTCAGATAAGGAATAAGCCGAGGAATCAGCAAGAGAGACAGGGATAGCACGTAAAGGGAAGAAGTCTATGCTGAAGCTGATAAGAACCTGTAAGTCTAAGTCTATTGATTCGGTCGGTACAAGCAGTTTTTATCTTGTTTGTTTGTTGTGTGGTTTTTGTTTGTTTGTTTAAGGAAAAAATGGACTTGGCTCCAAGTCGATTTTTTTCCAATTTCCCTCCTCTTTCCATCTTCAGGAATTCCGTGCTCATTTCCAACGAAGCGAACACAGCAGAAACATTTGGCAGAAAACGGGCAAGGCTCAGAAATCACTTGGTTGGCTGGGCTAACAAACCACACCGAACCCATCAGGGAACACGCCTTCCCCTGCTTCGGTTCTAATTCTGCCTCTTTTTACACAAACCACCACATTTTGTTCAGGGCAGCAACTTGTTTCTTCTACTGCAACTGAAGGCACTGCACCCTAGCATTATTGAGGAGGGATTCAGGACGGAGTTTAGTCTGAAAACACCTCTTTAGTCCAGGTGGGAATAATTTTAATGTTTTATTAAAACAGCGCTTCAAAAAAGGGAACCAGTAATACTAGACTCCATAAATAATTAAAAACAAACAAACAAAGACGCACATAAAAAATCCTGACTATTCTCCACACACCAAACAATGGAAAAGCAGCTAGAAATACAGAGACGAAATATGTCAGAAGTTGCACATCAAGAGGATTTTATGTTCAAGTGATCTCATTCCGAGTTTTATGATATGACTATATTGTGTTTTGGTTGCCAGCTACTACACCAAATTGTTGGCAAGCCCACTGTTCACACAAAAACAAAACAAAAGACCTTTTTAGTCAGAGCAGAAATTCCCAAACTGGACCACAAATAGACTTCAGTGTGAGTAACGCATACTGGGATTCCTCCTTCTCCCACACTTCACTGTTGACACAGCTAAACTTAGAGAAGTTTCAGAAGCAGCAGCTTTTCCAATTAATATAAGTAAAATTCTATCAAGTCACATATTGTTGAACTTTTATTTGTGGTCGTCTCTCTTATCGAATTGCTCAGTGACGATGGCATTTCAAAACTACGTATTTCTACATGTAAAATCTGTGCACGGATCTCTGTTGAGAATCTTTGTTAATAACGAAACGTAAAGCCAAAAATATATAGCCATCACCAAAACCCTGAAACAGAGGCGATCGACAGTTGTTTAGCTGGAATTGCTTGTGGGTGGTTTTATTTTGTTGTTTTAGTTTACTTGCTTGCTTGCTGGTAGGGGAAGTTTAAATATATTTAGGATTTATAGAACTTACCACGTACAACCACACTTTCTGTCCCCTTTTCTAATTTTCATGAAGCTGTTTCCACCACATGGGATAGGAAGAGTAATGAATGGAACAGAGGACACATTTAGAACTAGTCTTCCTTCACCCTACTCTGTTTTTCTACAGGCGAAAACCTGCTACCACTTATTTAATTTTAACTTTAATAACTGGCAATTACCTACTTGTTGAAGCTGGAAAAGACCATCCAGGTTCACTACCACCAGTAGCTTACTACCAGGAGCAGAAAAACAACTGACAGAAGACAACGATGAAACACTCTTGTGTTCAGCTTTCATCTAGACTCTCTCCACAAACCATTAACAACACTTAAATTCAACAGAAGTTGTGACTAAACGCTCGTGATGCTCCCAAAAGCCTACAGTCTTGGGTAAAAAGCCTTCTCAAACCTGTTCACAGCATCTACCAAGTCAGAAGCAAGAGACCAGCATGCACAGCCAAAGCTCATCCTCCATGCACTTGAAGATTTCAGCCTCCTCTCATAGCTTTAACCACCCCAACCATATTCCTGTATGGCGTACACAAACCCTTGCTGCAGAAATGGTTCTTTTGAGGTCCTCTTCTTGTTCTCCCTATAAATCTACACTAAGGCAGGCTTTCGAGTTCACATTTAAAGACTTCACAACTCTGTCTCCTTTACTTACCAGCTATAATTGACAACTCCTGTAACTCAGCTGGCATTTCCATGCAACTGCCTCCCTGACCGCCAGCTTCTGCTGTTAGCGTGTCTGTGCTTTCTTCCACTTTGCTCATTACACATATAGGGCTACCTAATTAAATTTATAATCCCTTATGTCTCGATGAATTTTAAGCTTTATTTCTGTCAAAATCTACAAACTTCCGCCAATTGGCCGTGGCTTCATCCTTCCTGGCAGGTTTCATCCTGATACATATATTCAGTCCCTGGTTAAAAGCAGGCAAATGGCTACAGACGCGAGCCTGGCAAAGACATGACAGTTCTTCACCGCGGCCTTTATCTTGTGAGTTAGCTCATCTGCTCGTCTCTTTAGACTCTTAACCTGCCAGCACAGACTTCACAAACCTTTACAGCAGTGCTCGATCCAGCACAATGCGAGCTCTCTGGTAACTGCAGCATCTGAGTACTATCAGCACAAATATTTACAAAAGCAGGAACCGATTCTTATCTCGCTTCCTCAGCAGCAGTAGGAAGCATTAACGTTAGGTTATCCCAGTTATCCCGCTGCTATATAATCTGAATTAGTTAGCCGAGTTAGCTCAGAATTAGTTAGCTGATTACAAGTCCTTTAGTAATACTGTATTTTGGCAGGTGTTCTAAAAATAACAGCTACTGCTTCAGAGGTTTTATTTCTGTTAGATACAAACTTAAAAAAAAAAAAAAAGGGCAAGCAAACAACAACAAACAGGAAGACTCACATACCTACAATATGGAAACCATCCCCATTAGACTACTTAAAAGCACTAAGTTCAAAAAGCCTTAATTAATATAGGTTTAAATAATGTATTTTTTTTTTTTCAGTATCTGCCCAAATGCATGTCTCATTATTCAAAATTAAATAAATACTTGTCTACCAAAGGCCTGCATAATTAAATGAATTTCCGAGAGAAGCAATAACCAGAGAGCACCAATGCCATATTCTCATTACCTGTTTCCACAGTGTTTTCTGTTTCTGCTGCCTCCAAACCATCCATACTGTCTTCATCCTCCACTGCAGTTTTTCCTCTACTCCGAGGCCTGCAAACACAAGAAGGGAAAACTGTTTTTAAGCTGACAGGACTTTTAATTTTTAAATTTATCCAGGATCTAAATAATTCCATTTTGGAGGGATAATCATCAGCACCAAACCGCAGAACATTTGAACTAAGCAGTGATTGGAGTCTTGCACAAATCAAAAGTTTCCTCCCCTTTCTTCCTGTTTTAGGGAACGATCTCAAACAATGCACACTTCGCCCAGCAGCTGGCCCCTTAAGTCTCCTGGTTATTATTACAATAAAAGTTCTATCATAAACTTCTGATCAAAAAAATATACATTCAATATTATCATTTTATGATGATTATCCTGCTTGTTCCATGCTTTCATTACGTATGAGCTATCTGCAGAGGTAACAGAGAGCACAACCCAAATCTGGCCAGTAGTTACACGTGCAATAAAATAGACACTAATTCATTCAGAGCAACCTGAGGAAAAAAAAACTGTAGAATAATAACAAGGCTAAAGCAACTGAATTGAAAAACGTATCATTTTCAGTGAAATAAATATTGTGACACCTAAAATCAAATGTTATGAGAGATGGCTGGATGTTACCACAGTAAAGAAGTCATAACGTGAGGACAGCACATCAAAACTAAAATACCTGGCAGATCCGTTTCCATTTCAATCGAGGTCTGACAGAAAGCAGACAGGTTTGCATCCCGGATTTCAGCCTATTTTCCTCTGCCTGCCTCTCCAGCAAGAAACTCGGTGGGCTGTCGCGAAGCCCGAGCATCCAGATTCCCAGCTGTTCGGCAGCCCATTTGGAAGGGAGCCAGGAGATTGGCACCTCGCCTCCCAAATTTTCAGGCTACTTGGCAACCTGCCTGGCACGCCGACAGAAAGCCTGGGAGACCCTGGGAGCTTCTGAGTCCAAGTACACAAATTCGGAGCGCTTTGGGGCAGCTCGGTGCTTCCAAAGCCCCCGAGCTCCAAGGCAACCGGTCAGCAGCCAGCCAGCCCTCAGTCAGGGTGTCCCCTCAGGGAAGTGTCCCCCGGCACTAAAACCCCTTTGCTTCCTCTTTCAGAGATTCTGAAAAGTTTGCTTTTAAGTTCTGCAGTGGGAGATTTTTTTGTTGAAGTGATTCAATCATTCTAAAAACTGTTTCCTTTTTTTTTGCACAGTCTGTTAAAACACTGCGACCTAGCAGAAGTCTTAGCTCACAACCTCACAACTAGATCCGGCTACATCAGCTACAGAATATACCCTGGGATCAAATACGATCCCAGAAGAATATACAATGGATCTCTGGGATCAAATAGGATCACATGCACGGAGCTGGGACTGGCGATCAACTTCTGGGCCTACACTTGGCATTCTCCAGCTAAGCAAGGGGGCCTGCTTGGTACTACTGAAGAAGAAATCCCTTTAAGCTGTGTGGGGAGCCCTTTTTCCTCTGTGAAGGAGGAAAAGAAGAATAAAAGCACAGCTAAAACCAGAGCCTGAAACAAGGCACTCCTCTGCAAAGGAGTGAGGGGAAAGAGGAAAATGAGAAGAGACTGAAGATGAGACTTGTGTCTTCTTGGCACTGTGAGATCTGTCCCGACAAAGAGAAAAAATGTGGTATCAAAAGGTAACCCTCGGGACATACGGTTACCTTCCTCCTTGCTGGGTTATGCACAGGCAGTGACAGCCCCCCCGAAATAAACATTCAGGTTGTATTTCTTGTATTTCTTTACAATAGCCCAAGGTGTCAGCCAGGCCCGAAGGAGAACGCAGGTAGGCCGAATCACGTCGCCCGACGCAGGAACGCCGTGAGGCTTTGCCAAATGCACCCAGCTGAGGACGGGGATTATTTCTAAATCCCATCCCCATTATTCCTCCACCAAGCAGCCCACTGCAACGTCAAGGTGCAAGTTTGGACTATGACGGGATTACTTTTAAACCATCACAAACCGAAATGTTAGTCCCGCTTTCTAGCCAAGTACCCACTTTCAGTCATCTCCAACATCTCTTTCCGCAAAGGCCCCCGAATAGTGGAAGACAACTGTTTACACTTATTTAATAATTCACATCTGGGTTCAGATTTGCTATTACAACCGCTTTTAACGTACGGAACGCTGAAGTGCCTCACAAATCTCTTTTAAACACTTTGTTTAAACAAGAGCAGCGTTCGCTCCCCGAAGTCCCCACCGGATTTTAACAACCTATTTAACATTGAGGAGAAGCAGAGGTTTCAATTAATTAAACATAATTGCTTCTTTTCAGCACAAGATAGAACCACGTCTGGTCTTTTCTTGCCGTCCCCTCCTCTCCCCAGCAGTGTTTTACTAAAAGCCTTCACAACATCAGGCGAGTTTAAAATAGAGAACGGGAAGAAATGCTGGGTTATATCATCAGCTTGTTTTTTGTCGATTGCATTCATTTCCCAATTACATGAGATTTTACAGCCTAAAAATCCAAGTTTGGTTTAGAGAAAAATAATTCATGTCCCAAATCTGGGAAACGCACGCTCTACTGGCAGCTCTCATTTAACATTTCCAAGGAAAATGCCATTTGAAAAGGCTGCATCGCGTGCCTTATCGCTACAATCAACACCTGCACTAAGAATGGATTGTTTCATGTCATTTTTATTAATTGTATAGATTTTAGTAAAGGCCGTGACTGCTTTGCGTAACACTAGATTTTCCTCTGACAATCCCAGCGAGTTTGTTTATTTTTCTATTTACTTATTCCACTCTTCTTTAAATCAAGTGGAAAAAGCCAACAGTTGGGATATTCTGCTCTTGGGACTCGACTCTTTGAGTTTCCAACAGGACTAAGACCTAAGCCTGTTCTCACCAGACAGTTTTCCAGAAAGCTTTACCTTTTGAGCTAGAAATTAACAAAACCTGGTTAGTTAATGAGGATGCAGAGGAGGAATGCACCCATCATGGTGCATCCTCCACCAAACCCAGCACCCGTAACACCGGACCACTTCCCAAGCCAAGGCTCATCCCAAATGCCACTGTAAGAGAAACAGTGGCAGAACAAATTTGTGTAGCTTTGGGTTTTTCTAGTCCCAAACTTCCTTACTAGCAGGGCACAGCACACCACACCTCTACCCATCACCGCAGGATCCAGAGCCCCCAGGCAGCGGCCGTGTGAGGCTGAAGCACGGATGAGCCATGTTGCACCCCGTTACGGACCAGGAACAAAATGTACAGGCAGAGCCTGACCGATACGGACGAGGAGCACACAACAATAAATATCAGGCAGCACAATAGGCAGAGGGCTTGGCACACAGGCTGAGCCGCTGCCAAGTTGTCTGCGATTGGCCTTCTCACTTGCCTTTCCCTACAACAGAGTGCAATTTAGAAGGAAAAAAACAAAACCACGTCTATTTATGTTTAAATGAACGGATCCACTGTGGGAAATACGACTTCTTACAGCGCAGTCAGCATTTCACGAAACAAAGTCAACAAGAGAAAAAAAATTACTTTTTAAAAAATGTATATAGGACTCCAGTTGAATTTAATTACTGTCTACAATAATTTTATTCGTATTTCTAGAACATTGAGTCATTTATCAAAATCCTCTGTGACCTACTCCAAAATTTGTTATCAATTAGCTCTCTTAGCTAATGCCTTTCATTAATCTCCATCTTTACATACATCCTAGTAAATACAATTCTTGCGAGCAACTAATCACATTTAGCCCAGAGGAAAAAGAACAACAACAAAAAAAAAAAAAAAGCAAAAGCCCAGCAAAACCTGCTGCAGGGCTCAGCAGATCATTAGCCAGTCCGTTTGCAGCGGGCAGAAACCTCAGCGAGGTTGCTTCCAAGCTTTGTCTTTCCACCAACACAGTCAGAGCTCCAAGCATCCAAGGGGCTTCTGCTGAATCGCATGGAGAGTCATGGATGTATGATGCTAGGATAAAATGGAAAAGTGTGTTTTTGTGGGTTCTGTTGTTGGTGAGGGTTTTTGTTGTTGCTGTTTTGTTTTTTTAAATGCACGATAACTTTTGCAGTATACTTCCCCCCTTCTCCCATGGTGCCAGCAGTAACTCCGTAGACTGACAAGCACAATACAGGTCAAAAGGACACCGTGGCTCTTACTCATTCTTTCCTTACAATCATCAGTAACGAGGCCGTAGGCCAGCATCTTCTGGAACCACGTGAAATAACCGAAGAAGCAACTCTGCTTAGGTTTTTGTCGCTGCCAGGCTGCCGGTTTCTGACAGCCCAGAAGTTACGGCCAGAAAAAAAGAGTTTCTGCAAGTTCTCCTTAAGCTGCTACCAACAAAATCAGACGATGATTTGTTCAGACCATGCCTTGAAAGTACCTTACTCATCCAGCGGATTTTATCTCAGCTTACCAGAAGGAGTTCGTATGAACTGCTCCAGAGCTTCGCCCTCTTTCTCGAATGCCTGAAGTTACTTGGGGAGCAATTAGCTCCCTTCCTATGCTTTGTGAAGCGCTGTGCGCAATGCAATGATGGGGCTGAATACAGAAAACAGGACCAATAACCTCAAAAAGCAGCCTAACATCTGGGATACGGTAACATCCTAAACCAGCACAGATGTCTTGTTAAATGAACATCTGTCCGCAGCCTTACCCTGGAAGGCGGTATAGGAACGCCACATAAAAAGGCTCCGTCGGTGCCGCAGCCAGCAGGGCTGCCAACAAGCCGGTGTCCACACAACATTTCCTCGCGTGAAAGCTGTCCCCATCCTCTCAGGAATCTGTTCCACAGGTGTGCAGAAGCGCAGCTCCTGGTATTTCTGAGCAGTAAGTCATAAGCGCAGCCGCAAAAGTTCAGCACTGGAGCAGGAGAGGTTCGGCTACCAGCCTCATGTGATGGAATCATGGCAAGCAAGAATCAACTCTTGGAAATATGTATAAGGAAACTTTTTCCCCCTCTCTGCATGCTACTCGTCAATGCAGTCTTTACTGCTCCTAAGAGCTGAGAAAATTCAGCATCTCACCCTGTACAAAACAAACAATATGGCTCTGGAAGCAAGGCAGTGCCAGCTAGCTAGAATTAATTTCAGTAGCTCCCAGTGCCAACAGGATCCTTGCCATTACACTGCCTTGGTCTTCAGACTGATCCCAATTTGTAAGTTTCTTAAAAGGATTTTTTAAACTGAGCAATCAGTATCAGGTGAGAATGTTTTCTGGATTTGCACCTCCACAACATTTTCTTTCGCGTGTTATGAAAAAGAGCTCAGTATTTGCCTTCTTCCTATTTACTTCTTAGATATATATATATATGAACAGCAAAAAGGCCCTGATGGATGGAAAAGAGAAGCAACAGAAACCGACTGATTGACGCAAGGTGATAAAGATGACCTTTCAGAAACAGGAGTGAGACCAGGAATCAGTTTTTGCTTAACATCTGTGGAAACAGAGTTATTAGAATCTCATTACAGACGTTATTCAACCTTCAACTTAATTATTACGAGATCTCAAAAACATGCTTTATTTCCTATTAGCCTCCCGGTACAATCAAAGACAAGTATGTATCTTAGTATTTCCAATTTATATAGCGTGATCATCTTTTCAAAAACTCTCCATCGAAGAAAGGTTGCATTCCAAACCAAACCACTGCAACTTCCCATCTTGCAGCTCCCCTAACCCCTAACGACTGCACAGCCATCACTCACTCACTCGTTTTACAAAGTTAGCGCTAAACACCTGAAATAAAAAGGAAGTATTTTAAAAGCTACATAGCCTTTGAGATCACAGATGTCTGAGAAAAAGCATAATAAGAACCTGGACTCCAGTCCGCGAGTGCTGATTCTTATCTGCACTTCTCGAGTACTCTCCTGTGAAAGAGTCAAAGATTTCCTACGCTACTCAGAAATGCAAATACGAGTTTTTCAAAGATTACTTGCACTGACTGCTGTAGCTGCATCTTTGCTTTTATTCCAGAGTACGGTCACAGTTTACAAAAGTTCACGCCAGGAAAAGTGACTGATGAAGGCAGAGCCCAAAGCAAAAAGATGTCCTGAGACAGGTTTGGAGTTAAAATATTACGCATGCAAAAACTTGCACTGAGCAGTTCTAACGATTTAAAGGCCAGATGAATCAGCACTTTTATCTGCAGGTGAAGTTTGGTTTCTCTCTGTTTCCAGTTAGTTACCTTTGTGACACGAGCCCCCAGCCCTGCCTTGGAAAGCTGCTGCGCGATGGCGCTGCTCTGGCCACGGTGACGTCTTCAGCGCCTTCGCTGCTCCTCCCTGCAGGTACACCAGTCTCAAACTGAGCAGCAACTGTTCTAGCAGACAAAAACCAACCTACCCTAGCTGAAACAGACCCTCACGCCAACCAGACCTTGATATCTTCTTCCCAACTTGTCACCCCATTTGGGAGCATCCTCAGGGGGCAGGGAGAGAGGCCCAGCGGGGAAGGGCTGAACCAGACAGACTCCTTACCGACACAAGCTGCAGGCAAATAAAATAATGGTCTTTTCACTTCAGCCCATAAATTATTTGTAGAGTCACAGCCTGTGACAGAAATACTGAAATACTGAGGCTATGATACCGGACTTGTGCTTCTGTGCACCTCTTTGGGGTATCGCTACGTGAGGATCCCGCGTCTGGTGGTCAAAGCAGCCAGGCAGGTTGCCAGACGCATGGCTTTCGGCTCTTCAGTCTTGGAGACATTTGGAATAAATGAGTGAGAAATCACCTGAGAGGCTTTCAGGTCTCATTTTCAAATTGACTGTTGAGACATCTCTAAATCCCGTAAGCTGAAATTACTGCTAGTCAGGTACCTGTCCTACTATCTGCAGTACACAGCGTCACAGATTGCTGCAGATTGATTTCTCCAAAACCTACACTCACGCTGATAGAGGCTTTCCCTGGCTGCCTTGCAGTTTTATAGTTATAGTTCTCTGCCATAAAACGCATTATATCCAGAGCCATAATACCCATTATGCCCAGTTCCGGCATAATTACAACGCCAAGAGAACCTGATCCAGTTATGACCTTCCGATCCATTACAGACTGGCATTTTTGCACAAAGAGCATCCTTCACACATCTGTTACCAATGCACTCGGCCATATTCACTATCAAAACGATGCAGAACAACGTACCACCATTTAAATATTTGCACTTTATGTTTTAAAACCTTTTCTAGAACCAAAGCTGACAAACGTTCAGGAGCACCAGCAGGTAGAGCTGTGTGAGTCTTTTCTGCCTCCGTGTCTCCACCTGCCTCCAGCCATGGTGACGGCTGCTGGCTGGAGGAACCCTAAGAGCATAGCGGAAGGCTCTGCCATGAGCTTTATCGTGACCACGGAATGGTTTCACGTAAGTTTGCTGTTGTTTGGAGAGGTTTGTTTTGGTTTTATTAGCAGAGAGCGAAAGGACAACGACTGGCACCGTCAAAACCAGCAATCTCCTAACCTCGGCAGGAGTTTGCTGGTGCCCCATCAGGAGCACTGCGCTCGTCCACACTTCTTCCTTTGTCTGAAGTCAACAAAACTGCATCAAAATATGCTACCGCTTCAAACACTGTCTTTTCTTGACTGGTAGCATAAGTGTTGCACTTGCAGCAGAATACGAGATGTATTTCTCCATGACGACGGCTACGGGAAGTTTTAACTTCGCCAATCTTGTGACAGACACCATGCCAAAAATTCTTAGCCGCAGCAGGGCCAAGCCCTTGTCTTTGAATGCAGAACCCTCCAGCTACTCCCTGCTACCACTCGCCTGCTGCTCTGTCCTCAGCAGAGGTGCCAACGCAAGGTAAGGGCAGCAATCCTCAGCGCCGGGGATTTCAGCATCTCGTACATACAACTCGACAGCTCTCAGCCATCGTGCAGGAGAAGCAGCTGCCAAGTATCTGGAACTTCGTGCAAGTTTTGGTCTCCTGGAACAGCTTTGTGTTAACACCGTTAATTACGAGTCATTTTCAGTATTTCCTTCTCGACACCGCCCGAGTCTTACTACAGGAACACCGTGCAGGTATTTTTGCAGCGCACTTGGCTGCTTACCTTACACCTCCTCACTGCATACGCAGGAAGGGCAAGTGCAGACTGTGCTGGGATACTCAGAAAAATGGATGCAAATACTGACCCCTTACCTATTACCTCCATCTCCACAACACAAACTAAACACCATTCACCCAGCATCATTCTGAGAGATTCCTGGATCAATCTGCGCCAGCCAACTGCAAACACCTCACGCTTTCTCCTCAAATAAAGCTCAGCGTCCTTTGCCTCAAATCGATTTTACGAATGCTTCTTAAACTAAGAGCAAGCCCAGGTCTTTCTGCCTGTAGGTTACAACAGGCAACACCATCAGAGCACTGCCCTACTGCTTCCCCCACCACAGCTTCAATCACGAGAGGGCTGGAAACACCCAAAGTGCTGATACCCTGTTCCTACACAAGACGCTGACTTAAAACACAATACATAGAGTTTTGCTAATATTACCCAAATTAATTGATAGTGTTTAATATTGTCATTACCAATCTGAAATGGATTTAGACCAAAAAAAAGTCATAAAACCACAGACTTCATTCATCTCTTAGCACCTTCAGTGCTCCTTATATAAAAAAGCACTTTTATTTCAGATAATGCCAACAAGTTATGAAGTATTTCTCTTTCAGTAAGACTGTTAAACCTAGGAAAGCCGAAAGGGGGAAAAAAAACATCACCACCACCACCAGCAAAGCCCACAAGATCTGCTTGCTAATTAAAAATCCATTAAACCGTATTCAGACGGTTTGGAAAACCTCAGAAAATTAAAAATAAACCTAAAAAGAAGATGGGTGATGTAATCAGATGGGTGTCCGTGTCAATTTGTAATTCGCATGAAATGTTTTATAAAAAACTGTTTTCAAACTGGATGTAAATCCTAAAAGGCAGATCACGGAAGCTATTTTTATCCCAGAGTAAATAAAACTCCAAAAATACTCCTGTGAAATATGAACAACAATGCAAGCGGCATAATAAGCATGCTCCGAAGCACAGTCACAACTAATAAAAGTCTTTAAAAAGGTTTAAAAGCTTCTGTATAAACAGACGTAACAGCCTCTAGGGGCACGGATAAGGCAGAAACGCTGCAACGTGCTGAACAAAACTGCCTATCACGTTTTTCAATAAAACCCCCTGAAGAAGATTCATCTGACCTGGAAACACGAATTTGCCTCCTGGTAATTACAGACTAAGCCCAAATGATTGTAACAGAGAGCTTCTCATCTTCCGTTCAAGGGTCTGCTAAATCATCATCCTACTTGGGGCAGTATTTCGCTGTGCACCCAAAACGTCACCCCTCTATTTGAGACGTCTACAAGCCACGTGGAGCTTTCTCCGGTTTTGATCCGTGCTCGTCTTCTGCCAGCTTAAAAAAACAAATTCGCGATATTCAAAAAGAAAATTAAAAGCCTAAAAAGTTACTCCTTAAATTTCTTAATGAAAAATAAGGGGAAAAAAAGGTAATAAATGGCTGTGTTTTCCAGCACTTGCTGCTGGGGGTCTTCTACCTGATCTTCTCCGCGCTGCCCAGGATCAGGCGAGGCCGGGCTGCGACAAGGCGGCAGAACGATCGCCCAATGTCACCCGATACAGGCCAGAGCTACAAACAAAACCGTATCTGCGTCACACGATAGCGGCAAGCAACCAGCGAACATTGTCACAGCCACTACTACAATGGAAGTCATCCAAGAGGCCCAACCGATAGCTCCAGGTCAAGTTCCTTTGAGGCCACCAGCCAAGGACACCCAGGCTGTGGGCTGACTCCATTTACTGCGTTACGCGCTGCCAGTCCTCAAGTGCTGCCACTGATCTCCAGTTTCGCAGACATCCTCAGATTAAACAGGCAAGGAAAATGCGTAGTTTCCAAGATTTAGGCTCGGCATGGAGAAAAATGCAAAAATACCCAAGATTCAGGCACACTGACCTGAAGATGGGAGCAATTCTGAAAGAAATCTTAAGAATGAACGCAGATCGAACAGGTAGCCAGCAGGACAAAGCCGGTTTTTAGCAGGATCCATTCATCGGGTGTTGAGGAAGCAGCAGCAGGGACAGGAGAGCAGGCAGCGAAGGACGAGGGGGAATCCAGCAGTGATGGTGTTTGGGCGGCAGGGCAAGCTGTGCTCTTCCAAAACGTTCCGAATTTACCATCTAATTCACTTGCCTTCTAACTTTTTTCAGGAGCCACCAGAAAAATAGTAAGGAAGGCGATCAAAAACGACCCTGAAGTTGGTTATGAGAGGACTGTTTGTGTATTTATTTAATTTTTTTTCTGAGGAGAGGCCTTCTGGAATGACAGCTTCTTCGATATTTATACTTGTATTTCAATGCCGTTTCACATACATCCCCATATGCTTCTCATTAACATTTACAGCATGGAAACTCCGTTCTACCCAGCGGACCACACAGCCTCAAAAATTACCATGAACCCTGTAGAATTACTGCAGGTACCACAAGCTGGCACAGGGACAGCCGGGGAGGTGACCGAGGGAGCCACGTTGGGCTCAGGTTCTCTTACAGCACCCCGCAGCCGCTCACGTTTTCCCAAGGCATCCTCGCAGAACAGGGGCTGGATCACAGCATGGCCAAGGCATGAATTTCCGAAGCAAAACTTCTTTTTTTGTTACAGTATAACTGTATTACTGCTGCATAATTGATTTTTTTAGTATTATTTTTGCACACTGAGATTTTCCTTTAAGTACCTGAAAGCCTACGCAACGAGAGGAGAATTATACTTGAGGTGCTCTGATCCTCAGAAGCTTAGAAACCATTCCAATTTTCGTATCAAGTTATTAAAAGCATTTTAAAAGCATCTTCAACGACATTTAATGCACCAACCATGAAAAAGCTGCTGAAGGGAACTATCCGAACAGGGACTTGCCGGTAAATCCCACACCACGACCACAACCGCTCAAAGCCCGTCTTCCAGAAAGGCACCCGCTTTGCCAGCCCCTTTGCAGTGTTTCCCTGTTATGGATCCAGGCTTGTTTTCTACGTGAATTTCTCCAGATTCAGATTTCGAACACTGGCTCGTCGTACCTTTTCCTGTTCCATCAGGGAACCCTCAAGAATTTGGTATCTTTTCCACTAGACACACTGCTCGCTGTCGTCAAGCCAGTCCTTAGCTTTAGGGCTAGGACTCCCCGCCATCCCATAAACAAAACAGACTGAGCACCTTCAACTTTCTCACCTAAAGCAATCCTCTCCATGCCTCCCACAGTCCTTGGTCCATCTCATGGATTGTAACCAACACTTTGGGACTTTCATTTGGGACTTTTCGCTGCTGGTGAATGCAATTTCCAGACCATAGTTCTAACTGCTCAGAATACCAGATCATGTTGCTAGAGCTCCATCCAAAAAACCCAAAGCCGGAAGTTCCCAAGACAACAGACCAGCCCGTCACTTAACTCAGCTACTGTATGCTTTCTTCCACTGACTCATTTAACTAAATATTTCTAAATATTTTAAATCAGAATGTAAAAGTTGGGCCCAAGGCCTTTTACAAAAAATCCACATATGTTCTGTCTTTATAAAAAACTGGGTGAAGGATCAGAAGATGCAGTATCTACACCAAAGGGAACTTCTTAAACTCATGCAGCAGGTAAAAGGATGAAAAGGAAGGGAAGGAATTAAATAAACAATCAAAAAACACACTAAAAACCACCCAAGAGTTCCTATCTCTGAAGACCGTAGTGGATGTATTTTCCAAAACACAAATACAAAGTTAGAAGCCATAAATTCTGCCCAGTTCTTCATTTTCCATACTTCCCCACCAAGACCCAAGCAGCGCCCATCACAGCACCACGGGGTTTGCTCGGGCAGAAGCGGAGCCTTCGGATCACACCGATTTCAGCGGGACCCACAGGATGTCACCATCAGACAGGAGTGAGTAGCAGGTACTTCAATACACCTTGTAGCAGAATACTCTACCGGAATGATGAGATCAAAACCAAAAAAAACAATGAATTTGTTGCTTCTTACAACTTTTTCGCTATAAAATTCAACTCCAAGGTAGTAATTGGCAGGGACAAAATTATGTAGCAATTAGGGCATGACAGCAAAAGCAAACAAGAACTGAAAATGGGTTCGACACTTCCAGTAACAAGCAGGTAATTATCACAGCAGCTTGAAAGGGGCATAATCAACCAAACTGACATCATCCCTCCCACATAATAAAATGTGAAATCCCTTTACGTGCAGCGCAGCTCTTACACGCAGCTGGTAAGCGCCGCTAGTCGGGTCCCTGCGCCGGCGGAGCAGCTGAGGTTGCAGTTGGGACACGTCGGCGGTGGGCAGCATCCATTTCTTTATTTAGAAGGATGACAACTATCATGTTTTGATCCATTCTGGAATACCGAGGCTATCAGCAGAAAATAGTATTGCGTGCAAACGCCTTTGCTTCTTCTCTAACTTTGTTTCCGAAGTTCCTTGCGTACCCCCAAACTCTGTGCCTTAGGGGCAAAGTTACTGGTACAGCACTGCCTGCAAGATGAAATAGGTTTAATGGGTTTAATTTACAAAAGGAAGCGATGAGTTTTAAGTAGGCTTGAGTTTTACCTACTGGATTTCCCCCCAACTTGCTTTATTTAAGTGCAATTCTAACACTTGTCTCAGCTTTATTACCCCAGGGACATTTCCTCTGTCCGCGTTACGTCCAGCCCCACCGCAACCAGTCACGATTCCTCACAATGCACGTGAGGCAATTAAAACACAAGCCGTAATGAAATAAACAAATCAGTTCGTTTGTCTGCTGTCCACTTTTAGCACGGCTTCACCGCCAGCCTCCCACCCTCGCCGAAGTGTTGTGCAAACCTGTCAGTCCCGAGCGAGCAGCGGCTGCGCTAGAGGCGGGCGCAGCCGCCTCCCTCTCTCTTCTTGCTGTATTTTCTGCACTCCCGAGCTCTGTTCCTTCCCGTGTTCTGTCTCCGCGTGTTGACAAACGCATTTACCTCGGTGCTGTCTGTCAATATCATTAGCTTGCTGTTTCCGCCTCCTTCCAGCTCATTAGCAGCGCCCCGAGCTAATCCTGCGGGCCGCCCTTAACTCTTTCCGTCCGGCACCCAGCTCGCAGCCACGCTTCCCTCCTGGTTTCTTGGCTACAAGCGACCCCAAACACCCCGCAGCAGCGGCTCCACGTGCATTGATTTTTCAAGTGAGGTTTCCACACGACGTCTGCAGAGCACCCGGACCGATCGGTTTGTAAAGCGCGCCGCACGTACCCCGAGTACAGCACGCACGTTATTAGCCTTTCTTCCCTCGGCTTTAGAGGCTAAACAGCTGATGTGCAGCACTAATGCAACAGAAATTCTGTAGGCACCTGTGACCTCGGGCGATCTTTTAGGGGTTTTGTTTGTTTGCTTGTGGGGTTTTGTTTGTTTTTATGGATTAGGCGGAGAGGTCTCAAAAAAACGCCACCAACCGGGCTCCCAGATCTCAATTTTTTCAAGTTTCTGGCATCATTTTAAGTATTTATTCATCTCAAAATGCAAATATGATGAGGCTTGTAGCCTCGCCGTGGCATTCCTTGAGGTGTGGAAGGTTTGGGTTACTGGGAGGTAAAGCAGCTGTAGGGCTAACAGAAGCCAGGCGACAGCTGACTGCGTGTTACCGCCAGGATGGCATTAACGCTATCCCAAACTTGCCCTTTTTCATCACATCTGAATCATTTTACATCCGAAACTACTTATTAAGGTTAAAAGTCTATCAAGAATCCTACTGACCAGGAAAGTATGAAAAAAGGCACAAGTTTACTGATTTAAAATTATAGCATGCAAAGGAAAAGGACACATTCACTTCCAAGCTAAAAAATAAAAAAAGCCTAAAAGAAAATAGGAAATAGGGAAAATAAGCAAAACCCCTTTATTATTAAGCCAATTATCATTGGTGAAACTTCTTAGAAGCTTTGCTTCTGTGAACACAACGATTTCACTACGAGGATCTACAAGCACAAGACACCGCTTTGCACCAAACTCTTCAAAAAGCTCCGACTGGCCCCAAGGAAACCAACCGGGGGCTCGGACTTAGGGAACGGCCAAATCTTCACCTGAAGGAACAAGTAAACTGCACGTCCCCTTTACTAAAGGGAGGTTGGAGTGTGAGAAAGGAGCTCCCAGCCCCACAGCCGAGCTAAGAGTTGGGCTGGCAGAGAACCGAAAGGAGCAGCTGCAATAGAAGGTGACTGCCCAAGGGGTGCTGCCAGCACATCGCGGCTCGCAGGCCGTGCCCTCGGATAACCCCAAAGTATCAAGCTCACCAGAAAATTTCCATTCCTAACACCGCACGGGGATGTCAAGTACCAGGGAGCAGGTCGGTGGATGTTGTAACTGGAGGAGATGAGCTGGGAAGCCCCCAGTAATGCACACGGGTTTTCTTCTAGGCGTGCGGATCCTAGAATAAAGGTAACGCGCCCGGCTGCGTGCCCCTAAGGGAAACTTTCTTCATCTGAGCGGCTGGGAACGGAGCCTCGGTGAAGGAAGCGGGGTATTTTGAAGTAGGGCTCCTCCCTGCAAGAGCCTTGAGAGGGTGCAAGGCAAACAGACCTTTTTTTTTGCTGCTATTAACTTCTCTAAACACAGACACACCCCGGGACCTTGTTTTTTTTATATACCCAATCCTACGGCCTCGTTCGCAGACAGGTTGAGAATTTACCTCCTCCAAAAGTGAAATCAAAAGCTGACGTTTAGCTTACCTTGGAAAATAAAAACAAAGCAGGGCTTCGGTCACTAGACACACCCCGTATCAGCGTGCTCCAGCCTTTCATTGCAGAACACCACCAGGCTGGTAACCCACGGCAGAACTGCAGCTTCAAATAACACTACTAATAAAAAATAACGGGTAAAAGGGTGCTACCACGAAGAGAAGCCATTGCTCAGCAATGCCACTGGACTAATTCTAAGCTTAAATCACCAAATTGTCAACTTTATTACCTGTTCTGTTGTTTCACTTCCAAGAACTGGTTGAAGGCTTAGCCTCGGATGCACACAAAAGTGAACGAACCAACCGAAGTAAGGCTGAGTTTGCCTCAGAGCTACCACACTTGCAGGTGCAGTGCCGAATAATTAACCTGTGCTTTTTCAAGGACTACCTGAAAGCCCCTCCGTCGTTTATGCTTTCTGTTACCAGCATTATTCTGAGAATTGAGATGAAAACTATGAAATTCTGAATTATTACAACACCTTTTTCTTTCTGGATCAAAACCTACAAATCCTGAACACTTCATGAGCTCTTCCGAAGAATTCTGTTCTTTTTTCAGGTTTCGTTGGCCGTAAACTTAACTCTTCAGGTTCACTCAAGAGGAATCACAAAACTTTAAAATGTTACATTTAATATGTCAGCATTAATGTAAGGTATGAAAGAATTGCCATCAATAGCTTTGATTTCTCAAAGCGCAGCACCCGTTACAAAACGCCCTGCTGGAGAACGAATCGGGGGGTGGGGAGGGCTGAAACGTTTCATATACTCCTAAAAATCTCAGATAAAAATATGCGTAGTCCTATTTCAGCAGCTCCGAAATTCAATCTCTCTGTGGAACTTTGGAGTTCCACAAACAAGGCTTCACGTCGTTAAGAAAAATAGGCAAAAAAAAATCATAGAAATAGGTTTAAGACCTACGAACGTCTTAAAAACACGAAGAAACGTTTCTGCTTCTTTTTATCAAGCAGCTGCTCTCAGGGAGGAGAGCAACTACGAATTGTCCTGACACAACAAATAAAGAGGTTTTTCCCAGGTGTAAGATACTCACTTCTTAGGAGACACCACAGGAAGCACCAAGGCCAACCAGTTCCCGACAACTGTAGCAAAAGAAAACGTACTTAAAATAAGCACGGCTCCGATGAGCAGTTACTACAGGTTTAGAACAGTTCGGTAAAGCAAAGCGGGTTTTGGTGTTCTCCTGCAACACAACCAGGTTTTTAATACTCGCCTCAATGCAAAGGAGTCATTTCTGTAAATCGAGGAAAACAGCCAAGCTCTTATCACACACTCTTAAAACCAAATTTATAAGTACATACAAAAGAAGTACGTCTGCAGTCCCAAGTATAATCTTAAAGAACAACCAGCCAAAAGGTTACTTAGAAATTGGCATCCTGTTACTTAGGAAGATCTAAGAATACCAAAATATTTTTCAGATGATAACACAAAGTCAAGAATTAAGCTACATTAGCAAACCTTCCCCTAAATCCTAGTTAGTCCAACGCTTTTTAAAGCACGGTTTCGTAACAAAAATGCTTCTCTGTGTAGCAGAGACACACAAAAGGGTTCTTAGGGATGCCAACCACTTGCAGAACTCTCCAGTGATGACTCACCCTGTTATGTATACAAAGCTTTCATTAAAAAAAAAATAGTTGGCATCGTTACAGAGCCTCAGTTAGCAATCTTCGACTTACTGTTATTTCTTGGGCAAAGTCTTCCCAACACACCGCAAGCCGGTATTCTGGTATGCTAATTCTGGGGAGGAAAACATGCAAATTAACTGGAGCGTCCTTTCTTATACAAAGAGTTCCTACTCTGCTTCACCGAGTGCTCCAAGATGGAGATGGCCTCTAATAAAACTCGCAGCTGAACAGAAATCCTTTGTGGCTCCACCTCGGTTCCTTGCCAGTTGCAATGATCAACGAGTTTGTCCAAACAAGAAAAGTAAGTCCTTCAAAATGAGTCTTGACGAGGGCAACGAAAAGAATCACATCTTAAAAAAACAAAGAGACCAACAAAAAAACAACCTACCACCCCAATCCAGGCCCCTAAAAATATCCTAAAAACTTTTTCTGGCCATCTCCTTAGAAACACTGATGTTTGCCAGTAAGCTAAAAACTACCAAACAGGTGCAAATAATCGTACTGAACTGTTACCATACTAACCAGCGTGTGCCAATAAGAAAGCTATTTTTTTCTTTTAATATAGCTTCTTTGAAATGTGTTGATTTTTTTTTAACTGCCTATAGTTCGCTGTAATTATACGCGCGAAGGTTTGCAAGATGTACCAGGAAACAGAAGCTTCCCAGCACCATGCAGTACAAGCCTCGTGCACTTTGCTCCATCAAGAGCTGGCTCTGGTCATTCCAGACCAGATTTCCAAGCTGAGAGCTCTGCAGTTGCCATCCGTGGTCATTCATCTTCTATTTATTTATTCTGGGGACCCAGGAGTTGGACTCGATGATCCTTCTGGGTCCCTTCTGACCCGGACAGTCTGTGAGCATCCACCTGTAAGCAGAAGCAAGCCACACGCAGACCCGAGTCACGCCAAACGTGAAGCCTTCAGGTTAAAATAACATTTACCTTTGGAAATCCATCTCAAGATTTGCTTCACGCAGGCAGCTCGTCTGGAGATAGCAACCCTCCCACCCACACTACTGTCTCGCCAAACTGAAACAAACAAGCAAGGTAAGAACGATTCCCTTCTCTTCCAATTGCTTTAGCCACTCGCTTCCCCAGTAACTGAGCTCCTGGTGTCGATCCTTTTCTCAACATGGCCATACACGCCGAAGAAGCGAGTCTGGGTGCCAGCTATGCAATTTCTCTTTCCCACTGGGGACGCTTTCCAGCATCTCACATGTTTTCAGAACAGACCTCTCCCCCACCGCTGCCACACAGACGTTTTATTCTTCTAGAAACGCCTCTTACCCACAGTACTTACGAGTGCCAAACCATCTGATTCCAAAGTGCCAAGAGAAAAGCCAGAGCTAAGAACTTCTACAGCATCTTCCATCCCTTCTACGACATACGGATTTGGAAATACTCCTCATTTGCCCGAATCCCAACAACACAAGGACTCGACTGTCTCTCTTTGCTGATCTTACGTTGAACCCACCTGTGCCTGCATAAAGTTTCAGCTTTCCGCAGCTGCTGTCAAAGCCACAAATTAAACTTCTGGATTCATGCTATGAGACTTTGAGCTTGAAGCATACCAAAAATAAGCCTGAAGAGCCACTCGGTTTTTTCTCCTCCCAGGCAGGATGACAAGGCTTGTCTCAGAAAGCCTAACGAAACCCTTTTGATGTTGTTCATTCCGTTGTAGGTTTTTGTTATTCCCTCGTTATTTACATAGTACCACAGGTGGTCATGGCAAATTACCAACGTAATTTCGGCTGGCTCTCTATTCCATGATCAGCTTATTAATTAAACGGAACAACAAAAAAAAGACAACAGTCTTTGGTAGTTAAAAAGCAGAGGTAGAGGAAAACAGGAGACACCCGCTGTCAACACCAGTGTTTCGTATTTGTCCTTAGACGACCACGTTCCAAACGAAAGCAGAATCCATTCTCATTTAATCAGCAGTCAATGGAAGAGAAGAGATGAATAATGGAGGCGTGCTGACCGACGAGCATCCCCAGCACAGGCTGGAACAAGGCTGCGGTTTGGGTGGCGAACAATCGGGCTCAGAAACCAGACGGGCATTGCACAACACACGGCGCAAAGGGAACGGGTGGACCGTCACCAATCGCGGGCTAGGCCCCACTTAGTGAACAAAAGGGGATGCTTTAGTACTTTAATGATACTTTATGTGATACTTTAATCATGTTTTAATGAGCGTTTGCGTGTGACCTGGTCCGTTAGAGCCAGCTGAGGCAGCCACCAGAGCCACGTCGGTCTGAGCAGCGCGGTACTCCCAGCTGTCACCTTACTGAGGCTTCTCAGAGAGCTGCAAACCCAGAGCCATCAGAAGGGTCAGGCATGACGTCTAAACTCACCGATAACCAATTCTACCAGGAAACGTAATTAGGAGAATAATTAAGCCCGCTTACGCCATCTACACCTGGTTCATCATCCAGATACAAACACCACGAAACTAAAGGAGTGAAGCAAAACCTAAGCTACGTAATACGGACGTCTAACACCAGAAAACGACCCCACGATTCCCTTAGGCTGCAGGGAGTAAAAAATCCCTCACTGCCTGAAGGACCACAACAGAACTTGCTAAGAGTCCAAATTCCCAAATACTTTTCGAGCCCGTAACGCCTTCAAAAAGCAGCCCCGTTCGCCGCACGCACAATCTGTCCTCTCAACTTTCCCCCATTGTTGTTTTCAGTTTAAAACTTGACTGAGCTGACCTAGAGCTCTCTTGGCGTCTCCTAAGATTATACGGTCTGCTTGTCCCGCATGAGCATTTTCACGCACCTTGGTAATTAAAATCACAGATCACAAAAGGTGATCGGTGTGCAGGGGTAGAAGTTTCAAGAATATCCCAAGTAAAAGGTGGTGGCTCTTCACACGACGTGCAGTTACACCGTGGTATTCCATGCTCAGTGGCGATGAAAGCCTGCGTGGTCAAGGAGAGGCTGGAGACATTGAAGCGAGATCCTTCATGCTTGCCAGATTTAGCACAAAGATGCCTTCCTTGACTCCAGATCCCGCAATTCTTTCCCAGCTTTCAGCGGTTCGGGGAAGTGTGACTACAGGGTTTCCTTATTTTCCTTCCTAGGCACCTGCTCGGCAGCGCTGCAGGAAACAGGACGATGGGACATTCAGATCCCCGACCTGGCCACCGTGGCACAGCCAATTTCTGCGTATTATCTTACAGACTCTGAACCAAGACCCGGCAAGGCAAAGGTCACCTTGTTGCCCAAATTACTTCGGCTCCTCAAGACTGATCAGCAACACTAACCTTCATTTACAGCCTCCAGTGGTTTATCAATGTTTCATTTCTTTAAAAGGCTTGTTCGTTATTTCTATCATCCGCAGACTCTTAACAGAGTCTTAGAGAATCAGTTCTGCCTGGAGGTGGCAAGAGAAGTAAAGAAAACGTCTGAGCATCCCATCAACTTTCACAGTCAGTCGATGGCTTCTTCAAGTCTTTGCCCATGTAATTCCAAGAAGCTAACTGTCAGTGCCATGTAACCCTTAGGCAGATGGCCAGCACCACCACAACTCAAAACCAGGAGGCTTCAGGTAATAGCCATGCTTCCCTACAAGACGCTTTCATAGTCAAAAACCCCCTGCTTTGCTTGTACTTAAGGGAACACCAAGCTCTTCCTGCAGCTCAGGGGGTTCTCCCAAGACACGATTCTTTGCAGAGCCTTAGAAATAACCTAAACATCGTGTGTCAGGTCACTGAAGAACGTCAGGTGGCACTTTGCTGCCATCTTTGGATTTGAAGTAATACCCAGTTCCAGCACATTCCAGCCTCGTTCTTTGTAGAGAATTCATTTTTTGCTACCTGCAGTCAGTTGAAAGACAGCAGCGAGGTATTTGTGGGAGTTTATTTTGCTCTCCCCAACCTTGAGTAAAATCGTTAAGTAACAAACAAGCAAGGACACCTCAGCTCTTATTTAAATACTACACAGATACTACAATCTTCAGTGTTAACGCTGGGAACCCATCTAGAAGACAGGTAAAGATTACTCGTAAAGAGGGCTGAGGAAAAGCTCCTAAGGTGGTTGCCTCCTAGGGAAAAGAGTGAGAGGCAATTTATTACCTGTGGAAGACAAAGGGCTGAGTTTTAGGGCAGGGGTGCAGAGAAAATATTAGGAATATCATTCTGTTCTAGGCTCATGGCTGGTTAAAGTCACGAATGTCAGGTCCCAAGCTCATCTCTTGGATGAAATCTGTCACACATCTCTGAATGCCAGAACCAAAGAGCTAAGGATGGAGTTTTACGAGAAGCAGCTGCGTGTTCACTGACTGCATCCTAGTTCGTCCTCATACATCAGAGTTGCTTAATTTCATCCACCTCCTTTCCACGAGGACATACGGTGAACGTCCATGAGGAAATCTGGTAAAGGACGACGTGTGTATTGTGTCGCAGAATCCTATGATCTTGGTGGTTCTGTCTCACAACGCGTTACCGGGACAGCCAGGAAGCTCTGCTGGCAAATTCTGCTGCTCGGGAACAATTTGGTCCAGGGTGGTCTGCAGAGAGCTTGCTTCTGCTGAGTTCAGCAGGCTTAAGAAGCTGTTGGAAGGACTGGAGAGAAGATTCCAGGAGAGAATATTTCAAGATACGTCTTCTGCCAGCATAGGTTGCAACCACTTCAAGGTTTTATAAGTTGGTTGTGGACTGCAGACGCAGCAGGTGGTATTAAGTGATTCTGGAGCAGTCAGCCGCTTTGTGAAAAAAGCAGCACGTATTTCCTTCCACGTGCCCAGAAGCTCATCCATTTCACTGAGTAACAACAGTTTTACGTCAGCTGCCATCACTCCCCATGATCCTTGCTTCTCTCTCAGCCTTACCAGACATGCCGGCACTACCACTACTTTTTTTACCCGTAACTTTACCGCTACAACACATCCTTCAAATCCCTTGTACATAAATTTCAAGCTCTGGTTGTTCACGCCATGGAACAGTCAAAATGACTACCCTTACGAGCTGCTGAGGAGATCATAACCATCATGGGGTTTCTACTACAAAAAAGATCTTCAGAACAGCCTTCCTCAGAAAAGGTCTCCTACTCTTCACATGTAAGTCTGGGTAACTTATCAGGAAAGCCAACCAAGCAGCCCCTCTTCCTCTATTTTCTTGCCTGAAAAGAAAATGATGGCACAAGAACATGAAGAAAAGCGCAGAGATGGTATGTGGAATCCTACATGCAAAACTACTCGTCCTACATTGCTCTAATAGATTTTAAACCCTTAATATCAGTACTTATGATACTGCCCTGCGTTAGATGACACTGTACAAACTGCAGGCCAGGTCTCAGAGGAACGAGCTATGTTCCTAGCTCAGGAAAACACAACCCAACAGGCCCAGGTCTCGCTGAGCGACCCAGATGTTCATTTTTTTCCTCTGCGCACAACACCACGAGGCTTGTGATTCTCGTCAGGACCTGTGCTGACAAAAACTAACCTCGCGTTTGCTTGAAATCGCAAGGATGAAAAACTATTCTGCCATGGCTGGTTTATTTTTCCGAAAGCATCCTGTTCTCTGCACTGTTTTGTCACATGTAGTAGCAATCGGTTGGCATTATTCAAAGTAACACCCACCGAAGGGACTAGACCGTAAGATTCCTACTCATACTGATGAGCATTTGCTCTCGCGATTATTTTATTTCACTAGGAAAAAAACTATCGACTTCAGCTGTCTTTGAAAGAGACTTGTGCACCTTACAGAGCACCCTATCACCCTGATTAGTACTGAGATGAATCCACGCTGTACGTGTTCACTGTCAGCTCCTTATTTAGAGGTCCAGTGGCATCAGTTTTGAAGACTCCTGTGGTACTGGTGAAGCTGTCAACAGCAGAGGTTGAAGATTAGGCAGCCAAAAGAAATTAAACGCGCAGGCCTGGTTCCATAGGAGCTGTCCATGATCAGCGATCACAAGTGCTACCTTCCCCTAAAGGTCGTTTCTCCCGGGTGTCACCACAGGAAACAGCAGCAAACATTCCTCATCAGCGCTGGTGACGGCAGCACATGTCACAGCTGGAAACAGCAGCTCCTGCCTATCCACCACACGTCACAAACTCTGACTTTCCGGTAACGCAGACAACAGCAGTCAACCGATTGCAAAATATTCCCCAGAGAGGCCAGAGAAATGCCCCAAATAGCGGTGATTCGCCAATCCAGAACCAGGATTCCGAAGCTTTCTATGGAAAAGGGACACAACTAATGTAAGCAACCAACTGCCACCAGGATAATTTAATACCTGTGTGCATTTCTGAAAAAATGGAAGATTTACAGACTTCTCAGGGTTGAACACTCTGCATCACTCTAGGTGGCTCCTACTACCTAAAAATAAATACGCTGATAAAAACATTTTGCATTTTGTTGACTAATACGTAAGCTGAACAAATATACGGTAAACAAATACACTCCCCTCCCCAGACCAGTTTTAAGAACTTGTTCATGCAAGACTGTACCCTGGTTGGTCCGCTTGAACCACTTCAGAAGTTCTCCAGGCTTCCTCTTCTTCTAAAAACTAGACTTGCAATTAGAACAGTTGCTGCTTGTGGAGCTGCGTGACGCTGCCTTTACATTGTTCTCAGAGCTGGTGCCTTTAAATAAAAATCTTTGCTTCGTTTAAGAAGGAAAAAAAACCCAGAAGATGACGAGGGAGGAACAGAAGGGAAAAGCTGGTTAAATGCACTTGAAAAGAAGGACTACTCACAGACGAGGATCTGCACCAAGATGGGTTAAGGTGAAAAAGACTGAAGACTCTGCTCCTCATCCTCAATCCTCCATCTGTCCTAAAGATTACGTGCCTGCAACTCCGGATCCCCCTTTTCTGATCACTGCAAACCCGTGATTCTTCCAGAAGCACCCTACCTTGCTTTTGGATCCTTTCCTATGTGCAATCAGCCAGGAAAATATTGAAAGGCCAAAATGAAACTCTTCAAATGAGAATCATCAGTTTAAAAGCGTACTTACTGTTCAGTCCAGACCTCCATTTTACGGCAGTTCTCGACATACACCGACTGACAACTTCTGCCATGACTGTGAGCCAAACTCTTGGACACAGCACAGTGCCAACACCTAGCACACTTCCGCTTCTTGGCCCCGATCAAATAACCTTTGAAATGATAACAAAAATATTCTAGACACATCACCCTCCTTGACCAAGGTATCTTCTTGCTTGTTCAACTCGTTCTTGCTCACTATCTTCATTCTCAGGAGCGATCCAGAACTGTATTGCCAAAATGCCCTGGCCCACGAAGCGCAAGGTGACCGAAGGAAAGCTCCAACCTTCAGCCATTCTCCCAGCCCCAGAGACAAAGCCCTCGTATAGCTCCGTCCAACTCATCCCTTCCTTTCCATGCTCTTTGTGCTGCCGACTGTACCACACCCCCAGGCTTGGAAGAACCCTTCAAATTCTGTCCAATTTGAGATCCTTCCAAGGAAGTAGATTTCTGCAGATCTAGCAGCATGAATAACAACTCCACTTGAGGTTTTCTGAGTTTTGGATAAAAACACAGCTCGCGTTCCGGCTGGCACGACCCCATCTCCAACAGCTCCCTTACGGAATGGTCATTCCACTTCGGAGTTTGTCACATTTTTCTCTGTGCCATCTGACGTTAAACGCGACCAGGGGCAATGGGACGAGCGAGATCCTGTAAGCCGGCAGGAGCAGAAGGCTAACTAGGAACGTGCCATCGTAACCTCTCCCACGTGCGCTGCTCGCTGAACAAAAGCCTTCCACGTCATCTGCATTTGGGGCACGAGAATTAACGATAATGATAATAAAGATGAAAGGAAAGAGGAAAAAATAGGGAAAGAGAGCTCTGGAGTAACAACAGCATGGAAGTGCTTTTAGGCTGAAGGCGTTCGGTTCCATCGGAAAGAACCCAGCGCAGAATTACACCCAAGGACTGCAAGTCCTGACCAAAATAAACAAACACACACACAAGCGCGCTCTTCTTCCAAGCCCTCACCTTCTCCCAGCGCCTAATTAAATCATATTGCTTAAGTATTTACCTTTCGACACTTGGTAATGAGGATGAAGACGCGGCTCCAAGTACCCAACGCAAACTATTTGATTTTCTGGCTTACAAAAGCACCAGCAGCACCAGCTACGCTCACCGGTAACATTTCCGCAGCGAGTTCAGTCCCCAGTGAGCCTTCACCAGAGAGACAGACAGAATGATAATGTACTATGACTAACTTTTAACAGATCTTATGGAGGAGTCAAATATCCTCCATATGTGCAGTATCATCTACACTTATGCCTGGCATTGCACCTCAGCTCTGAGATGAAAATAAATCCCAGCAAGGCAATATATAATTACGATCTGTTTTTTTAAAAAAAAACATGCTATTTTCAAAGGAAAAACTCTAACCGTTGACGTTTCCCCATCCATTTTGATAAGCGTTCGTCATCTAAGATGTTAAATGTTTGGGAAAAAAACCTGTAAAGATGGCTCAAGTCGAAGACGTGTTTGCTGAACACATTCCACACCCGAATACAAAGACTTGAACGCCCCCAAAAAGCACTCCTCTACCTTCAATCCATCGCTGTGTTTCTCTTACACCACTTCACCGAATCGCTGCGACGTTTCCTGCTTCACCTAAGCTATCCCCGTGACGCAGCAAACGCCAGGAATTACATGAAGACATCCGATAGCTGCGATGTGACATCCCAGGACACCGCCAGGAAAGCGGAAGATGCCAAAAGGATTTCAGAGAGGAAAGGCAGAATCGTAAAAGCCTCGCTGAAGGCCTACTGTCAACTCGTTTTTAAAGCTCTCTCTGAAAACACATTATGCGCTAAAGTTTCCGGAAGCCTCAGTAATTGCTAAAATTGCAACAGTCCAAATAAAGGGAAAAGTATTTGTCTTTTAGAGCGTTTCGAGCATGCTTTTGACGGCACTCCACAGCTTCCCTTCTTTTTTGAAGGCTGAGTATTTCATCCTGAAATTGTGTACGAAGAACTTACTGCTCCGTGCTGTTTTCTACCAACACACAAAGGACAGGAAAGCAGAGCTGCACGGCCCTAACTGAGAGCAGTGATGGTAAGAAAGAATACTTCCAACATTTTTAAAGAGCTGACTAAATCTCGGGCTGGAAATACAGATGCCGAGTGGCCCTTTTAGCCTGAAACAGAATCGGAAATCAATATATGGCTTCTTCTCATTTCTGCTCAGCCCTTTACCTTTAAGAGACCGTCTGCAGGCAAGTCCAATGAACAGTCGCGTTCAGAAAGCCTGCATGATGCAACCCATTTTTACTGGCGAGATCTGTCAGTGACAATAATGCCACCCCCCTGCCTTCCCCCCGAAAAAACTCTCAGCGAACGTTTCTGCCCAAACTGTGAGGGTGTTTCTGCTCGGGAAAGAACAGTGCAGGGAAATGGATGCAAGTCAACCAAGTACGCAGCCTGACAAAACAACGATACCAAATTTCAGTAAGAATTATTTAAAAAAAAAAAAAAAGTTTTGGCCTTAGGACTCTTTGATGTGATGTAAACAGAATATTGCTTATTACTTTGCATCAAACCGGTAAATGCCTCTGTAAAACAGCTTACAAAGACAACACGCAACTGAGGAAAGCAATCAGAAACTACAGACACTGAAGCACGGAGCATACTGTCCAAAGTAAGGGTATTTACAAGCAAGTAGTAGGGGAAGCATACACCAAATACTTTAAAACGAAACGCGTAGTAGTCATTAGCTAGATTAATTAATGGTTCCCATAGATGCAGCTAATCACATTAGCACTAATAAAAGTGTATCTTGTCTGTCGTCTCCGTTTGTCTTACAAGCAGCTGGTTAAAATATCTGCACCTCGCAGGCTGGAAGCGGCGGCTTTCTCCATAGCGAGCGCACTTTATGGTGCAGGGACACCAAGCAACATCCTAACACCCTGACGATGTGCAGAGTACAAAAGCCCTACGTGTAAGCCACAGCTCGGTAATGTTCAGTTCAACACACGGTATTTTATCTCATCACTGGGAATCTTTAAATGTCTGCCTACTTGGTTCAGTTTTGCAAGAGGAGTGTTAACCCACTGCTGCTTTTCTCCTTCAAAAAAAAAAATGCAAGTATTCAGACTGATCTTCAGTTCTTTCAAGAACTGTAACTACGCCAAATAATATCCTTCTAGAAAGCAGTAAAGCTAAACAATAAAACTACACTAACTCATGAACGATTTTCAATTATGTAATGAATCCGGCTACAGCATTAACCAGTGATTCACCAGCGAACAGCTCATCTTTAGTAGCCGGAGCAGACACGCCACTGAAACAGTTTTTTGGGAAAACATAAAACACCGTGCAAATTAACCAGCTAATAGTTTGAAAGTATGAGCTTGGATTTTTATTTTTATTTTATTTTTTAAATGAGCATGCTACAGAGTAATCTCATTAAAAAAGGGACAGCTGGGCTCTCATTTCGTCCGTATCCACAGGAAAAAAAAAAGAATACTTTTCTTTTTCCTTTAGTTTGTATCAAGTTTGCTAAAGCCAGCCAGTTACGTAACGCTCACTTTGACTTCTGACCTATTTGCTCGCTGCTCATACAAAAATCATCACAATATGATGGTCTGCACATCCAAGACGTGCCAGGAACATGTTTTAAGAAGTGGGTTTTATTGTTTTTTTTTTTCGTTTGTTTGTTTTTTTAGTTTAGATCTACCGATAAAGGCAGCCGGGAAAATCATCTAGCATTACCACCGTCCAGCTATGCCTGGAAACCAGGCGGAATTAAAATGGCACACGACGACTCGAAATATTGAAGAAAATTTCATCTTATCACATTTTCCATCGCTCCAAGAATTCACACCAGGAAATGAAAGTAGTCAAAAAAAAAAAAGGGTTAAAAAAAAAAAAAAAAAAGAGTTGTGCTATAGGTAACCATATAAAGTCATAAATGTTGGTGGGTGCCCACGTCCGAGCTGGGGGTGCCGGCTTCACCCCCGGGAGCATAGGGCCCTACGGAACACCCAGCCGGGCTTTTTTGTTTGTTGTCCTCCCCCTCCCCCTGCTTTTAATGGTCGAGGATTATCTAGTGACCGTGTAACTTGAACCTACATGTACAGATCGGGGGCCGGGGGTGGGTTTTTGGGGGGGTTTTCGCCCCATTTTCCCCGCCGAGCGTCGGAGGCGGGCGGGGGGGGGGGGCTCGGGCCAAGTTCGCAGCCGGGCTCTGCGGGTCCCCCCCGGCCCAAAACGCCGTCTCCCGGCGGCATTACGGCAGCTGGTGCCGTGTAGCCGAGCCCCGTGCTTGCCCGTCCCCTTCTCTCCCCTTTTAACACAAAGAAGTTGCCGGCGCCGAGCCCTACTCACCCCGGGCGAATCGCGCACCATCACCCGGCCCTCGGCAAGCGCCTCATGGAGCCCCTCAGGCAAACGGAGGGCTCGGCAT
>CM021766.1:7023528-7040059 GCA_011076525.1 Nettapus auritus
AAAAAAAAAAAAAAAAAAAAAAAAAAAAAAACTAGAGAAAGTAGATCCGACGCAGCCGGGCGCCGCCAATGTGCGGAGCGGAGCCGCGGAGAGGAGCCGGGGCCGGCTGCGCCACAGCCCGAGCAGCGCCCCCGGCGGAGGCTCCCGGAGCTTGGGCCCCTCGGCAGGCTTCCCCCCGGGGCTGGAGCCGAAAGGGGAGGCCCCCCTCGGGTGCCAGCAGCCCCCCTGGGTGGCATAAGACCTCCTCGGGTGCCATCAGCCCCCCCCCGGTGCCCGCCCGCCAGCCGAGGAGTCGCACAAGGCGCCCCCCGGCCCCGCTGTGCTGGGGGATCCGCTCACAGGGAGCGGCTTTTTATCCCCTTCTTCTTCCTCTTTCAACGCTCTTCAGGCTTTTAAATGCTTCTCCAGAAAAATTTGAAGCGGGCTGGCTAAGAAAGTAAAGCTTGATAAACGTCCACCTAAACGCGGCTCTTTCCTAACCCCCCCCCAAATGGCCCCTGCCTTTTTTTTTTCCCCTTCTACAGATCTCGGAGAGCAAAACAAACCCAGAAATCATTATGCAACTCTCGTTTCGCTCCCACTGATGGACACTCGCAAGCCCATAGCTTTGCCAATCGCACCCGTACCTTTGTTCAACTCCCCTCCGCACCGGGCTCGGAGCAGCTGCTGCGCGCTGCCTTGGGTCTGTCAGAGAAGTTTGCTTCAAATTTGCTTAAAGCTCAGACATCTGCAGGACAGCGGCACGACAGCACTACCGACATATCTGAACAACAAAAATAACGCTAGAGTTACGTCTGTGTTCTCGCTGATCTGACTTTAGTTGGGTTTTTTGAGCTAATTCTGCTGTTACACTGAGCTGCAACATCCGCAGGCAGGGGCAGCCTTCCTCTGTGGGCACCAAAGTCCTGTCTTCCCTTATTAGTCCTGTCGAGAGGAACTCTCGCTAAACACACTGAGGAATAAAAAAAAAGATCATTTCAGCTCTGTGACCGAACAAAACAAACCCAAATCCCGCACTCACCCAGTGAGACCTGCCCCGGCACTGCCTATCGCGTATCCAACCGAAACGCTCTGCAGGTGCCTGGCCTACAGGAAAGTTTTTATCAAACCAATTCTCCAGAGATTAAGATAAAATTTTAAAAGGAAAGCACTCACGTTGTAAAAAAAGGAAAAAAAAACTCCACTCTACAACAAGTCACTATTGTACAAGAGCCTCGTGCCCTGTTAGTACAGGTACAGACACAACCATCAAGCCACCACTGGCAGCACATCTCCAGAAACCACACGTGTCAGAGCTCTTTGCTGCCACGAGAAGGTTAAATGCGTTAGTCTGAGCCTTACCCACGGATGCTAAATGTCGGTATTTTATTTTGCTGTAAGGGTCGGGTATTTTGGTCCAACCAACAAGAGGTGAGTGGCTAACGTGCTCCCATTCCTCCGCGAGCCTGCTCCCTGTAGCACTGAGTCCTTCAGGTTTAATCAGGACGAGCCCCTGTCGGACACAGATCTCTGCAAGTTCAAGCACTTCTCTATCCAGTCACGTTGAGATCAACTAAAATAAACTACCCTGAAACCTCTTTACTCCCACCAGCGGACAGAAGCCGTGCATTTCCCACATCGTATTAAATAAAACGAGTCGCCGTGTCTACACAGAACAGTCAAGCGAGGTTAGAGCACTAACTCCAGCCATCCCCTAATAATTTATAGGAACTTTCCCTAGGACACAGGTGCAGTTCCTCACTCCCGAGATGACACCACCTGCATCTTGACGTGCCCTAAGTTCACATTCAAACTGTTTGTGCTGCTGTAGCTGAAGTTTATCAACGTTTTCCAACAAAAAGCGCATGTTTTAACATTTACCTGATAGGAACGTTAGCACAAACACGGCAAGCTGCAATTTAATAACAGCTGGTTAAAGTAATAACAACAAATTACTCCCAGTACTTTTCCCTCCCGTTCCTGCAGCCCCAGCTAACAGGTACCAAGTTGTATCAGCTGGCCTTGTTCTTCCTGAGGGCTTCAAACGCCAAACTGCATTTAATCTCGCGTTGAAGACGTGAGATTTGGGTCTTTTACTGTAAAAGCACACGTTAATTGCCATAAAAACCTTAGAAAGGTCAAAACCGTTAATTTTTGGTACCACGGAGTTCGACGTGATCCAACGCCAGCCGTGCTGACTCATCAGTACCCTGCCATACAAGCTGCCCCGCGCCGCCTGCCGCAGGATCATCCGGAGAGCCAAAGGAACGGCTCGGGGTAGGGTTTCGCATTTGGCAGCGCTTCTAATTGAAGCTGATCCCACCCCGTGGCCCTTTATCCCAGCCTCTAAACCCTGGCGGCTCGGCCGCAGGTGGATCAGCCTGCGAACCAGATGACAGGGCGGACCTGGCCACACGGGAACCCGGCACGAAGCGATGGGGCAGGACACCGAAAAAAAAAGGCAAAGCGACTCTGCCTGCTTCAGCTCCCTGCCCCGATTCACACGTCTCCCCAAACGCGTGTCACCGCCGTGGCAAGGCACAAACTGCTTAAGCCAAGACTTCTGCCAAGAAAATGTACATGGAGAAATGGGATCAGTCAGCTCTCCAGAGACAGACTTTTTTTTTTTTAAGCGACAGAAGCTATGGATTTAATGATTAAGACAAAAACTTATGTCTATACATATGTTGGACTCTTTTCTTCCAAGCTCCAACTGATTAACTCAAGGATTCGACTCCCTTGAGTTAATCAAGACATATTTAGCAGAGCAGGCCTTAGCTGTTTATTATTTACAATTCCTAACTTTTGGAGAACAGTTTTCACAGTAACCAAGAGAAATTCACACGTAGATGTGGCACCACGTCCAATATTTTCCAATCCAAATTTCAAATGCAGTACAAGTAAGAGAGATGGGCCTCACGACAATTTGTTTAGTTACAATAACTACTAGGTCACAAGTTTGATTTGGTACTTGATTAATCTTAAAACACAGAGACGAACACACAAGAAGCACAAAATAGTGTTTGTCGTTTTTATATATTTGCTTTTTCTGAACTTCTGTGGACCTGCTATTCCTAGGTCTTTTCCTTCCTTGGGTTTCCAGTAACAATACAGTAGAATCACAACAACGCCTTGAGATTAAGCCGTAAGTATCTAACTACAGAAAGACAACAAGCAGAAAAGGCAACTCAAATATTTTCCTCGGCCTGGCAATCCTTCTCAAATGTAAAGGCAATTTACCTTCCAGCGCTCTTTGACGCTTTCATGCTACAAATCGGCTTGAACCAGCCTCCTTCCGTCAATGCAGTTTCTCTGTTACTTCTACTTTTCATGCCAAAGCACAGATTAGACAAGTGTAGCTTAACTTCTTTTTTTTGTTGCATTTGAAGGGTTTTGGAAGCTCTTGGTTTCTAATCTGCACTATGACAGACTCTGGAGATAGACTCCATTTCTAAAAGGAAAAAGGAAAAATGAAAGAGGTGCCAAGCTGTATTCGTTCCTCTTCCCTGCTCCGTCTTCGTATGGGCATGAACCAGACCGTATCTGGACCTAAGACAGGTTCACAGCATGTTGTATGGTCAAGCAATGTGTTTCATGTGTTAACTACATACCCATGTTAAATAAATCTGATTTAAAGCCATTACATCCAGGATGTCCTATCTAGCAAGCCTGCTACTCGTAAATAAAATCTGAACACTAACCTAAGTTAGGTAACTGAAATTTCCCAATAGAAGGCATCAAATCTGGGCTGTCGGTGGGGCTTTGGCAGACAAGTTTTGACAAATACCGCTGAAAAGGCTTCAGGTATCTTTCTCCTGTTGTCTTGCCTTGCTTTGGCCAAAGGTTATCATCCTTGCAACAAAGCTGGCAGAGCAGCACACAGAACCAGCGCACTTAATTCAGTGATGAATGTGAAATTGAAGTACGAACAACAACCTACAAGCCCTTCCACCTCTGCTCCTTGGGAAGGTAGCAGCCACATCGGCACAGACAGCTCGGCATAGCTTGAGCTCATCAAGCCTCACCAGCCCTTGTCCACTAGCAAATGAAAACAGAGATATCCATGGAGAAGCACAGGCTAAAAAACATTTCGGAAAAGCTACTTGAAATAAGAAATACAGGCCTTCAGATGCAATGTTACCTCGCCAAATCTCAAATTTCCTTACTCTCTCCTTGAGTTTCCCAGCAGCACTATGCTACCTGCTGTTGAAGGAGCACGGCATGTGGTGCTTCTGGGCAGAAACAATGCCGACGAGACAGGAGCGCCGTGATCTGTGTCACTTCACACCGCTACCAGGTGCTGGTATAGTTAAAGCCTGTGTAACCAAAATGATAACGTCGCCTGCTTACCAGAAACGGAAATAAAAGCAGGAGCAAATGAATTCAGAAAGAACTGAAAACCAATACAGACGAGCAGACCACAAGCTGAAAAGAAGACGGTAAGAGATCGAAAAAAGGCAATACCTCAACTATTAGAAAATGACTCAGCGCTAATAGCCACTTGTTCACTTCTGGCAGGACAAAACTGATGTCAGAATAAAAACTCTGACAAAATCTTCCAAGTAACCAAATCAGCCCTACCCGTTTCTACCAGATACTTCTTAAAATGCCCTTTAAAAAGAAAAAAAAAATTGTTGGCAAGTAATCATTGATTTAGTGTACGTAGAATCAGACATTAATAGATAAAGCAACTGTTGGGTGGCAGGGAATAGGAACGCAGAAAATGGAACAAAGAGATATGGTACGCTGCTTTCAAGAAATAAGACAGGAAAACACCTTCTAAAAATAAAGGTTATTACACATATCCATTGCTTTTACACGGGAAAGCTATGACATCAATTATGGGCAGGCCCATTAAAAGGGAGGCTCACAGAACCGGATCGCAGGGTAGCTGAGGTTGGAAAAGACCTCAGAAAGTCATCTGGCCCATCCTCCTGCTCAAAGCAGCTCGGGGTCAGTTCCCAAAATGGTTTGCAAATATTTTTCGTGTTCAATGAGTTGTTTGCATAGCTCTGTAATTACACCCAGTGCTAAAATGTGATGGTGGGACCCCATCTGAAACAACTTATGTCCCAAACCAAGCACAGACAACAGCCATCGGGGCATTAGGGTGATATTCAGACAGCCTAAATCACGGACTGATCTCTTTGTCTAGGGCTTTCCTACAGGAAAAGGGCTCCAACAAACTGCCTGCTCAGACCTTGCTGGGTCCTTCTGCATCGCACTTCAGAGGTGCCCAGTTCTCTCTTCTGACTAAGCACAGGGACTTCAGCAGAATTCAGGCTATTTAAGTACACTTCCTACTATTCATTAGCCAGCTCCTTTAGAGCAGTAAAATAAATATCATTATTCTTTTCAAGTTTCGAAAGAAAACAATCCAGCTAGCAACCAGACCGTCACAAAACTGCCGAAAAAGAAAGCGAGGTGGCATGGCTGTGGGGCTGGAGTTCAGTCTCTGCCCTGTCCCCGAGGCCCATTACTAATAGCTGGGGTGGAAAACGCTGCCGCAGCGTGCGGTAGGGTCACGTCCGTGCAGCTGCGTATTCCCCGCGTTCGGTTAAGGCTACACCCTAAGGAAAAATAAAGAAAAAAGGAAAGCAAACAAACAAACAACAGCGAAACTTCATAGACTTGAGATAAAAACTGGCGAACAAAAAATCTATCAGGGTAGTTTTCCAAATTCTAGTCAGACCTGGGAAGCTGCACCCCAGGAGATGTGGAGAGCTGGGCGCCCGAGCTTCACCCCAACAAGTTCCTACATGTCCACGAGTTATGATTTGACTTTTTTTTTTTTAAAGCGTGGGCACGTTCACTAAGTACAGACAAGAAACTGTCGCCTATCACATGAATCCTTGGTCTAAAAAAGCCTTGAAAACAGCGTGGTCAAGCTGACAGTTTAAAAACCGGATTCCTTCCACCTCTCCAGACCAAGTCGAGAGCAAATAAAATAAAAAAGACACACTAATTGACAAAAAACTAAACTGAAAGTATCCTTAGGACAACATTCATTTACGGTACCAGTAATTTAACCCCAATAACGATGTCTGGTTAACGAGCCTGGAGGTTCCCGGCTTGTCCGTACGGCAGGAACACGACCAACTGCACCTCCCCTACTCCGTTCTACCGCCGCGCCCTTATCTGAGAAGGCCACGTGCAGAGCACACCAAATATCTGCGCCAGTTTTTGTATTTATTCTTTACCAACAGACACGTTTCAAACAGAAAGGATGTTATCTCCAAGCCGTGCGCCCCACGCGACGGGACAAAGAACGCTCGCCCATCCCACTACAGAAGGAGGTGATGGAATAGCCAGCCACGAGGCAACCCTCGCTGCTACTGCCTTGGGGAAATCATTTCTTGCAATCATCTTGCTTACAGATCACTTATTCCCTGCGTCCTGTCCCCCACCACCCCTCCCGCCTCGTTTCTGGGCCCAGTTCTCTCCTAAAGGGTTTCTGGAAGACACGGGCAGGAAAAGAAATTGGAATTCCCGCTGAATCTGTTCTGCGCTTGCCTTTGTGTAAATCTCCACCGGGATGCCTGACGCAAGGTTAATTATGCAAAATACGAACCAGGACAAATCGTGTGTCAGAAGCCCGGAGAAGCACCGAAAGCCAGCAGTTCTCTGAGCCTTGTGGCTCCTCCATCCCATCTCCCCTGCTCCCTCTAGAGCAATTCTGCTGTGAGCTGTTCTCCCTAAACTTACATCCCTACGGGTTCGAGAACATTAACTGTGGCAGCGTTTGCCCAGGAGGCTGAAAGTAAAACTGATGAGAATTGTGTCGGTTTCGCTGAATTCCTTCTAGAAAAACACCCGTTATGGTTATCGTTATTCTAGTAAATTAAGCAGGGCTGGGAGCGTTGGCCTTGAGACCCAGCAGCACACGGCAGCCGACGTCCACGCTATCAAATTGTCAGCTCCCAAAACTCTCCTGCATTTCAGTGGGAAAAAACAAACACACGACACAATCATCTGCTTTTATTACAAAAAAGGAAAAAAAAAAAAAACACAACAACACAGGAGGAAGAGGAAAAAAGTAGGAGCAGAAACAAAACCCTAAGCAACGGAGAATGGGAACTAGGGAATAGGGAACTGAAAAGGCAAGGAGAGAGAAACGGCTCCACTGACCAACCAAGGGGGCGAGCGCTTCTTAAGCAGAAGCTTTCAAAGCTTTTCGTAACCGGAGGGTAAGAGGAGGCCTAAACCGTCCAAGTGTCTGATGGGAACCAAAATAACCGAGCCAAGAGCCCAACAGGTTTGTGAGAAATGCTGAGGACAACTGCTTCACAAAGTCAAGGGCGCCAGAAGAGCAGTTATTTCACACTTCACTCTATTAGGGCGGGCTCCATCTTAAAAAGCTGAACGTGTGCAGAGATTTGGCTGGAAGTGGTAACGAGAAGCGCTCGCCGTGCCAAGGAGAGGGGAAAATGAGAGCTGGAGAAAGAGGAGAAGAAATTCTTATCTTCAATTAAACGAAATAAGAAAAGCAAATTTCAACCCACTCTTTGAACTCGTTGCTAGAATCTCACGAGAATGCAATTTGAAGGAGGACTGGCAGTTACTGCACCGCAATACACACGATAGCAAAGTATTCCAACTCGGGGGAAAGATAGGGAATGCAGTGTGAATACAGGGTGCATCAAAAGCAGCCAGTAATAAGGGTCTGCAACTGAAAAGAATCGTATTAGGAATGGAAACAAGGGCATTTTAATGAGTACAAAGGAACAGCACAAACCGTCAGGGATAAAAATCGGAAGAGATAAAAGCACAGCATGCGTTATTACCACTGCGCGATATGAAAGGCAAACAAAGTTTCAAAAATATTTTAGAAGTAAGAATAAAGACAAAAAAAAAGTCAGTACACAGAACAGACGGGTAACAAAACAGAAGCAAATGCTGTTCTCTGCATTTCAACCGCCACAGAACAGATTTACTATACCTAGTACTAGAAATAGATTGTGTTCTTCGGCTCGATCATCAGGGAAATTCCAGGCAGAAGGACTGGAAGAAATTCACACTCCGCTTCAGAAACAAACAGAAATCATCTCTAAACCCTCAGTGATTATCTTCGATGATGGAGTGCTGGTGAAAGTGCCCTAAGACAGGTGGACGACAACGAGCTAGAGCATCAAAAGGCATTTATTTGTCAATTATTTTCAATTAAGATTGAAGAAGATTTCAAGGAAGATGAGGAACTGCATGAAGAAACGGATTTGGAAGAGGTGCGTATGGCGCACAGATGAGGCAGGGGTTATGAACATTTGAGAGGACAAGATCTTACAAAGAGTCATTCGGATAAATGGGAAAAATGGGTCACTTCAGCAACTGAAACTTCATAAAGATGAGCAAATTCTGGAAGGATGTATCGAGCAAGTCAACATTACGGTGCTGCCATCAGCGAAGGCAAATCTTATCCTAAAATAAACTGGGAGGTTTACGCTTGTTCAGGGCCGAACAAAAGGAGACAACTTCCCAGTAAATACAAGTTTATTACAAAATTGTTCTCCACATCAGCTGGGGGAAGTCATGACTGTGACCAGTACAAGGCGAAACCCCACAGTAAAGAATATTTATTTTATATTTTGGAAAAGGAGTTACTGAAACTAATTGCCTAGGGATGCACTGGACTTGCATCCAACAAATGCTTCAAAACCAGGAGGGAAGGAGCATCACTGGTCAGCAGTGGTACCAACACACCACACAGAAGGGTGAGCAAGACCAGCCTCAAGTATTTTTGGCCGTATTTTTATTTGGCCGTGGCACAGAAGAGAACGAAATATTCACTTTTAAAGATTTCATTGCGCTTCTCGACTCCACGCTTCAGAAAAAAAATTCTGAAGTACTGATGGAATCACTACGGAAATCTCCCAAACGTGAATACAACAGGCTTCCCATCTCTCTTAAGAGGCGTTATGGAGCCACCCTATCCTGTTTTGAAGAGAAAGCTTTGACTTAGAGCACTGCCCGCTGTCATGATGCAGCGGGAGGGTAGGTGTTGTCACCCCAACACCCAAGTCCCACAAACCTTGGGCTGCTCCAGCAGTCAGTTGGGGTTAGCTCAGACCTCCAGATGGTACTCGCCTTACTGCACTTCCTCCAACTGTGCATGCTCTGAGGACAAAAAATCAAAAATTGGTAAATTTTCCTGAAGCTGATTTTTTTCCCCGATAACCTACTTAGAACTATTTTTGGCAAGAGTTTATTGTCGGTGGTGACGTAGCAGAAGAGAAAAAAGCCTTCGGTTTAAGGGAGAATATCCTGGTTTGACAGGATTTCTAGCAGTTTCTTCAAGAGCAACAATTAAACGGTTGATAAATATAGCACTGCAAATTAGTAATTACATATTTATCCTGGCAATAGGGTTTGCTACACGCGTGATTTAATAAAAATAAGTCCGAAAAGATGAAAGGGAGGAATATTCTGGAAGGAGCTGTATCTGGTGTTATTTTATTACAGTGCACAACTATTGAAATATTTCAGGAAGGAGCTTCCACAATGCCAGGAATTACTTGCTAACCTAAAACGTTTTACTTATACTATTGTTTTTGGAATACTTACAGTATTATTTTAGGAAATTTTTAGGAATTTAAGAATAATTCAGGGGATCAAAGTGAGAAAGCAAGTTCCTTATCTAATCAGTGCCGAGAGAGAGGCTTGTTTGGGGCCAGAGCGACTTAGATCAGCACAGCTCACCTGTCTAAATGCTCCGAAGAACCCTCTCAACAGCGCTTTTTCAAACAACTCACCGGCATGCACGACATGACTACGGGCTGTAAAAACCTCTCCCAATCTCCTCCAGGATCTCCTGTATCGAACAATTCAGAGCCAGCCAAAAGAAAACCACCCAAGCCCTCACGTCTCGGAGGAGTGAGGCTCCGGCTTCGCAGCCACGTGAAGCTGGCAGCGCTACCGGGGGACGTCAGCTCTGCCTCCCCGCGCCCTGGCTGCTTGCTCTGGCCTCCTCCCTTCTGCTATCGCAAACACGTTCCTCTGCCAGGTTAGTTTTAACCCAGATCAATTTCCCAATGCAGTTCCCCACATGGCTACACAAACGCCTGGGTCAGCACAAGGGAGAGAACAAACAGCTGGTGGCAGAGGGAGGGCAGGAGAGCTGCTGCTTTTCGCTGCCAGAACCAGCACAAGATTTATGGCGCTTGGGGAAAATCGCCACCTGATGCGCTCCCTGCCTCCGTTTCTCCAAGTTACGGGTGTTCTGGGTTTTAAGGGTTTTATTCCTACTTTACCTGGTTTGAAAGAACGAAAGCATTAACGCTACTAGGAGAAATTACTGAACGGAGCTCTTGAAGCAAGTGCCCAAACTTCTTTCGAACACCCCACCTGAGGAACCGAGGGATGGCATGAGTGGGGATCCGTAGGGCCAGCCTTCCAGGATGGACCAGGTAAAAAATAAAAATAAAACTGAATTCAATACAGGTTATTTCACTAGTAAACAGGATTGCTACGATAAAACCTTGCACATCTGTAGTCAGCCAAGCTATATGAATCATACAAACTGTATGAATTGGTAATCAAACGTATTAAGCACAGAAAGGAGCAAAGCTTTCAGTATTTTTGGAGTTCCTAGTAGCTTAATTGTTTTGCATTTCACCACATTTTAGTGTACCTAGGACAACATTTCTTAAAAAGGTGAAGCCACAGCACTGGCGCACACCAACACAGGGGTGTGACCCTTTGTGGTAGATAAGGAACTTGTATTTTCCCTCATCATACCCAGCCCTGCTACCCCTCCAACACTGTCAAGGGACAACCGAGCCTACGAGTGGAAAAGCAACTACAGCTGCTCTGGGCAAGCCTTGGAAAACCATCCCTCAGCTCAAATGGCAGCAAAGAACAGAAACGTCCATTTCAATTAAGAAAGAACAATGACATGAAGCTAGCAGGAGCTGAACACGCTAATAAGGAAAAAAAATAGCATCCACAAGCAAAGCCCCCCTCCGAATGAAGTGAGTTGCTTTTGAAGCTCTCGCTGAATATAGGATGAAATGCTGTGGGCAGATGGACCAGAGTTTGGGAACCAAGAGGTTGGGTTCTTATTCCTACCTCTGCAAAGGCAGCACTTGTGAGCAATACACCTAATATCCTGGGATTTCATGGTGTTGTGGTACTTGAGCTGTCATAACGCTGTCTGATTGCTCTTGGAGGTCCTGTCTTGGGAAGTGCTACCGAAGATCAGTGGGTTATCAGACACAAACATTAAAAACATCGTAAAAAATTTCAAAGCAATCTGCATTTGCAAGCTTGGTCTGTATCAAACTGTGAAACCGACTGGCTAAGGTTATGGAACACGATCCATTTCCAACATTAAGCCTAACCTCACCCTGAAGATGCAACTGAAGACACCGGTTCCCAAAAATCAACTTTTTAACAACTTTGACAACGTCGCAAAACCTTTCTGTAAAACCCAGCGTGTCCAACAGCTCCCACTGTCATCCCTCACGGAAGTCCCACCAGGATCTGCACACCAGAAGATCCGTCCTGACATCACCTCCCAGAAGCTCCCGAGGAACACAGAATTATGAGCTGTTTAAGCCAGGCTCCCGTGCAAGAGCAACACGTGGCAGTGAGGGCTCTGCTTGGCAGCGGGAATTCCTCGGGTGATGGAGGCTACAAATAAGCAGCACGGAAGGTGTGCGATGAACACAGCTGAGCTACAGAGAAGACATCCAAGACGTTAAGGTTCCTCTGAAATGAGCGTAGATACCTTTAAATATTGGCCTACCCTAACACAAATCCAGCGAAAGTAACGATAAAAAAATCTTAAATAATCATTTCCTGGCGAAAACACCAGGCTTACGTTTCCTCCAAGCTATCCGCATGTGTGAAATCCGTGGCCTTTGAAAGCCTACTGCAGCTTACGCCGGCCAAAGTAAGTAGCGAGTAACTACGCTGAAAATTAAGTCATGGATGCTTAAAAATAAACGCAGCGAGTTTTCAGTAGGCAAACGTCAAGCTTTTTGAAATCCTTAGCCCATGCTGTTGTAAGCAACGCGCATTCGCAACATTTTTAACGTGGATCAGAAGCCCGACAGATGCTGAAAATAGTACTTAAAACCCAGGTACTGCCTTGAAAGGTAACTTAACGCGGTCATAGTCACTGAGACTTCTGCTACTAAATTCTTGTTAAGACAAATGTTTGTGCTGCTGATAACCCGTATGGATTAACGAAGCTCTAGTACTGCAAATCGATGACAAAGACGTTTACTGCACCTGCACGCTGCTATGCTGATGCATCGCCGTGAATAACCAACGCTTCGCACAACGACAACAGTCAAAACTGACCCAATTCTCTCCCCCTGCAACTTCATTTTGAGCACATTTCTATCGTTAACAGCCATAGCCTGGAAGCTGAGGAATAATCCAAGTACTGGAGTTAAGTTTCCAAGATTTCAGGTCATGAGGTAAGATGCTCCCTACCTATTTTTATTTTCTCCTGTGCAATACCCTTTTCTTTCTCCTACATCATGTTCTATCTTCAGTGATGCAACTTCCTTTTTTTTTTGTGTGTGTGCTTTGGTAAATACACTCTTGCCACCCCTTAAATTCATTTGAAAGCTGGTATTTCAAAAATATTTTCCTCGTTCATTGCCTTGATTACAGTTCTTTGTGTTCCTCCATCCTCCTTACGAGCCATGTCAAGGCCAACCTGCTTGCTCCCAATTTCACGGCTCTGCACGCCCTATTTGAGCTTTATCTCTTAAATTTGTACCTCTGCTCTATAGAAATACCCCGTTGTCAAAACGTAAGGAAGAAAATATGAGTGTTTGTCTAGCACTCGAGGCAGGAAACAAGTTATCTGTGAAAATCCTCAGGTCGACAAGGCTACCCTCCTTTAAATATATCCTCCAAGTCTGATGCCTATGAATCATTCACCGATGCTGAGATAGCCAGGGTACTTGAACTTCTGCACGTTCTTTTGCTCGTAGCCTTCTCACAGCTCCCATGTGCTTTCCCAATACATTTCTAACATTTACATGTTGTCTTATCTTCACATTTAAATTAAGAAATTGTTTGCGCAGAAGCAGGCTTTGCTTATGCATTTGTAGTGTGTGTAGCATAATGGTGCCCTGGCCTCTGGGCACAATTACAATATAAATAATAAAAATGAACTGTTCACCCAAGATTAACTCTCCTGACAATGGTGTTCACGGAGCTGCATCCTTCAGCTGGTGAGAAAAAGCCGCCCTGACGCCGTGCTCTACCACCAGCAACTCTCCCGGCACTGACACCACAACAAAACCGATTCCTGGCCCATCATCACCCACAGGAAACCTCTGCTGTTCCCTGTACATCCCCGAGTCCCCAGCACCGCTGGAATTTTTATGGATAACCAAGTAAAACACACAATGATGAAGACTCGCAGAGAACCGTCCCCACTGGAAGAACCCTACGATCTCTTAACATACGAGCCTAATTCTGTGAGGAGTTAAGGATCCCTGGCATCTCACAGCAGCAGATTCAAGGCAGTTTTCCATCTGTCTACTTAAACTCATCAAATTTGCGTAAAAACATGGCCTTCGAGAAAGAAAAACACCAACCTGCAGCATCCTCAAATATTGTATTGTTCTTTAATGGAGGCTTCCATGAGGAATTATTCTTTTTGGCTCTGCTGTCTTAATGCAGAGCTCTTAGTTTTATCATTACTTAGACTGCACTTAGCCTGAACATTCAGTGGAACATTTCCTATAATGGGATAAAGCAGTTGAACAATTTGACTGGCTAATAGTGATTTAGACATGTGATTACAGTACAGAAAATGATCTGACATATGCTCTTTTATCTGGTTTACATGAGGCACACAAACCCAACTGGAAAGCACAGGAGTGAAAAGGAAGACATGCCCAAGCAGTCACATGAAAACAATAGAAATTATTTATACTTATTTCTGCATTTGCTTAGCTAGTTGTAATCAGTGTTTTGTAAGGAGTACAACATGATATAAAACCATTTTTCCTCAGAACTGATGCAATAAGACCCGTATCTACTTCGTGAAAAAGTTGGAAAATCAGTATTTTAATAACAGCCTAACTTCAAAAACATTTATGACTTATAGCACCTTTACCAATATTACAGATTTTCCATGAAGATACAGAAGGACTCAGGCCGTGCTTAGCCCCACACCAGGAAAGAATAATCATAACATAAAGAAAAAAAAAAAAAAAGAGTACTGATTAATTTTAACTTTTGTCTCAGCTAATTTACTTCTTACAGAGATGCTTGCACTCATGTCAGCAGAAGTACATATTTTTACAGGAAAACGTACTTTCCTCCTCAAACCGGTTGACAATATTCCCACGACACCATAAACCTATCTGAGAAAAGGCATTACCTCTTCAGAGCCCACTTTTCGTCAAGAGCATGCACTCAGCCTCAAGTTGGCACACAAGATATGTCAGTTTTCTCTGATAATGCTATTTTGCCTTTTGGACAGAGCGGTCCATTTCCAAGGTATTTGCATTTTTCTGCCCAGAACAACTTTTAAAATAAAAGCACTCAAGGTTTTCTGTGTAAGGCCTGGCTTACATATGTAGAAATAAAGACAAAGTATGTAAAACTAAGCATAAAGCTGAAGAGCCTAATAACTTCACTGCATATATATGCTTGGCAACTGCTTTCAGCCACGGTTTTAAGAAAATTTGTATCAAGCACGGAAGACTATGAAGAGAAAGCTGCAAGCAACGCACCAACGCCAAAACCAGGGGGTGAACGCTTGAATCCTTCAAGCGCAACTTTCATCCACACGGAAAAAGCCATACCACCCAACCTAAGGACGGCTCTGTGCTGGACTATTTACGCCACACGGAGCTGTAAAAACAAATTATTGCAGAGGAAAACACCGTCTCTGGTGCGTGTTTCCTGCACAGCAGGCTCCCTTCCTAGTGTTTTGGAGATTCAGGGTGAAATTCAGCGAGGCCTGGGGCGGGCGTTGAGCACGGGGCGAGCCGCTCACCTGGCCCAACGCACCCGGCCAGAGCGGCCCTTGAACACAAAGGGAAGCCAGCTCTAAACCCCCGAGGCTCCCCCGGACTGTCCCCCACGGACTGAATTTCTGTGTGGCTCCCAACCACGTTCTTTTGGCCAAACGTCCCCGTCCGGCTTTGTCCTGTTACTGCTGCCCTCGCAGCAGCTCGGCCGGACCCCGAGCGGCTCCTCAGGGAGCCTGCCGCCCGGCCTTCCCTCGGCACCAAGCACGTAGCAGCGGCCCAGCACCCTCCCCCGGTTCCCTAAACCTCGCTTCCTCAACCCCCGGCTCCCCAAAACCCCTCTCCGAGCCCCCCTAAGTTCGCTCGGAGCCGCCGGGGGCTGAGGGGAGCGCGGGGCCCCCCTGAGGAGCCGAGGCGCTCGGCGGCGGCCGTTGTGGGGCGGCCGCCGTGGGGCTAAGGAGCGCCATAGCACCCCGAAAGTCCCCTCGATTAAGGGCAGTCTGTCACAGCAAAGCGGCTGGCAGCCCCCCATAAAGTCTCGTCGTGTTCCCCCCCGGGTCTGCCGTGCTTCGCCGCTGTCCCCCCTAAGCGAGGGCAGGCGCTTGACAGCTCCCCGAGCGGCGCCCTCAGCCTCTGGGCGCCTCAAAGTCCTGCCCCAACTTTGTGTCTGTGTGTGCCGGGGGGGTTCCATCGCAAATCACTTAGAGCAAGAACCTTTTTTTTTTCTTCCCTCAAAAGGAAGAAAAAAATTGGAAGGCGACGAGGGGCTGCCGTGGAGAGCAGGGGATATTATAGCCGATATCCAGGCGACGCTGAAGGAAGGAGAGTCCTGGAGGAGAAGGGAGCCCGAAAAGGAGGAAGGGGGAAGGTGCAAAGGCAGGGGGGAAGGAGGAAGAAGGGGGAAGAGCTGGAGAGAAACTCCGAAGAAAAGAGGGAAAAGAAAATAAGGGACGGTGAAAGAAAAGTGAAAAGGGAAAACGGGCGGAGGAAGACAAAGGTGAAAAAAAGGAGGAGGAGGGGAAAGTGCAAAGGGGAGAGGAGGAGAAGAAAGAAGGGCCCTTCTCAAAATGGCATTGGGCGGCAGGGAGGGGGCGACGGGCGGCGAGTCTCCGCTGACAGCTCTGCCTGCGCCTGGCCGCCTGCCCCCTGCCCCCGTCGGCCTCGCACACACACACACGCTGAACTTACTTCTTTCTGGCTCTCTGGAAAGGGGAAGCGCCATCTTTGCGAGGCCGGCCCCTAGGTCTTTTGTCTGTGGCTGCTGCTGCTGCTGCTGCTGGGGGGGGGAGCTCCAGGCTCGGGGGGTTGCTGCTGCTGAGGCGGCTCCACCACCGCCACCACCAGACTCTTGTCCTCCGTTGACATCCTAGTCAGCAGGACGAGAGAGACACATGGATGATGATGATGGGGATGAAGATGAGGATGGTGATGGGGATCCCGATGCTCCTCCTGCTCCCGCGGCTCCTCTCCTCCTCACCTCCGCCTCCTCCACCTCCGCCTCGCATCGCTGGCCTCAGCCGCCGCCGACCAGCACAGGTAGCAGGGGGAGCAGCATGGGGGAGAGCAGCAGCAGCAGCAGGAGGAGGAGGAGGAGGAGGAGGAGGAGGAGG
>CM021766.1:7040459-7248252 GCA_011076525.1 Nettapus auritus
ACCCCCGAGGGGCTCCCGCCTCGCCCAAGGAGTGTTGCACAAGTTCTTGGTGCTCCCACACACCGTGGGCAGCGATAGCGGCGAGGATTGCTGTAAATACAAGAAAAGCTCCAGAGAGCCCCGCTCAGGACGTTTCGGCCCTTTGTCACACCGGGGTTTGTGCGCTGCTTGAGGGCCAGGTGGTAAAAAGCTGGCCTGAGGTAGCGCACGGAAGGGCGAGCACAATTTGGGGATGTAAAAATAAACACAGAGCACTCCGGACCCTAATGCTGTTCCTTCTCACCAGAATTTTCACTTGTCAGCTTCAGAAGTACCAAATTAAAGATGACGCGCTGTGGCAAACACAGCTTTTGCTGGCCTGTTTTCCTGGGAACTATTTCATAACAAAAAGCCGTCCTTGGTTCATTCCCTAGGTAATTAAATAAGATCTTCGTGATATTTTCCTATCTGGAGATAAAGGTGATACATATATTTCCATCTCCATACAAACACGCACGTACATATACATGATTATATAAAGCCATTCAATTTCTCAGCCATGCAAAGACAATCGCTGGATTATTGGCGTGACTTCCTTGGCCCGACTGCTGAAAATGTACCAATTTCTGCCAAATTAAAAAACACGTCCTAAGCTAAACATTTGTATTACAGTGTCCCTACATGACCACAAAGGTGTACTGCTTGTACGACTTCAGACAGGGGAACTTAGATGTTTACATGTTGTCTAATACATCGAATTTTGTTAAATCAGGCAAGCGAACGTAAATTAACTTCATCCTGCACGGGCCCAGACTTGGGTGGAAGGGAAGGGCAGGGAGAGGGAAGCGAAAGGCCACAGCCTCCATGCAGCCGGATCACCGGCGTGGCATTTGCTGGAGTTGCCAGGTTGCCATCTGGCCTGTTAAAAAAATGGCCATCTCCTGAAATAATGACTGTGCGAGTGCGGATCCACTGCACATGCGCGACGGCTTGGGTGAGCCTAGGATGTGTCAGAGCTACTATGCATGTGCAAATTGATTTGAGCTCAGACACGTGAGCATGCTGTGGGCTCAGCTCAACTGCTAGGTGTATGAGGAATAACTGTCACAGCCCACAGCAGAGATACGTTCAGTGAAACCAACAGATTCGCTTGTACGCGCATGGTTCATCCAGTCCTGCCATTTAAATATCGTTTGGTTTCTTTAGGCCTACTGTAGGTAGTTGATGTTTGGGGAATTTTTTTCATTTTTTTTTTTTTTTAAGCAGCGTTTAACTTTTTTCTCCATTGTTTCCTACATTAACTATGTTTGTATGTACTTACCGCAATACAAAATCCTGGAGCTAGCTTTGGTTTGGCATGGTCTAGGACAAGAGCGTGTTAAGGGACTCACGGCCATTAGTCACAGGGCCGTGCATTATCTCGTTGCATGTCAGAACAAAGCTGGGCAGGTCTGCTCTGTAAACTGCTGCTGCCATTGCTGTGGCAATCAAAGGTGTGAAGGACTGAAAGAGACTTGTGAGCAGGAACCCAAGGCAGAGATGGACTTGTAGGAAAGTGTGGATTTGCTAGCATTATTTATATCGCTCAGCGATGGCAGGGGGACAAGCTAGGAGAAGCGGTGTCACCAAATATAAATCCCGTGTAGGAGTGCTTTGTTGATTAAGGACATTTGAACAGCTTTGTCAGGAAAAATTTCAAGTTTATAACTGGCCCATGCTGCCCAGCTATTATAAATTATCTAAATTTATATAAATTATGGAAAAAGCACATTTCTACAACAAAGACATAATATTAAATGAACAGGCCCTCTGCTTTACTGAATGTTAAGAGATCTCCCAGTTCAGTGTAAACGAACTGAGGTGAACTGGGACACCTATTTTTATTTATTTATTTATTATTTTTTCTGTTTTTTAACTTTCAAGGCAACTTTGAAAATTTCAACTAGAATTTTACATTACATTCTGTCTCAAAATAAACGTTTCTGTGTTCTTGGTATGGTTTTTGAATATAAGTGAGACCCTTGCAGCACTGATTAAAGAACACATGCTTACAGTTTTGACTGCAAAACATCTTGAGTTGTCCCAGTGTGCTTAATGACAAACAGCGATATTTTCATGCAAAACAGTAGAACAAGTTGAAGACGGGACACTGTCTTAAATCAGCTCATTAAGGAGAAGGATCTTGTTATGGAAATCATTAAAGGAAAACGACAACTGGTATGTAAATATACTCGGTATGTAAATACCCATTGTACTATTGTACAACTAGAACAGTCTATGTAACAGAAATCTTGAGAAATAAGGTTATTCCAGAGTCTATATGGAATGGGATCCATATTTTCTCTTCTAAGATGAGAACTTTCACAGTTTAATGATAGTTTCCTTTATTATTTATCACAAAAAAAATAAATAAAATAGTTTTTATTCTGTTTGTGCATGTGTTTCAATTGCAGAAAATCTCACCAAGTTATCCTTCATTTAAGCAACATGCTGACATTTTAAGTGTATTAAATCACTTTGTTTTTAACCTGTGCTAACCTGATGATTGTACACCGTAGTCAGCATCAGCTTACTTCAGTATGCTGCTCTGAAAACTGCGGAGAGTCCGTTGCCCGTGCACGTCCTTGTGCAAGAGTGACCAACTGCAGGAAAAAGGTGCAGGGGACAGCTGAGGGTAGTGACCACAACAGCTGCCCGTGACACTTTTCCAGATGTTCATTAGTGTTCACCAAAGGAGTTCAGAAATAACTGGATAACTGTTTTTTTTTTTTTTTTTTTCAGGATTAAATAATAATAATAATTACAGACCAGGTCTAGATCGAGTAGCAAAATCAGGATTGCATCATACAAATACGTGTCTCCCAGTTTATTTGTACTAAACTTGGCTGGACTAAAAAAAAAAAGTTAGCATACGTTAGTTGTCGTATGCTAACGAATGCGCTGAAGAAGTCTAGTTTTAAACTTGAAATGTTTGTTTCTCCTTTTCATCAGTTTTGCTTACTTGTCATCTTGTAGCTCTGTCTCACTTTAGGCAACAGCACAGCCTGGGTGTTAGGTACGACATACCCTTGAGCAGTGGTGACTTTCCCAGCAGTCTGGTGAGGTGCTTGCTGCTGCAGATGATGGGGGATAAGCCTTGCTTCTTGTCCTGACCGGCATTCCCAGCCAGCTGGAGAATTGCAGACATCAGGTGCAACAGATCCGTAATGCAGAGGTCCAGTCTCCATAAAATCAATCTAACTGCTCTTTGGAAGCAGTGTGGTTCACTCTATGCAATAATAATAATAATAATTTCAGTTCTTTTTTTTTCCCACTACCTGCTTCCCACCATGAAACATCATGACTTGGATTCCACAATTCCCCGCACAAACTAACCTAGAGTAAGCATATGAACATGGGCTAATACGGTCGTGTTAAAGTCTAGGCTCCCCATCCCCTGCCTGCTTTAACTTGATTAGTTTAGTATGTGTTAAAGGCAGCCTTGCCTACGCTGTGATATATGTGTGCTAACATCACACCTTTACACCTTCGTCTCGCCAAAGCCCGAGGCCTTTTCATCATATTAAGCTACTTTGACTGGGCTAATGTGACTGAAAAACACACCTATTTTATCCATTAAGCCGGGGCCAAAAATGTTAAATGCTCAAGATGCAAGCCCCCAGGGCTTGTCTATATATCGAGTTATTACACGTGGAGACTTTTATCTTCATAAGAAAATGTTCTTTTTGTGCACGCCAAGGTGTGAGTTTAAAACCAGTGGTTATACTATAACCCTCGTGCAGACTCATTCATTCTGGCATCTTCTGGCCTTTTTTCAGGTTAACTTGTTCCAAGTAATTTAAATTAAATCAAAAAAAAAAAAAAAAAAAAAAAAAAAGTGCTCATATCAGAGTAACTTTGTCCACACAAGGAATTTACACTTACTACAGGTAGAGGTAGTGCTATTAATAACACCTTCCCATGTGGAGAAGTTTTGTCGGTTAGGAATGTTAATTTTGCATGTTTGTACCTAGTATTTTCAGAAATGCTTACATTCTTCCTAAGCTATCAGTTCGTATAATTTGTTCTTATAAGGAAGGATGGACTGTGCTGTGTTACGTTGTATTTTGTTAGCAGCTGCGTGCCCTTTGTAAGGCATCCCCAGGTTACTTACAGACATCAGTCTGCTCCCTTTTTTGTTACGTGTCTAATTTGTGGCAATCCGTGACAACTTTATGAAACTGTAATTTTATAATTGTTAATATCTGGAATTTTAGTATTGATGTATCTGTGGTGGTGGGCAGCCGAGAAATAAAGTTTCATGAAACATTACCAGATGCGTGTGATTTTTTTTTTTTAATCCAGAAAGGTAGAATGCCAATGGCTTGAGTAAAATCTAATTAGTATCTGAAAGTAGGACATCTCTTGGGTTAAACGCTGGCTGCGTTGGGGATATAGGCAAGCCAGGAAAAAACCACACCAGTAGCAAGCAAACAGGGCAGTAGCTGGCCACCGTGTGTGCACCTGTGGGAAAAGCCTATAACTGATTGGTGTGAGGGTAGGACTTTATCATGCAGAAGGTTCAATAAATATCTGAGCGGTGTTTGCTGTGTGCAGGAGTGGTGCTTTACACTCAGATTGCTTAACAGAACTAACAAGGACCTGGCCGTGAAACAGGAACGGATCCGTTTATGTGCATTCAATCAAATGTTTTTGTGACTGGGACTGCTTTTATTCCGTTTTGTACTGTACCTAGTGCCTGGCAGTCCTGGTTCCCGTATGAGATCTTGGGAGCTACGATAATAGGAATTTAGGTGTTATTAGCAGAGATAACCTTGTCACATACTGCCGGTTTTGCCAGGAAATAATCTTTGTCCCAGACCTTTAAAGGGGCTACAGGGTAGAAGAGACAATTGCTTAGGGTTGAAGTCAGGTGAACACAAGGAGCCGAATCCTGTTGGCAGCTGTTTCCTTCAAGCTACGTGTCTGAGTAAGAACAGCAGAATTTTTCCTTTGTTTTTTGAAGTTAATAGCAGGCAATTTATGGGGATGTCACCTACATGAGGTCAAGCCAGAATTCAGGCCATTACTTCCTTAATAACTAATGCCTTAAACCAATCACCTACATACCCATATGGAAACAATAGCAGAACGTCCACTGTCACGACTACCCCGAGATTCTCAATTACGTATACAATAAAGGCTGTGCATGCATTTTCTGGCTGCAAACAATGTTATATTTCAGCCTCAAGCAGAAATTTTCTCCAAGCCCTAGCCCCTCGACAAAAAACCACACTTTTTAATGAAAGTCCCGACACCACCTTAATTACAGTGCAGCAAACGTTACCACCGTAATCCCATTTCCTCCTTAGGCAAGGAGAGCATCCCTAGGGGCCTGGCTGCCTTTCTTTACTAGTGACCAGTTTGGCAGAAACTGCCTTTTCCGCAGCGTTTTGTTGTTGTTGTTGTTATTTAACCTCTACTGCACTGCCCTGGGGGAGATGCACGGGGAGGTGCTGGTGCTCTGCAGCTCTGAGCCTACAGGAGCAAGGGGCACTGGGGAAATCCAGCCTGGTGCTCAGCATCCCACAGCCCCTACGCCTGTCTCCCAAGAAGCCAAAACTTCAGGTTCAGCCCCGTGGTATGACACGGGTTTCACCCTGGCTCTTTGCAGCAGTCCCCAAGCTGGCTGCTTTGTGTATGCCAGCGTCCAGAAACAATCACCTCCTTTTCCTGGCCTGCCACACATCGGAAAAATCCTCGCTTTGGGTCCAGCATTGCAGGGGGGAACCACTCTGCCAGTGGCAGTGTTAATCCAAGTGGGTGAGGATAGCTGTTTGAATAAAAAAGGGCTGTGGGCACGCTGGAGCAGCCTGCAGCGTGCCCAGCAGTAATGCATTCGCTTAAAGCAGCCTTGCAGTGTCTCCAGGCTTCCCCAGCATTTGGGTGGGTAAGCAAAACGTGATTAGTTTCTCACTAACGTATTGATTTGGTGAGGAGAGTTTGCATGCGGGCTAGGATATCAATAGGACAAATTTGCAAGGATGTTTGAAGCTGGGATCTTTTCCTAGCAGAAATATGGTGAGATGTATATGTATATATAGAAACACAAGGGGATACTTGTGGTTCTTACATTTTTTTTTCCTCCTGCCTTCTTAAATCAAAGTAATAAATCTGTATGATCAAAAGAGCTAGAATAATCAATCTCTCCTTACATAATTGATCTGTGAATCCTAATTAAAGCTAAAGTGAAATTAAGCATAAGGTTTCTTGTTCTCTCTGCAACATTGTCAAGTACAGCACCGTTTTCTATTATGGAACTCCTACAATTCTTATGTACAGAGTAAAATCATGAAGCTGAGATACTTCCCCTACAAACACACCAAAGCCCTGTATCTGCTGGGAGGACATTTCTGTTCTTCTGTTCCCTGCTATTTAGGTTCTCATATGGTGTTAATCACCATGGTATCTTACAGCTTTATAAAAATATAGTGCGCCATATGTGATAAATCATTAATATCATTAAGAATGAAGTTGCTGGATAAAAATATGCTTCGCAAACCTAAAGCAGAAGACGTGCAACAATGGCCATACCCAGACGAGCAGCCCGAGGGAAAGAAGTACACATATGAATACAAGAGGTGGGGTCAAAATCTTTCCTTAGGTGGTGGTATTGCATCCAGTCACTGTAGGAAGGTTTGAATGGCATATCCACTCCTTTCTTCCCTACAATACACTGAAGCAGAGGGAATGTGCAAGCTCAAGGTCATCGGTCAAAAGAAAAGAATTTGCCAATAAATGCGAGGTAAGCATACACATTTATTGCCAAATAAATGCATACACAGTTAAAATCCAAACATAAGGCAAAACGAGGGACTGTACTTCCGTTGAAAGGAATGCACTGGAGTGGTCATAAGTTTTCCCCCGGCTGGTAATCTCACTTACATATTTTTGCATGTTTTTTTCATTTTTCTCTTAAGTTTCATCCAGATCTGTTTTCTATTTATATTGTAAGTGTCAACACACAAGTAATTTTCTCTGTTGTATCCCTCACTACTAAATTCTTTCTCTTGATGGAATAGCAAAAGTAATTATATTTATAAATGGAATGTCTGTTTCGCCTAAGCACCACGTATAATTCCCTTCTGTAAGAGGGATTTTTATAATTCCTCCAAAAATGCCTTGGCAAAGAGCAACCCACCAGTTGGTAGCATGGATCCAGCCTTTAGGGACAGGCCTCAGGATTCCGATTCCTTTGGCCAACAGGCAGGAGGGCACCATAAAAAAAGTGCCCTACTTTCTCTGAGAGAATGGTGCTGATGTTGAATATGTGCAGTTATTAAGCACCCCAGAAAAGGAATTCACTGAGAGTTTCTTGCCACCTGTGGATTTCACTATTCAACACAGGATTATTTTGGCAACTGAAGCATTCTTCATTGTGGATGGCTGTGGGAAGATATTAATCCTGCTCTTCGAGTAAGATACAGTCATTGATCTCATAGATCTGTTCCACTTCTACTGTATGATATTGTGAAAGGAAATCAAACAAGTCCCAAGTGAAAGGATGAGGAATCTCGAGTCCTTCTTATCCCCTCTCTACATTCTTTTTCAGCTCCCTTCCACAGACAGCTCAGGTGTCCCTGGCTTTGCAGGAGTAGAGTGGAGGGAGATCTGTTGTGAGCTAGCCCTGCTTTAAGGGAAGCTCAGTTCTTCATCTCTGGGTGCTCCTTGAGAAACCCTGAATTAAAACCATTGTATGGGGATGGTGCATGCTAGCCACAGACAATTCACAGTTTGCTCTCAGATGAATCAGAGACAGGTCTCCTGGAAGGATCTGCGTTACAGGAGGAGAAAAGCATGATTTTCTTATTTGGTTCTCCAAATCTAGTAAATATGCATGTACATTATTTTCCTGACTCTCACCTCAATATATACTTTCATTAAAGGCTTTTCCAGGCCATCTATAAAGCACATTCTATTCCTACTGATGTGGCAAACTTGAAGGTTGTACCAGAGCACTGAAAACCCGTGCCCTGTGTGGTTTGGGACCTGCAAATGTAGAGGTCTCTGTGGAGAAGACACGTCTGATGTGAAGAAGGAGGTCCTTGGCATGCAGCGTGATGAAAAGAGTGCCTAACCCTCTAGGGTCTCACGGACCCTGCAACACAGTTAGTATTTCCATGGGTACCAGTTCCCCAGCTGCCAGAGCTTCCAGCCCCCAGATTTCACTGAAATTAGAGAAGGATCAGCGGGAGCAAGTGCATCCTGCTCCTGAAGCTCAGCAGCTCCCAGTCTTTATCTTTAATATAAAGCAATTTAAAATAACATGGAAGTTTCGTAGCCACGTTAGTGGCTCAGGAGCTGGCACACATTTACTTCTACCATCTTTGCTATGAAGGGGCCCTCCGCCAGGAAGGTAGGGATACCGCATCTTCAGCCACTTCAACCAGTCCCCAGGGGCACTGAGCACAAATCCCAGGGGTGTCTGCGCTGCCCTGGCCTAGTTTATGCTGGTGCTTTGAACAAGCTAGCTCGTTTGCCTCTTGCAGTGTTGTTCCAGCTGTGTGAACTACTCAATCTGTCTAACCGGGGGTGCTCCCCAGTGCTCCCCAGTGCTCCACAACTCCCAGTCAGTCTGACTTGGCTGCTCTAAAGCCCGATGTGGGCTGCACAGAAACCCAGGTCCGTTTCCCACTTGATTATACATTTAATCAGAGGCCCCTCAGTAGTTTTGGACTTACATGTGTGCTCTTGCAAAGTGTTCATGTTTATTTAAGATGTGACTTTATGAGCAGCTTTCCTTTCTCTTAGTAATCCGCATACATGGTACACATTTGGTCTGTCTCCTCAGCTTTTGCATCCAGCTTGTTTGACTGTTAGTGTTGCTGATTTACCAGCATAATTCAGCTTGTCTGAAAAGAAGGAAGATTGATGTTGGCTGAAGTAAAATTCTGCAATGCCTATGGAGTTTTCTTGCCCTAGATTTTGGGATTGCTATTTATTTAAAAAGTAGGCAGAGCTCTGACTTTAGATTTTCAGGAATGCCTGCATTATGTCAGTGTTGCTAATTCTTTGAGTCAAGTCATTGTGGTTAGCCAATCTTGTTTTCTGTCTCTGTGGTAAGATTTTAAATCCAGAAGGCTAACCTCAATGCTCCCCCAAGAAAGCAGGCAGAGATGACAATGCATTTCCTTCTTTGACCTCTGTCGTAGAGCTGCACGGAAAGATGGAAATCGATCAAGTTAGACTGAAAGCCAGGTCACCCGCAGGAGGATGAAAGGGTCAAACCCTGTTCCTGTAGCAATAAATGGAACAAAAATATGCCTAAACATATTTGAAAAAAAAATATATATATATATATCTTTAAAGGTTGTTTTTTAGCAATTTTGGACAACAATCTGCAAAATTCTGTCATGCTTGTGAGCATCAGAAGACCATGTGGCACTTCAGAGCAAACTTGAGGCTATCTGGATGTCTAAAAATCTGCATTTCTGTACTGCAGGACTGTGCATGCGTACCGATCTTGAATTTCCTGCCTGTGTAGTGTTTTTTGGGGGTAATTATAATTAACCTTTGCCTTCCTCTCCCATCCTAGTGCTGCTAGTAGCTCGGAGTGCGTTTACAGTTTCAGGTGAGCCAGTAATTGTGGCTGAACAGTCGGAAGCAGGGGTGAAAGGTGGGCACAAATGCTCCTCGAGGAGGGCCTGACAGCTGGGGCAGCGCAGGGTGAGCCCATCCTTCTGCCACGAGGGACACAACGCAGACCCTCAGCACCTCCTGCTCTCCGTACACACACAGGGGTTTTCCTCTCCTTCCAATTAGCAGCATAATCAGCCGTGAACATTAACGAAAGAACCCAGTCCCACCCAGATGGGACTGGAGCCTGTTTAATGAGTGGAAGATATATAATATCAGCATTACGTCATTTTAAGACTTCGGTTTGTCACCGTGATATTCACTCGTGCTCTGCTGGCCTTGTACCCCTGGAGCTGTGCAAAGCAGCTGTCCATTTGGAGCAGGCTGAACTCGTGCTTTAAACCAGGGGGTTATCATCAAAGAGCAGGAGTATTCATCGTGCTGGAGCCACCTCCTGAACGGCCGCTGGGCAGCCCTGGTAATTTTCAGCTCAGGCCTGTGACAGCAAGCGTGTCAATATTGAGAAGCCTGCCCACCTTGCATAGGGCTGGGTGGACTGGTGGACACACAATTCCCTCTAACTGGAGAATTTCAAGTTCTCAAAATGAAAATCAAATCAAAATAAAAGTGTGATTTGGAAGCTAACTCTAATAGTGAGGGGACAGCCGAACGCTTTGTCACCAATGCTACCTTGGCATTACTTGAGACTGACCTGAATTCTTGATCTGGCCAGTCTGTTGATCTATAATCATAATGATCATAATGATTCTTTAATTACTTGACTTAATTAGAGCTAATTTATTCTAGTGAAAGGTTTACCTATATGTAGATCTTTAAGTTTCCGTGTTGTTCCTCACTGAGATCATTTTGGGGCACAAAAGATACAGCAAGCAATGCCTTGTAAGCCCCCATTTCACAAAACATGTTGACCTTTACTGGTAAATTTGCCATAAAATATCCTTCAATCGGGCAGTAAATACTGTAGCCACGAGAAACATCCCATATTCTTCACTCACACAACAGAGGACTGGAATCCCTCTCTGCACGGCTTCAGGCACGTGCTTATGTCCTGTCCTTCCATCATACCTCTTTGCTGTGAGATTAGCACCAGGTGTACCATCGGTGTACACCCACCTCTTCGTGTTATCTCCGACAGAAAGATGCAGTTAGCAAACGGCATCAGGTATTAATGCAGAAGTGCCCTTTTAACGTCAGGCACAGGTATATAAAGGAAGAACTGCCACTGCAAACTTCTGATAAAAGATAAAATAGACGGCCTATAAAAACATTAAGATAAAAAGTAAACCCCTGCGCCCCAAGTTTCCCCTGCTATCCCACCTCCTACTCTAAATTGATGTTGTCAGCACTCATGATTTTATCACAAGTCTTGTGACGTTTGATGTTTGACTTGCACTCCAGCTACTAGAGTGGTGTAATGAGCTTAGAAACTCAGCTTTCCTCTTTCTTTAAATTAAAGTCAGTTTGTAGTCCTAATGGTTGGAGTATAAAGCTTGCAAATGTGACCCAGGTGCACCCTAACAGCTCAAAAACCAGAAAGCAAAGTAAAAGATCTCCACATTTTTCATTTTACAGACAGACTTATGATTTTGAGGGTCAAGCTGTATTGTTTGAACATTTGGAGATGGCAATAGAGCTTGAGAAAAAAAAGAGTGTCTGAACAAAGTACCACAATATGTTGCATTTTCCAGGGAAGCATATTAATCGTTATACCAAGAGGGAAAATTCTCTTTTCAGATGTACATGTTCCCCTATTTAGTTTGGTATGCAGCCCAGACTGGCTGGGCTGGAGGGGACTGCGCTGATACATAAGCATCTTGCTTGATATTGGAGGGCTTGCGTCTACCAACACAGAGGAAAAGACTTGCCTCACTCCTTAGACACCTGGCACGCCTGTGCTCAACACCTGCGAAAACAGGAATGTTCTGAGCTCCAGCCTCAGAAGGCAAGCTGCCTTTCCTAAAGGTCCAGCAAGAAAGTAGGAACACCCCACCCCTGCCAATCCAGCAACAAAGGAGCAACCCAGCCATGCAAATGCAAATATGCAAATACAGCGACATCTGAAATGGTTGGGTTGACTTAAGAAGCCCCAAATGTACCGGGTGCGGGTTTTGATGCATAGACAAAAAATACTCAGCTGTCAGTTTTTGGAAAACCAAGCTCCCAGCAGCAACCAGATTTGAAGAAGGCACAATATTTAAATGGAGTTCCAAATTATTGAAGGCTTACCAGTGAAAAACGTGAATTATACCTAGAACTGAAGAGGTACGCAAAGCAGCGAGTGGAGCCTGAGTGCTGTACGGGCACATTGGCGAAAAGTTCTCTGCAGTCCACAGACGGGTGGTCCCAAAGGTCCCTTGCAGCTTGCTCTAAGTTGTTGTGTAATTCATTTTGGAAGTGTCAAAACGACAGATAAATTGCAGACATTGTGGCAAAGTCTAATTGCAAATAAAAGTCGAGTTCTCTGAGACCAAAATTCTACTTGAATAAAGAGTACATGCAGATGTTGTGTTTCACCAATGCAACCATACACGGCAAACCAACATTTAATAACATTTTTAAAGGAGTAGTATATAATACTCAACTAAAGAAACTCAACTGAACCTGTAGTGACTCTGTTATTAATTTTGACCTTGAATGCAGCAGTACTTTCCATGTTATAATTTACATGAGACTGCCACATTGCTTCTGAACTGCTTCCCCCTTGGAAAGCTGAAGAATCTATGACTGAATCTCAATCACTTTGCTGAGTGTCTCAAAAAGCATGTATATATATATTTTTTCTTTTGTTTTTCATCATGACCCACCTTATTTAAGGCTATAGAGTTATAGTTTCTATCTCTACATTAAAGAGCTGTGGAAAACCTGTATCTTGCAAGAGGTATAGACTTTAGCCTCAGGAACTTTTAAATACTTGGGAAAGTAGATTGAAAATTTATCTCCAGGAAATGCAAACCACTGGAAGGGTCTACATCTTTCTTATGTTAGTTTCTGCGAGGAGGAAACTGAACTTTCTCTTCATGCTCCTTCTCTTTCCTTTTAATCTTTTTTTTTTTTTTTTTTTTTTTCAGGTTCCTTCTAGCTCTATAATCTCTAATTACTTTCAAATATACCCAAATCATCAGCCCTGAATTGAAATGAACTGTCTCTTATTCTCAGCTATGCAGGTCTCTGCCCCGGTGATACCAGTCAGATGTATTTCTTAAATCTGAAACGAGTAAGGTTGAAAACATCTCCCAGCCTGTATTGTTCTTGCTTCCAAGTCAGTCTATGGCAGGACTTTCATTGCAGGACAATGTAATGCTAGTTGGTGTTGCTTTTTAAATAATGGAAAGTATACAGACTCCTTGCAGTACAGCTTTGGGTAGATAAAGCTGCATTCGAGCCATTGATTTCCCTTTGAAACTCTACCACATATGAAATAAAATGCTAGAATTGTCATCCCCTGAGTCTGTCTCCTTTTCTGCCTTGCTAAGCACTAATTTTTGTGGCCCTGACACTGTGTTCTGCCCTTTTCTGCTCTGTCCTCCTCCCCACTCCCCACTGTCACTCCCAGTGGCTGGGGAGTCTTCCCAGTACAGCAATCCAGTTCATCTCCCAATAAAGGGCCACCAGCCAACACATTCTGGGCCTAAATTCATCTCATAAATATTGGTGCAGGCTTAAACAAATGCAGTCCCTCAGCTAATATACTAGATTTCAATGGAATTACATGGGGAATTAATTTTCCTCTGTCTGTAGTCTGAAAAACAATAAAATAGGCAAATGCTTAGAATCTATGGCATGGATTTCCAAACTGGTTGAAAGACTGGTTTTCACATGTCACCCGTTAATGCAGGCTGGAGCAAGATACTCCTGCTGGGCACGTCTTTTCTACACAAACATATAACCTATTAGGCCTTATTGTTAAGGACGTAAGCACCTCAAGTTGGCAACTCAGTCAAGAGTCAGCCAGCAGAGCCGGACAGTTATTTGGTACATGTCATGGCATCTATTTTAGGCCACGTGTAATTTCTGCTACATGTGATGACACCTATTTTTGTGTGTTTATCTTGTTGGACAATAACAACACTTAGCGTTTGTGCAGCACCTTACCAAGAAGCATGCAAACAGCATGTGCAGGAACTAATCTGGCCATGGCCAGCAGGGTATAGACAGTTGGTCTGATGTGCACTGGTGTGTGTAATATTTTAACTCTTCTGTGCCTTGGGACTTGTTCCACTACCTAAATGAAAAGCCAAGTATCAGCATACCTTAGTAGAATTAGATGGAAAGACACAAAAATAAAGAACCCACAATGAATTTGTCAGCTGAAACACCTTTCTTTTTTCTCTCTTTTTTTTTCTTTTTGATTTCACTCAATCATCTCCCACCCTTTCTGTCTGCATATTATACTGTTCTCTTTTCTTACCATCTTTTTCCCCATTGCCCCGTGCTTCTTCCTTCCCAGATGAAACATTCCTCTTGTTCCCATTCACTGCCCTCCAAAGGATCCCTCCATATCATTCATAATTTCTCTCCCTCACTCCCTCCACTCATCCTGACATCTTGGGCAGCAGTGATTGAAGCAATGGTATGCTGAAAGAGCAAACCATTCTCTATACAGGTTGTAGAGAAACACTACAGATCATTCTTTTACTCTCTTTCTTAATGGAGAAACAGAAAATGTGTAGAGTCAATTGATAACATAGCAAATGTGTAGCTGAAAGTCCTTTTGCTGTGAGAGGTTTCATAAATATAAGGTACCTACAGGTGTTTGATACGAGCAATCTTTCTTGATTCTTAATATTCTCATTCTGTATTCATGTCTAGTTGATGTCTGTAGGAACTCATGGACAGTCCAGATCTGTATTAATAGGCTTTTACTGTGAAAGATACAGAATTTTTATTTTTATCTCTTCCAGAGTGGGCAGCACACAAATTCCAATCATTTGCATGCTGATTGTTATCATGATACAACTGAATCTGTCCTAGAGCCTTTTGCCGACTGTTCATGGTGAGGTCTGTTGTCACAGTGAAAAGTGCTTGAACTGAAGCATTCCAGTTTCAAATGATTTTCTAGCTGCTCTCTGAAAATAGAAGAAAAATAAGAATACAATAGTCAGGACTCCTTATAAAATCTTACTGGAGGAGTCCAAGGATACTCACCATCAGTCTCGATGGAGCTTTCACACATCCTTGAAAGGAATTCATTAAGCTGGAAAAGCTGGCTAGAAACCAGTCTTCCTATAATGTCTTCCATAATTTGCTTCAAGGGACACATTTATAGTCACTCAGCCTTTTTTATAGATCTTGTGCAAGATGAAGGGCTGGGTCACAATTGCAAGACTTAAATGAATAGATGTTTGTTGCATGCCACAACCCAAACAATTTTTCAAACATCTCAGTGCAGTGCAGTCTTTTCTGTATGGACTTTCCCAGGGATATGCAATAGGCTGACAGCTGCAGCCTCTGGATTCACAATGATATCATGGCCATTTTTTTCCAGGTGCTCCTCCTGCAATGATCCATTCAGGTGCAGAAAGAAAACATCCAGCAACTGCAATTTCCACTCCTGATTTTTTTTTTTTTTTTTTTTCATGGACCTGAAAATTTCAGCTGTTTCTTTTTGATCCTATTAATGTCTCTACAAATTTGCATGGAAACAGATTACAATAGAAAGACTCCTCCAATTAACAAATCTATTAAGTATGGCCAGCGCTCAGGGTGACATGGCTTTTCAAAAATAATCCTAAGGTCTTCTTCAGGAAGTCCATTTAATTTATGAGAATGGTCTCTCATTCACCTTCCAGCAAGTGCTGGTAATGGATGATAACAGCTAGAGGCATTGAAATAAAGAGGGAGATGGTTCTGGGGTTTGAAGCTCACATTTTAAAATAGGGAAGTAGGTTTGGCTGCTGACCTTTGATTACCAAATAAAAATTCAATCAGAAACTTTTTATCTGAAGGTAGCCCAACATAAGAAGAGCTCCCTTCCTAATTCCCCTTATCTTTCTGTGAAAACTGGGCACATTGGCACTGGGCTATTTTTTATTTATTTATTTATTTATTTTTCCTGGATGTTTTCCACCTGGTCACAAACATTGGAAGTTCTGTCTTAGCAGGGTAAGCCAAGTAGCTGTTGCACAAAGAAACACTGAATGCATCTGTGTATTGCAACAGAGACAGCCTTGAATCACCATATTGATATACAAAGGATCAGATAGTAAACTTTTTATTAGCAGCCAGGGATTTCTTTTGAAAATGATGCTTTCTCTTTGACATCCCTACATATGTGCTGAAGGATGCTGGTACAGTTTCTTCCTATCAAGACAGGATATAATGTGTGACTGTGTTCTAGAAAAGTGTTACTTTTTTTTACAGATTTATATTTTTTTAATGTCAGACCACCATAAAGCTTTCAAGCAATAGCTGCTGGCCAAAATTACATTAGGAAAGTGCATGTTATGCTCCATTTCCCTCCAGGAAGGGGACGTAAACACAGACAATCTGGACTGGGAGGGCCAGAACGGAGGTAAGGAGGCGGCCAGCTCCCCAGCGTCTTGGCTTTTACCGTCCTCCACCTAAGGTCTCTGCTGGGCTGATCCACAGCAGTTTCAGAGAAAGATAACAGGGCCTTTCCCCAAATGATCATCTGATCAGAGTCCTTTGCTTGCATGCCCGAATTTGTATTTAATAAAAATTTATCTGATGTTATTCAGCAGAGATAGCTGGCCCTCCGCTTTCCAGGACAGGCCTGTTAGGTGCTGTGCAGACAGACACGAGCTTCATCTGCCCCTGCCTTCTCGGCAGGCGTATCAGCTTGGGCGTTGAGCCAGGCTAACGCAGCTCTGTGGCTCCTGGGCAGGGGCTGGCACGGGTCCGGCTGGCTTGGAGTCGGTGCAGGGTGAGCTCACATCTGCCTGCACCTGCCTGTGCCGCTGGAGTTGAAAACCAGGGCGGAAAAAGAAAAGGGAAGAAACCTAAACGAGCACCTCCGAGTGCACCTGGCGCTTGGGGTTCGGGGGTGCTGGGGTGCAGCCACAGCGCAGCAGGGACCGTGGGGCCGGATCCTGCCCCTATGAGGGATCGTAGGGGTCGTCCTTACACCCATGGCTTCCCTAAATGGCAATAGAAAAGTAGCAATACAAAACAGTGAAGAAAAGATATTATATTCTGCTGAATACCAGAGGCTCAGGGGACTGGGCAACATGGCATGATCCTGAAGGAGAGATGGAGACAGCATCCACAAAGGGAGAAGCAATATTTATGTTGAATTAACGTTGCTGACAGACATACCTGGTATACAGGGCTGGTGGATGCTGTTCTGTCAATTTGCAGGGCAAAACGATGCACTGTAAAGTGCTATGGCATTCTGAAATACTCGTAAAAGCTTTGCAGCTCAACCTGGAACTATTATTATCTGGTTAGTCACGGTGCTGCTAATTGCAACAGTCACCTCATACCAGGGAAGTTGGGTTAAGGAACTGAGCTCAGGAAAAAGACCACCTAATTTAGGCCTCCATTAGTCACTGCAACAGCTAAAATTAGGTGACTGACTCCAGCAGGACAAGCCAGGTCACCCAGGTTAGACATTTAGGCAGAGAGCAAGTCAAAAAGCTGTACTGCTTTCCTCAGTGAGGGAAGTATTGGTGGGATTTAACCAGTGCTAAATGCCTCGTTTGTGTGCACTCCCCTCCCTGAAGATCCAGCCTTTGCCCCAGCGCTGCCTTTCTCTTTGGTGACAAACCAGCTGGGTTCACTCTTTTTAAAGAAATAACCAGTGGCACCAGGCTGAGCAGAGACCACCGTGCACCCTCAGCACGTCAGCATGTGTCAGGTTCTTATGAGCCTGTTCCTGCAGTGATCCCTCAAGTGACTTGTAGGCCTTGGCCTAAAGCTGGGCTGCTGAAGGACAGGACCTGAAGGTGGGGTGTAATGAGGCCGGAGCCATGCTCCTTCCAGTGGTGCCCAGTGCCAGGACAGGAAGCAGTGGGCCCATCCTGGAGCCCAGGAGGTTCCCCTGATCCCCAGGCAGCCCAGCTGTACTGGGCAGGCTTTGGAGCCCTGGCCCAGGCAGCCCAGAGGCTGTGGGGTCTCCTCCTTGGAGAGCTCCAAAAGCTGCCTGGCCATGGGCCTGGGCACCCTGCTCGGGGTGGCACTGCTGGGGCAGGGGTCTGGCCCCCGAAGTGCTGCCAGCCTCACCAGGCTGTTAATCTGATGATTCTGTGACCTACCAGGCTTTCAAGCTGACCAGAAGGTCCCTTGGGGTTGGCAACCACGAACAGAGGTGCCCAAAACTGCCTAAATCCAGAGGTGGCAGAGCATGGATAACTCTGAATACCTCCCTAAAACAGCAGTCGGGACATAGATGGCTTCTCCTGCCCACAGCCAGCCCGCATTGTTAGTTCAGTGGCAGAAGGAAGCAGGGTCAGGTGTTTCTTTTGTGCTCAGTGAAATGGTATCTGCTGCCCAAGAAGCTGGCAGGGACACCTGAGGTCACCCGGTTCAGCCCTTGCTGCTGCAGACAAACATGATGTCATTCCTTTCATTGCATGAGCAAACTCCCATTCTAAAAGTAGTGATTTTTTTTTTTTTTTTTTTTTTGCTTGTTTTCCTTTTCCTCTCCACTTGTTTTGCTCTCCTGTCCTCCTGCAGTGAAGTTATGCCCAACCTTTCTGTTTTATTTTTTCAACCCATGTTTATTCCAGGGCAGTTTTGCCTATTATACTCTTATGTCTGGCCTTTGTCTCCACATTTTTTCTGTTTCTGGTGGGTGGAAAAGGAAGATGGAATCCGCAAGAGAAGAGTTCAACATCACTGTATTTGTGCATATGAACTACTCAGCCCCTGGTGCTTGATTAGACAATTTTGAGATGCAGGCAAATGATAATTACGTTGGTCACAATACATTTAGCTGAATGTCTGAAGTAGCCATTAGAAAGAAAACCCTTCTAGAACAAGAAGAACTTTTATTTTATTAAACAATTTATAATTTGGTCAGATGGTGCTTGAAGATACTTAGAGCTGAATTATAAAGTGGCTTATTTCACTTAGTGTCACTTTACATTTTACGGGCTGGAAGATCTGCAAAGGCTTTCGTGAGGCAGAGAGGAGTCCCCAGGACCCTCCCTGCTGCACCTGGGAAGCCTGAGCAGAGCCACCAGCAGTGTCCCCATCAGAGCCCTCACCAGCAACCCAGCATCTTCTTGCTCCTCTTCTCTGTCACAGCAGACGTGAGACATGATTTGAAGCCGGTTTTGTAATGATGAAGGTAGTTAAAATGTTCGCTATGTGCAGGTGACTGTGGTTAGAAGGAAGTGTGAACATTTGCTGGCTTGCCTAGCACAACAGAGCACTTTGAATGGCCTTCCCTTATGATACATTCAAGGCAATTTTGTTTTGAATTTCTGTCCAAGTAAAAATTTAAACTTGTTTTTTTTTTTGATCAGTTTAACACATTGGTCCCTGGGACTTTCTGCTCGATGCCTGTAAGGATACTTCTTCATTTTTTCCCCAAAACTTATCTGCTATTATGTATATAGCTATACAATATTAAAAAAATGGATAGGTGTAATCAGCATTACATATATCGATTCACAATAATACAAAACCAATTGGAATTTGGATATATGCATAATCAGCACTGCCTGTATTGATTCACAGTAGCGCAAAACCGATCCGAATTTGTGCATATGCATCATCAGCACTGCACACATCGATTCACAATAACACAAAACTGCAAATATGCGTGCACTTCTGAACTGTGCAGAGCCATCTGGATGTCTTGACTCGTGGTTTGCATGCAGCAGCCACCTCTGCGGGCCGATCCTATAAGCCAGATCCTATAAGCCGTATGGCCAGACTGTGGGCACACCGACAGCCTCTTCAGACCCTCGTTCCTCTCCTGAGGTTTGGCTGTGGGTAATGCAAGCTCCCTGCACCCGGGCAGGATGCCCCTGAGGCAGGGGGCACTGGATGTGTTCCTCACATTGAGCGTTAGCAGTTCTCAAGCAGGCACCTGAGTGCTGGGGTAATGTATCTTTTTGTAAATTATTACTTCACTTCATCACTTGCAACCTCTTTTCATCACCTCTTTTCCTCCAGACTGATGACTGTTTGGGGATGGAAGGCCTTTTTTTTTCCCCCTCTGGCTGGACCAAGGCCATTCAACAGAGTGAGCAGCAGGAGGTTTTGAAAGAGAGATACTGTTAGCACTGTTTCCACACACCCGAAGACTGATCTTTATGCAGCTGAGACTACAAGGGATATCCCTTAAAATAAAGGCCAGCTTATTACCCATCTTCTCCAACTCCCGTGGAACTAAATATCCCAAAGCTGCGAGAAGCTGCTGCACAAAGCTTCTTTATAGCTCTCAGTGTGCCTCCTTTGCTGGCTCCAGCTGCCCCTACGCTCTGTTTTTCCTCAGCCTTCTCTTCAATATTTTTTCCAGTTGACTTAGTTATTACAGTACACGGAGCGGAGCGAGGAAAATACACCGAAGGTGGGAGCTGGCAGAGCAGGGGAGCGGCGAGGGAAGCGCTTTTGCCATCCCATGACATCACCTGCGCGGCAATTGGTGGCACGGCGGTGGCGGGGAGGCACTGGCCGGCGTCCTCGGGCTCACTTCCGTGACACGGAACAGAGACGGGGCCTGTCTCCTGCCAGCCTCTTTCACTGCCAGCCTCCTGGCAGAGCTCGGGACATTTATAAAAACAGTACAGTACTTTATTTAGCCTCGAGTGAGAAAAAGTCACTTCACAGCTCCAGTTTAGGCACAAGGCACTAACAAGCAGATTAAAAAAAAAATAATAAAAAATCCCTTGCATAAACACAGCTCAAATGAAAATTGATTTGTATTCCAGATGACCCCTCAAATCGGGAGATTGAGCTGTGCCTTTTATCTCCGGAGAAATGGGTTCAGCTCCTGATTAGCCCATAGAGGAAATTCCACTTAATGGTCTAATTTTGGTGGGCTGAAAAGCCGTTCCCTGCCTAGAACCACCATCCATTGTGGTGTGATTGGCACTCAGTGTTCAAGACAGAACAAGAACTTCACCTCGGCTCTACTCGTATGACTTCACCCTGCCATCAGCTCTCAGTACCTCACCCTCCGCTTCCCGAGAGCCTGAGAAAGTCGGCAGGGCTTGCAGGGCGAGCGGAGCCGCGCAACTGTGCGCGGGCAGAAGGGTGCAGGCACACAGCTAATAGGGGCTGAGGAGGTGCCAAGGGGGAGCAGGGAACGGCAGAGGAGGGCCTGAGAAAACAAGCAGCAAGCTGATGGAGGGATGTTTCCATGGAGGAAGAGGGAAAGGGGTGGGGAAAGGGGAAAAATAGGGAATGAGGATGGATGGGGAGAGGATGCGTGGATATGGGAAGGGTGGGATGCAGGTATACACAGAGCTGAAGGCAATACATCAAAATGAATATAACTCCACCCAAAATGAATATCACTCCACCTAAACTGCAGAAGGAAACATCAGCTGTAGGAGGGAGTCTCTCAGGGTCAAATCCCTGAATCCTCTCACTGTGTCTGGAGGCCCTGGGTGGTGCAGAGAGGCCCTGAGTCCCCAGCTCTTGCAAAATGCTTTGTGACTAGAGTATCTCAGCACCGTTGTTTTCTCAAGTCTTCATTCCACAGAGTGTGAAACACTCTGTTCTGCAGGGGAGCAGAGGATCTGCAAGACTGATCAGCAGCCAGCTCGGTTCTCCATCGTGTCTTTGCAGGAGCCATAGTGTAAGAAAAGAAATACTCATCTCCAGTCTAATCAGTACAGTACCTCCAAATTGATGAGCTGTGTTTCTCCTAGCAGCATGAGAAGCTTGCGTGTTGTCCTGCAAGGCATTCTCTAAGGACATTAAATGGAGGAAAGTATTAGAAATGTGCACTGTGGCACTAGTAAGCCTCCTGACCCAGTTCTGTGCGATGTTGTGAGCAGATACAAAACATTATCACTCTAGGGTGGCTGCAGAAGTGGATGAAAACCTGCAGGTGATGGGATTGAAGGTATTGCTGTCACACTAGGAGGGCATTTCAGCCAGGCTTCGCTGTTGCCTTCAGCTCTTTCATACTTACCTCGGGTGTCAAAGCAGTGCATGTGCGTATAAAATATCTGTTTGGGTGGTCTTACTTGGGACAATAGAATGTGAATTTCAAATGGCACTGATAATTGGAAAAAAAAATCTTATAAAATCAGCATGATGATGAAGTGCAAACTACTGCATTTGGGGAGCAGAAATGCCAAAAGGGGACCCCCTGGCTGGGCAGCAGCATAGCAAGGTGGGGCTGGGGGGCCGAGTGGCCTGAAATCTGACTGTGAAGATGACAGATGACAGATCGGAAGTCCTTTTCTGGCTGCAGCTCCTCCAGCAGCAAAAACTGCTATCCACAGACCCAGTGCTCATCATCTCCTCCTACCTGAGGCTTTGGCTTCTTCATAGCTGCTTATACCTCTGCCTTAGCCAGGTCTGAGAAATCAAGGATGAGAAAAGACCTGCTGTTTGGATCACCATCTCTAACCTGGGTCACACACCTGGGTTGTGTCCGGGAGCTGTGAGACGGCAGTAGTGCTGGCTGACCTGCGAGGGGGGGAGCCGGCAGCTGAGGGGTGGTGATAAGCAGCTGGAGTGGGCGAGAAGAAATAAACTTTTCACCCAGCTCAGCTGCAGCCAGAACAGGATGTGTGGCTGCAACCTAAGACATAGGAGATAATTATTCTACTCCACTTGGCACCGGTAAGGCCTCAGCTGGAATACAGTGTCCAGTTCTGGGCACTGCACTGTAAGAAAAATGTAGACAAACTGGAGGGAGGCCAGGAGAGAGACACTGGAAATATCGGAGGCATAGAAAGAACAACCTAGGAGGAAACGTTGAAAGGATTGTTTGTTTAGTCTGGGAACAGCAGAGTCTAAGGAAAAGACATGATAAAAATCTTGCAATATGTTAAAGATTATTGTAAGGAGGATAGTGATAAATCTTCTCCCATGGCCACTGCAGGACAGGGAAAGAAGGAAGCAGTTTCATTTGCAGCTAAGAAAATTTAGAGGATACTTTAGGAAAAACTTTCTAGGTTGCAGGGCAATGAAGTAAAGATAGCTAGGGAAAGGACAGGTCTTGTTAAAATTCGTGTGTTTTATTTTAATAATGAACATGAAGATTAAGGATGTTTCTTGTTTGAATGACTGTTTTGGGCTAAAGCCTGGGACTGAATTTCGACATGTCCACAGCACAGTCATGTGGGTGCACTTGCAAGAAATAGCTCTAGTGCTGCAAACTTCGGGGCAGAAACTCTTTTTCATGATCAATGTGTATGAAACACAGCATCTTGTGACTGATCTCTTATTGCAGGATCTCTACATATTGCTGCTAGACAAAGAAGTCATCGTGTAAAACAAGAATTTGTAAAACATTCTGTAAATACAGAAATAACTGTCTTCTGATTTCTTTTTTTGGCTGCACTCTATTTTTTTCCTTCCAGGTTCGTATCACATATCCATAATCCCTTCTCCATAGATTTGCTGTACGTGCCCAGCTAGAGGTATATCCACTGATAGCTGTTAATCCTTTGAGTGTTTTTACGTTATACGGCATATGTCCAGTGACAGTGCTGCCTTATGGTTTTAAGGATACTCACTGATTCTCCAGTGACACTACTACAAACAGAAAATTGCACCATCGTGTTTCAGTCCCAGGAAGTTCTCAGGCTGTGAACTGGGTTTTCTTCGACAGCAGAGAACCAGAAAACCTCGTAATATTTTCAGAAGTTTTGTCTAATGTGCATGCAAACGCAGAAAAGAAATGGAAGGATGATCTAGAAGGCTGGATATGGACGTAGGAAGACAAGGTCACATTTGTCTGTGACCTTGCAGAGATCAAAATCTATGGCTGTAGCTGGTCAAGTGTTGGTCTTGAGACTTATGACAGAATATGGATTTTTTTCTCATGAATTAAAATCTACTAGTGAATGTATTTGTTACAGAATGCACTTTCAATTCTTAATCTCCTTGGATTTTTAAATCTAAGGATGATTGTTTTGCATTTTTTGCTGCTTGATTTTGGTTTAGTTGCAATATATTAGAGATGCTTTACTTTAAATTCCCAATATATGTACTCAATTTTCGTTCCACCTTGAGATAATTTATCTGTACATGAACACTAACCACAAAACCTGAAGTCCTGGCTACTATGCGATTCCAATATTTTGAAGATGATTAATATTAGGCCTAAATCACCTTTAAAGAGTATATTGATTGGAGTACTAGAGCAGTACAAATCAGCAAGACAAAACAGCCAGTTAAGCTGAGTTTATGGCTCCTTCGTTTTCCACAAAAGCACAAAACACCCACGGGGTATTAATTACCATATTAATTATTATTATTATTATTATTTTTTTGACAGTTCTTTGTAGAAGATAGGTGTCTACAGCATCTATGTCAAAGAACCAGGATGTGGTCAGTCTTGTCTATTAAAGTGAGCTGGGAAACGAAACTGTATCTCGTAAACCTCCTCTACACGTTCGCTTGGTGACAGGAGAACTTCTGGAGATGTTTTGGGTCCGTAGCTCCATGGGGAGCCTCCAAGCCCCTGGCTCCTGGCTGCTCTGCAGGGGATTAGGGCAACTGCGTGCTCCCAGGCCTTCCCGACTGAGCTGCGGCATCATGAAAGGTTTACAGGGACAGAAAGGGAACATGGGAAAGGGGCGGAGGTAGGAGAGGGGGAACTCATCTGCCTTGGTTTAGATATTGAACAGTTGGACTTCAAAGACTGAGTTAGTCACCCCAGGCTCCATGCACAGTCAGTGCAGAGGAAAAGGAACTCCAGGGAGATACTCGTCTCCTTTCAGGACAGGAAATGCCTGTTTCTCTGCTGCCTGTATGAGACATCTAGGTATCTATCTCCTAGATATGTGGGGTTGAGGTGACCCCACATGGCCTATTGGCTGTGGCAGTTGTCAGATGAAGCATTAGCTCTGGCCTGTTCTCCAGGTACTGCTGACAGACCGTGCAAGCTGCAGGTCCTACGGTCACATTCCTCCATGCAGTAACGAAAGCACAGCCTCCCTCCTTCCTTCTTCCTCCTGCCCTGGACAGCATGTTGTCTCAGTGGGTGAGGCACTGCTAAGGAAAGAGGGAACTGTGGGTCTGGGTGTCCTCCTGTCAGAGAAGGAGCTCAGTCCACACGACAGTTCATGGAGACTGCTCTGATCATCAGGTGATTGCCTAGAAGTGGGACCACCTCTCCTATACCTCTCTGTTTTGTCTGCAAGGCTCCTTCAGTGAGAGGAGATAGGCTACCACGGAGCTCTTGCCATCACCCAAAGGCCCTGACAGACCAGTCGCTTTAGGGCATTTAGGCTGAAGAGCAATTTCAGAGGCCCAGAGTTGGACTTGGAAGTGAACTCGGTGCAAAACTTTTCAGGCTTGTCAGGCCTGAGGCACTACATAAGCAGGAGCATGAGACATCAAAGTTAAAAAGATGCCTTTTCGCTCATCTACACCTGACATCTAGGCAAAGCAAATCTGACATCTCTCTCACAAGGGCATCATACCGAGCTGTTGCTGGCCTTCCTCTGGGTTTTTTGACATCCTCTCAATGAGCCATGGTGGATCACAAGGATGAGGCTCTGGCTGAAGGGCTAGAGGTGATGGCAGCTCCAGGGCACTGCCGTTTATCTGAAGCCTTGCAGCCAGAAGGAGGGCTGGAGGGAGGGAGAGCTTGAGAGGGACGACACCACATGTTACAGCCAGAGAAAAGGATTTTGCATCAAGGATTACGCAACTTTTGACATGTCCTATATATCCAGACCCAGCACCCGGGAGCTACCACCATGCCGTGCTGTTAGCAGTGCCGCCTTTAGACAATTATTGCTAAATGACATTACTTTCTTGTCAGAGGTTCTCCAAATTCATATCTACACTGTCCTTGTGGGGCAGTTCATCAGATGACACCTGCTGTGTGGCACCAAGCTGGAGCTGCATATGCTGGGACAGGGGCAGGGAAGTCACTTGGGTCTTCTGCTTCAGCCCCCTTGCAGAAGGATGGAGGCTCACAGAAGGGCCCTTCCCCCTGCCACAGGCCTGCACCCACCAGGCTACACGAGGACCTGATTTGCACTTAATTAAACCTAAAGTATAGGAATCCTCACAGTTTGGGAAGCAAAATCCTTTGGCACTGTAACCAGACCAAACCCATCTTTGCTAGCTTTACAGCCCCTGACAGCTTTTCCACATTTCACCTGGGACTGGGCTCTCAAATGCTTTTTACAAACTTGACCAACTCCCTCCGGTGTCTGGCAGGGTCCTGATATTTTGCTTATTCCACAAGAACTTCTCCACCTTTATTTATTTATATTTATTTATTTATTTATTTTTCTCAGCAGGGAAACGGGAAAATGGAAGTGCATCACGTGTAATGTCTGGGAAAAGCACAGAGGCAGCCAGGCGGCCGTTGCAGGGGTTTGGCACCTTGCGCGGGAATGAGCACATGCAGGTAGAATGTTATTTCGCCGCTCCTGCTGAGCACACTGCAGTTAGCTCTCTGTTCAATCCTAAAGTCGAGCAAAAAGCAGCTGGTTAAGGTGGAATCTGAAAATCAGTCATAGGATAAACAGGTTGCAACGTTAAGCGCTCTCCAAGGGAAAAGCAGCATGCAGCATATGTTCTTACTTTGGAAGATATTTAAAAAAAATAAAAAAACTTTAATAGACCCTTTACTAGCTTATGCTAGTGGAGCTGTTAATTAATTAAATAACTGTATGCGAATGGCATCCATTGGGAAAGAGCCTCACAGCTTCCAGATGCCAGTTATTGGCCCCATTACGGGCCTAAAACTATTACAGTAAATCATTACATGCTCCAAGATGAACTGGCACACGATTGCTGGGAGGAAGGTTGGAGATATTCTCACTTGTGCCATTTTGTGCCAGTTTTTATCTAGTGAGATTAATCAGTACTTTTAGAAGTGCAAGTCAGAGCTATAAAATATTAAAGGATATTCCATCAATGGACTGGAGACACGCTTAAGCAGGGCTTTTAAAACTTTTGGATGTTGACGGATAGATACAAGTTGGAAGAGATAATGAGCAACATCTGATTTTAATTTTTTTTTTTTTTTTTTTTTTTTTTTGTTTATGATTGTTTTTAAGGTCGGATTTATAGCTAAAAGGGCTGCACTGAGTCTCCTCTGTGTGCAGGAGGAATACTCAGAGGAGGACATTAAAGTTTATCACTGGAGTTCAGGTGCCAGGTAAGCAAACAGTTTCTCAGGCCAAAAGCAATCATTTAAGGCAGTTATTCCAAACACAAAATCAACCAGAAAGTATTAAATAACCTTGTAGCCTGGATCCCCCTCTGGGAGGGGAACACTTCCTCACATTGGACGGCAGCCTAAAATCTATGCTCTGGCCTGGAAGGGGCCTTTTTAGTTTTTCCTTTCCTAATTAATAAGCTATGAATTTTCACCCCAAATGACCACCACGGACCTTGCTGTCTTGTTAGGCTGTGAGGAATAAAACCAGAGAGCCACCGACATCATCCATGGCCCAGACAGACTGCCCTTTGGAAATCTGCTTGTCTGCTTGGTCTGTCTCAAATCCAAAGGCTGAGTGCCGGAGGGGGCACTCCAGGGGCTGTTCATGCCATTTAGCCAATTATTAGACACATTAATTCAGGGGCAGACACTTCCTCTGATAAATTATTCCACAGCCAAAAGCCCTCCCACGGCTGGATGTGGCAGGCTAAGCACTGGGGCTGGAGATGCCGCAGCGGATCACCAGAGCTGTTGGAGGAGCGGTGCCGAGGGGACCTTCCACCGCTGTCCTCCCACTCGCAGCCCAAGCACAAGCTCTCGCCCACGTTCAGAAGTTTCCAACGGGGCCAAGGGGGATATGGGGAGCCTCAGCGGGGCTTTTGCTGATGCCGATCACCAGCGGTCGCCCTCCCACGCAGCCGTGCCGGTGCTGAGCAAGAGGTGCGATCTCTGATAGGCCTCCGCCGCCTACCGCAACAACCTGTTCGCCCAGAAGGACGAACGGATCTCCCACGGCTCAGTGGGAAAGCGTCCCAGGCTGCTCCAGCACCAACAGCCTCCGCAAACACCCCCGGGACGTGCATGAGGTAGTGGTGGAGGGGATGTGAAAGAGAAACGCAGCTCCGCTGTGTAGGCCGCTCATGTCCAGGTGAGGCCTGTTGCTTGGAGGACGCCACTTTGCTGTGCCATGGTGTAAAGGACGCAGCACAGACCGAATGTCCAATAACAGTTCGACACGGGTAGAAAAATCAGGCATTTATTGGTTGTGTGGGTTTACGAGAGAAATGGTATCTCTGGAAAACCAGCCTCATCTAGCTGCTTCTCCTAAAGCGAAGGTAAGGACACAGAAACCGAGTTCACACAGGCACTACCAGGAAGTGCGACTTACTGTGTGAGAAACGCATGAGTAAGAGTTTGCTGACTAACCCCTACTTAAAGGAAAGGAATTGATTTATTACAAGAGCATGACAAATTGAAGCACCAGTCTTGCAAGTTGGTCTGTGCGAGCAGATCTGTGCACCCACGTGGCTCTGATAGGGCCCAATAGGGCTCGGAACTGGGTGTTGTGGTTGCCCAACCAGCCAAGTAGCTGGCTCAATAGCAAAAGGTTGGAACAACGCTGGTTAGACTTTTCCGAACACGCCTGACGTTTTCTGTGGGAGCCATGGGACCTGAAGCACCTAAGCTGAAGCAGAAGGACAGATAGCTGCAGCACTCCCCAGCGTGCGTGCTGGTAAGAAAGCACTGCCTTGTCTGGCCTTAAATGAAAACAAATGGCTTTCAGGACCTTGGAGCTGAAGAGGGGAGTGTCACCATGTGTCCAACAAAAACAAAAAGACGTGCTGAGCCAAGAGCAGCCCAGTGCTTGTCTGCCATTCCTTGGCTGTAACCTCAGGAGACTCCTCTTGGCTTGTGCGAGAATGGGAGGGAATGCAATCAGCGAGCAAAAAATGCTGTTTCTACTTGATAGCTTAATATTACGTAGGCAGCAGTTATGCTTTTGAACTGAGCATGCTTTTCTGCTCTATGGAGTCTTAGGCTGGCAGTCGAGAAAATGAAACCGAGAGGAAAAACACAGCTACTTTTTTTTTTTTTTTTTTTTTTCTTCTGTGTTATAGATTTTTAATATATATATTATTTATTTTAATTTCATATTTTAGTTCTCTTCTCTTTCTTTCAGTGGAATATGTATGCAAAACACTAGTGTGATGTTCAACAGTCACCATGATGACTGATGCATTTGAAAAGGCTATGAACAACCCAGGTATGAATAGTACAGGGGACTGGCAAGCAGTCACAGAGCTCTTCATGGATCTGATCCAGAAGAAGGTGGAAGTGAGTACAAGTCATTACAGTCTGGTACCCTTGAGCCTGTGGGTACCGCTGCAGGCTCTGGATTGCAGTGCAAGACACCAGCGATGGCCAGCACTGACGCTTCCCTTCTCCAGCCACAGCAGCTGGCTTGTGTGTGCTCTTTTTCAGCCACCATGCTAATTTTTTAATTCCCCATGTTCTGAGGATTTGGGGACAGAAGCAGGAAAAAGGAATGCAGTCATACACCTTGCTCGCACAGTAAATGGTGGATTTCAACTTTTCAGTTGGAGGAATAATGGGCTAGTGTTAGAATGCTGGTACAGTTAGGTACATGCGCACAGACACAGCTGGAGAAAAGCTTTGGGCATGGATGCAAAGTCCAAGCCAACTTTGTAAAGATGTACACACACCCTTAACTTTAAATGTATAAATTTTCCCATCGACCTCCTGGAACTAGTCATGCATTAAACATATTCATGAGCCTTTCTAGAAATAGATAATATAAATGAGACTACCAAAGTAGTTAACCAGAAATACTTTCTGTACAAGGAAATAGGAAAATTTACAAGGGGTGGTGAATATGAGCTCCTAGTGATCCCTCTTGACAGAAGGGACTAAATAAAATCTAGGCCACATTGTTAAAGGACAAGGCATTGTTGCTCATGTATGAGAGGGTGTTTCCAGCTACCCATCGTGCAGACTGGAGTGTAGTTTGCATTCATTATGTTAATTGAACAATTTGCTGGAATTTAGCATGAGGCAGATTGGCAGGAGGCAACTTTGACTTGGGTTCTGCAGGCTGAGATCCTTTCATTACATGGACAACCCTGAGTCATGCCAACAGAGCAGCACCCGTGGTAATGCGTTACTGTTGATGGCTTTTGTGTAAAGTCAGACTTAAACAATGCAATTATGGCCTCAACAACAACAACAACAACAACAACAAAGGTAGAAACAATTGAGATCTACATTATTTAAGCATCCGGTTGTAGGTAAGATATCCAGAGTCTAGTGATAGGTACAGAGTTATCGTGCAAGGGGTACCATTTAGAGGCTGAAGGCCACTTACTTATGCAAAGCTGCACTATACTGAAGCCTTTTAGACCTGCATTTGCTAAATCATCTTAAAACAGACCTTTAAGCTTTGCTGTTTCATGGCAGAACTTTCAGCAAGCTGCATTCTCAACTATCTTCTACTTTTGCTTTCATACATTAAAAATGGATACTTGATTTGAACAAGGCCATTATCCGTAGGTCTACAAAAAGCCATCTCCTTATTCAGGAGCACTTAAAGCTTTTAGACAATTGCATGTACTGGGAGGGGAGGGATTGCTGGTTCCTTATATCAAGACTACATCCCGATCTCTCTCCTTCTGCATTCAAAACCAAATGTTACCCTACCCAGGATTATCAGGGTCTTCTTCTGAGCATCAAAACCAAGGAACTAGTGAGACCTGAAGGCAAATAAGCCAAATCTGAAGGGAGGCGAGGCTCCATTCTCCATGTCAGTCTGTACTTGTATCTATTCTGCTTTACAATGGACTTCTTTTGGCACAGGGAGATTTCACTGTGCCGAGCTTTGACACACTGCTTCAGACATGGAAGAAGTCTGAGATGGGAGACGACAGCGTAAGAATATTTACTTTGCACTCAGTTTTCATTAAACTTGCTGGAGCTGAAGGGTTTCTCCATTCATTCCTTTTGAATGTCCTGTTTTGTGTGATGACAATTCTGTGAGATGAAATGTCTTCTGTCCTATCTGTGTGTTGCTGTCATTCTCACCAGGAATCCCAGAGTCACGAAAATGTATGTTTTAGTCTGGGGATGAATTAGCATTTTAGTTTTAGTACATGCTACCCCATAATTATACAGAATGGTTTTTGGAAAGAAAGCCTGAAAACTTACCTAGTTCCCAAGAATGAAGATTTTGGCCTCAAATAAATGGCAGGATAACAGTGACGCTGCTATCCTCCAGAGCAGGGATTAGCCAGTCACCAAGTGTAAATACTGGGAATAAAGCACACGTCGAACTTCAGTGCTGGTATTTTGTGATTTCTTATCCCAACAGAGAGGTAACATTTGTGTTACCTTTATTTTCCTAGAAGCTAGACCTTGCTCCTGGAGACAACAGATTGTAGGATCAAAAGATCTCTACAGAGGCAGCCTTGGTGCTCTGTGTCTGCATGTTTCCATCTGCAGGCTCTAATTCAGCTGTGCTGGGTATGTAAAAGTGCAAATGCAGAAGGAATAGTTCAAAGTTGTACTCTTGGCTTTCATACGCTGCAGCATTTTGTTCTCTATCTGCTGTGTTTATTTAAATATCTTTCTATCTACCTGTAGTTCTGCCCGCACCGTCTTTTAGTGCTCCCTTCTCCTTCTGCCATTGTCCACAGTATCTTTGATCAATCCAGGAGCGGAACAACACTGCTCTGTAACGCTCAGTCGAAGCTGGAGCATGGATTCAGTCCAGGAGATAGGTCCAGAGACTGTGCCCCTTTCCTTCCCCTTGCCTTTCCAGTCCCCTCTGGGTAGGATACCACACAAACTGGGACTTACCAGAAAAGGAAGCATTGGGAAATTTTGTTTCCTGGAAGAGATACTAGTAGTGGCCATAAAACCCCAACAAAGAAGAAAAGAAAAGGCAGTTTTGAAATCTTGACACTGTTATGCTGCTCTGATTTCTTAGCAGTCAGCCCTTTGCTGATACTGGTAGGGTTGGGTGAAATGGCGCCGGGACCGATAGACACCATCTCTGCCCTTCAACCAGAGTAGCAAAACCACTTGAGTTTCTTCACAAATCAAACGTGACTCAGTGCAGATCCCAAGCAGGTGATCCCAACAAACCAAAGCCACGTGTAGAGCTAAGCAACTCCAGTAACAGGAGGGAAAGGGGTTTACTTGGTGCTTTTTGTACCGTGGTACTGCCAGGCCTGCTGCACCGCAGGGATGTCCTGGGAGAAGAGAGGACAAACAATGAGGATGGGATTCCCCATCACCATGTTTGAGTGTGGTGTTCTGAGAAGGAAAGGAGACGACAGGAGAAGAGAGGAGAGGAAAGGAACCTGCTCTCGCCATGCAGGACCTCCCAGCAGGCGCCTTGGGGCGAAGCGCTCCTTTGGCTCTCATGCTGGTGGTGGGTCACGGGGGTGTTTACTGACATCAGTGTGTGTTGATCTGTAAGCAGCCAAGATCTGAGAAGTGCCAGAAATTCCCGTTCCCACCACCGAGAAGGGCTGATTTGCTGTTGTGTTGAATATAATGAAAACGAGGTGCGTTAGGATTTACCTTCTGAGTCTGGGGGTGCCCCACTTATTCCCCTGCCATTGAGGGAGACAGAACCTTTGCTGAGCATTTAGCAATCGGCGATGCCTTCAGGGGGTTGATGAAGATTAGAATAATAATATTTTGAGTGCTTTCATGGATTTTGAAGACTGAGCCCCTTCCTCTAACTGCATGGCCTATTTCAGTACCCAAGTCTACTGGCTTCTGTAGCCTCATTACCTACCTATATGATTGGTCTGTATCATTTGCTTAGGTTATTCACAAATTTTATTAACAACTTGACTTCTGATGGGTGAAAATACAAGTGTATTTGAGTGACAACGTTCACCGGCGTTCGCAAGGCGCTGACATCTCGTCACTGCTCTCGGCGAGCACTGGGGCCCACACGGGTACGTGGAGCAGTTGGCTGGGGCAGGATGCAAAGCTGGGTGGGAAAGCAGAAGGAGGCCTGCCCGACTTTTCCTAAGGAACGCCACAGCTATGTTTCTTCGAAAGCCTCTACTCTGATGTGAAGTTATTCCTGATCACAAAATGAAACCAAAAAAAAACACAAAAAACAAACAACAAAACCATAAAATAATGTTTTTAAACTTAATTCTTCCTGGGTCCAGAGCAGCAGGTTTTTGTTGTTTGTTTTTAACCTTCATTATGAATAAGCCACGCAGCATCTACATAGCCGAATCCATCACCGGCTTCATCTCTTGGTTGGAAGAACCTGCAGGTCAACTCTGGCCAACTTTGTACTTCAGAGCATTACCATGCCAGACGTGTTAGTTAACAGTTTAAGAATCTTTTTTGTCTTACTACACATTATTCATAGCCCAGTGCTATTCTGCCTTCTTTCAGGCACAGAGGTGGCCAGACTTTTAATTTCAGAGGCTGCTGTAGGGCATCAGGGTTTTCTATCCAGAAGATCATGCAGATGCACTGATGCTCCTTTCCCAGTCTGAAAGATTTTTCCACTGCCAAAGGCATCCAAGCTTTTCCAGCGTTTCCTCCTCATTATAAAATCCCCAAGTCTTCTGATATTCTGTAGCTGCTGGAAACATTACAATTGTCTGCAGCTCTTACACCGTTGAGTATTTGATGTAGCCTCCTACGTAAGCCCAAGCTCGGCGATGTGGCATGGCTTTCCCCCGTGGTGGGGATTGAGTTTGGCACAACGACACTGCCCGTTGCCCCGGTATGATATTTGTGTAGGAAACCATATCTGAATAAAGAGGGTCGAGAGACTATTATTACGGCAGGCACTGGAAATAACCAAAATGTCACATTCCTCTCCAGGACGTGGTCCAAGCCTTACGTCCAGCGGCCATCAAAACAGTTTTGCTTTCTGCCTTTGTCCATTAGTCTCCAGTAAAAGCACCACTGTGGGCATGTTTCCACATGAGAACCTTTATCCTGTGCCATTTCCAGACTAGATGGAAAATTAAGTGGCTGGCATCAGCTAGGTAAGAAAAAGGAAACTCCAATTTTATGTGCAAGTAGAAACTTAAACCAAGCAAACTGGTATTTGTGTTTTATTTGCTCTGTTAAAAAGCCTAGGAATACAAAACACTTTTTGCTGAATACAGAAATGACATTTTCTTTTCAGGTGTCTGTAAAGATACAGGTTTATCCGAAAAATAAATAGAAAACCTGCAAAATGCCTTGATTTGATTTTGCTAAAAAGCTCTCATTATAAAAGGATGGGGAAAAAAGGGTGAACTAGTTCCTCTTTATTTGAGGCTCGCTGCTTTAATTCAGTGTTGCATATGAAGCAACAAACAGGAATTCTAAGGAATGTAAAAAGTTCCTATGCCTACAAAAGCCGTGATAACACAACGTTCAGCTGAAGTACAATGACACTGACATGAAAGGATTTTCATTTCTGAGAAATACTTGGAAAAATTAGAGTTTGGGTACATATGCTTTCTTTTCTCATCTTAACAATACATGGCGGCACTTATCTTTTTGCAGGGCTGCCAGCGACATAGACCTGCTCACCCCAAATGTTCTCCCTCCCTGCAGGGAGACGGAACTGCGGCAGCACAGGTCACTGCAGGCTCCGCAGGCGGCTGGAGACTGGGCGGTAACAGGTCCGGGTGAAAAAGGAGACTTTGGAGGAGAAAGTTCTCCGCTAAAAACAAGGTAAAAAAAAACATTTTTAATACCCACGGTTAATTAAAGTACAAAAATTGCTGCTTCCCAGGTTTTTTATCACTGCATCTGTTTCAGACTTGTATCCTAAAGGTTCGTTTTTCCAAACGGCATAATTCTGGCAGAGCATAAGGTCAGTGCACTCCCTTACAGGGATATGCTGATGCTCTGCCCCTCTGAGACCGAGGCTCGCTGTGTACCTAAAGCAAATGTGCAGAGCATGAATATTACAATCAACAGAGAACTATAAAATCTGCCTGCATTCAAAGTAAAATAAACTGTGAATTTTCAGAATTTCCCGAGGTAAACTCTTTTTGATCAACTAGAACTTTGGCTTCATTTCAGTTTATGCATTTATTTTACATTACAATGCAAAATATGAACTAGATTGTGAATAACAGAAAAGCTTTCTTTTCCAGATGGGAATACCAGAACATTTCCATTGTTGTTGTTGTTGTTGTTTTCTTTCTCAAACATATTTTAGCAAGTACAATTTTATGAAGCAGTTTATCCTCAGCAGAGTTGCGCTCTGATAGAAAAGGGGTTTGTTGATTTTTTTTTAAAGTAGAAATCATGTAGCCGTGTAATTTTCACTTTTAAAAGATCTGTACTTCTATTTGCATCTTCCTTTTTTCTTTTTTCTTTTTTTTTTTTACAAAAGTGCAGGTATGTCTGTATAATAATTCCCAGTGGAAGTGTTCACTCACATTAAAAGAACTCACTCTGCTTCAGACTAGATTGAATGTTGAAGTTTTCTTCTTTTTATGTATTTGTATAATTACACGCTCTGAAATAAGTAACAGTCATGATGGAAGAGAGAGCACAAATGAAATGACAAAGTCGATAAAATCATCACCTCTGTGGAGATGTTTAAAAGGGAACGTTCGCTCATTATGTCTCACAAGAAAAGAACCGAAGGCATGAAGTGATCAAATGCTTGGAGATGAGACAAAAAAAAGGAAGTTTTCCCAGAGAAAGAATAATTAAACTGAATAAATTTTGAAGAGATGTGGTGGAGTCCAAAGAGGATAAGTAAGTTGAAAATGGATTGGGTGAGTACACAGAGGACAGGTTTGATCATTGGCCATCAGACGCTGGTCTGAACGCATCCTCTGGTCAGGAGCTCCCCCAAAATGCAGTTGGAGAAGCCCCAGCTTTGGGAGGAGCACTTGTCAGTGAGAATTGACTTTTCTGATGCTCCTCCCAAAGCCTCAGGAAATAGCTCCTGCACCAGGTGGGCCCAGGGCTGGAGGGATGCACAGCTGTCCAGAACCTTTCCAAAAACCCAGCCATATCATGCGGATGCCCGATTCCACAAAGAAGAGGATGGGCACACGTTCCTAGCTCCACACGCAGAAGCCTGGGCACCCGAGCACACTTATATACTGCGGGGAATTCAGGTATACATTCAGCTCAGAAAGGCTGGGCTCAGAAGTCAGGAAATTAAAAGGTACGGCACCTTCCTCAAAAAGATACTGTGCTAGGAACTTCTTAAATATGCATTTTTATTAATAATCTGTTCAATCTAAACTATAAAACGTGTTGTGCAACATGACTGAACGAATATTGCTGTGAGAAATATTTTCCCCTTGTTTGAGTAATTTAAATTTGTAAGCTAATGTAAGTTTTTGTATTAAATAATGTACTGTGTGCAATTTTCTTTCTTGTAAAGCACTTTGAAGCTTTCAAAGGGCACTCTAGGTTAATAAATAATATGGTATCCTTTGCCAGAACTGTAGGGCATTTCCCATAAGTTCTGAATCTTCTCTGCCAGAATTGCAACACGTTGCATGCCAAATCCTGCACACAAATGTTCTACATGTGGCAAATGCATATTGGTGAAGACCAGAGGCATGGCATTCCTGGATTTCTTAGGGAGAGCGGGGGAAGGGAAAGAAGTGGGAGGGAATAATGAAGGAGGGCAGGGAAGAAATTTGTGTGTGTGCATACATCTTAAAAAAAAACACACACACACAAACCAACACCACCCACAACAACCCATAGCCCATCCTTCATTATTTTCAAAGACTAAACAGCTTGCTGCATGTAGCGCAAACTCCCAAGTATCCAGAGCTGAGTTTTTCCTTCGGTTACGGAAACAGGGTTCAATTTTTGTGATAGCTTCGGATTCTTCAAACCCAGACCCTTCTAAAGGTCAGAACACCTGCAATCCTTGCCTCTCACGTGATAAAATAAGCAGAGAGACTGTGAGGCTGGAGAACCATGGTCAGGACTACTGCTATTTAACTGGCTGTGAAAGCAAATCCTCTTCAGGCAGAGCTACGAATGCATTTCATACGCCCTAGGCTACTGGGAACGAACCAAGACCAGTATTTATGAGAAGTGAACACTTGGCCTTTTTGCAGTCTACCACATGGAAAAGTAGGCTTCTATGTCTGTACCCTGGGAAAAGAGGAGCAAAAAGCAGTAAGACCCAGAAATGAAGTCAGTGCATTTGACTGCATATCACAAAGGTTACATTAATGAAGAATACTAGAAGTTTTAAATGACTTTGGTTATAATTTTATTGATTTAATCGCTTCCTGCATTAAGCACAAACAAATAATTGCCAACATTCCTCATTGGTTGGGACTGAACATAAACAGTAATACAAAAATGTTAAGGTTTCCTGCCCTTCGCTGAATTTTAAGAAAATGATAACAAAAATCCTTAATCACCCAGCAACAAACAGCTCATTTAAAAGGTACTATAAACAACTTGGAGCTTACCAGGTCTTAAGCACCAAGATTTGCTAGGCATTTAACAAACAAACTGAAATTAAAACTGAACACCGCATTCTGCGACACTAAATGAACGTTTTACAACATTGTTTTTTCTGAGGTGGCAAGAAACGACTGTAAAACCTTTGCTGTTGCCAGAATTAAATTGCTTGGAGAAAAATATCCTGTGGGTTACCATTTGTTGCCATGATTTACAGAGATAAGGCCTGTAGTCTGTATCAAATTCATGCGGCAGTTTTACAGGAAAAAAGCTTTCTGCAGAGCTTGTAGATTTCTGCATAATTGTCTGCGTTGTTGCAAACAGGGCTAAGTGGTGCTCTCTCACAAGCTTTTCAAGAAAGTTAGCGCATTTCTTCAGATTCATCTCCTGCAGGTTAAGGCTCTCCCCTCCGTTGCTTCTGTCTATCCAATAAAAAGCTGATATGCTATCTAAAATCAAAAGGCAGAGAGAGGGGTGAGTGCAAAACATGTTTTCCAGAGAGTAAAGAGTGAGAAGTAACTGGGTGCTGCTATTACAGTTCACTAGAAAAAGCCTTCCCAGGCACTGCTTTATCGTTTCTTCTGTGCTTTGCACCAATCTGTGCTCAAGAATGGTCACTAGACGAAGCATGTCGAAATGGTAGTCTGTGTCAATGAACATGACTTCTACTTCCAGTCCTCCTCCTGACTTTGGAATGATGCAGCGGGCTACCAGGTGGTAGAGCATTTCAGTTTTTCCCGTTCCTTCTGGACCGTGGAATTCAATGACATCTCCTGTTCAAAAAAAGAAGCAAGCAGTCACGTGAGGCCATCTATAGCTCAGAGTTAAATTTCAGTGTTTACTGAACCAATATTCACTATTCCACTAGTTGGAAAATGTGTTTTTGAAAGCTTTGAGAGCCATAAAAGTTGTTTAAAGCCTGGTTGGCATCTACCAAGAGAAATTCCGATTTTCAAGGAAGGCCTCTGAAGTGAGGAAAATCAACTGGCAGCGACGGTTGAAAAAAAGCCTGCCAATAGCATCTAGAACAACGATACCACAAAGAGGTTGGCAACTGGATTTAATTTATCAATACAGGTAGATGAAGGTTGAAAAGGAAACTGCTATACAACAGTGGCTAAGAAGCCATCTATTTACATTATGTACATAAAACTAAGAATAAAAAGTAGAGGATGAAAAAAAAGTTGATGTTGGAGGTCCAAATCACATTGGCGTATCTATTGACATACTCAACATATTGACAGGAATCTGTGCCCGCATATTCTTTTATGTGACCATAATAAGAAGCTGCTTCTTCGTCATGAAGGGGCTCGCAGGTTGCTTGAACTGCAGGCGATGAGAGCTGTCTGCAGCAGAGGTCTCTGTTCATACGTACACTCAGCCTATCTGCCTGATCCATGTGTGTCAGTAATACACGTATCACGTGAATTTAACATATGAATTAAAAAAGCATTACCCATTACTAGGAAACCAGTTCAAATGTGAATGCGAAGGACTCTAAAGCTTTTTCCAAAGGCTTCTTATGTCTTAAAATCAGAGCAAGACTCGAAAAAAAAGGTAGATTTATTAGGTGTCCTTTCCAAAATTCTAATTTAGAACTGGATTACTTATGATATTCTGGATTTTAGGCAGCAGGGTAAATACAAGCCGTAAGGAGAACACACAACTATAGCCATAGGAAGGTCATGGCTTTTTATGGCCTTGACAAGTGCCAATGGGCTAAAAGCTTTCCATAGAAGGATGCAAGAGTAAAGAATTAATTGCAACTTTACCTGAACGTGTTTGTGCCTGCCCCAGTTAGCAGGGTAAACTCAGCTCACAGAGGATGCCCTTGTTTGCACATGCACATAATGTCAACATGCAGCTTGGGACAAGGGGCAGAACGTGGCGGGGAAGAACTGAACTCTTCATTCATTGCAAGTGTTGAAAAGAATTTAACCTGATGTGACAATTTGCCCATTTCCATGGCATTCATACTGCCCGCCTCTCCATATTCAAGTTCCCTGCTCCTTCAAAACTGCCATGCCAATTTCCTGAAATTCTGATACTTTGAAAATTATGTAAGAAGCTTGATTGCCTCCCAAACCTTCATTTATCTGTTCTGAGCGGCTCTCCCCACTTTTGAGATGAAAGGTGACTACACGTCCTATGACACAGATCTTCATTTTCTCTCCCTGTTGAGAAGTGGCAATATCCAGCTCCACCACTTGCAGCCAGCTGATGCTCTACTGCGTTACATCCATTGTGCTGGTGACATAACAAACCTGTGACAGCAGGACACCAGCTTGGGAGGAATCCTTCCAAATACGCTGGGTAGGCTCTCCTCTTTCAAGTCTACTGAAATATTTTAGAAGAACCGTGTAAGGCACCTCTCATTAAAGAACAAAGTGTATGTTCCGCCTGCCCCAGGTCTCGGCACAAGGCTTCTGCCACCCTGAGTGGCACTGAGGGATTCAGATCAATGGACTGGGCCACTCTACAACATGGATTGCTAGACCTACCTTCACAGCAAAATACCTTGTTTAAAGAAAACAAAGTATTTTTGTTGCCCTTTTAGAAGCAGAAGTGGGCAGATCTGACTCTTAGTTGGTATGATGCAAAAAAATCATTTTGTGAAGTGCTTGACTCTATCCATTTGTGGATGTTTTATCAGGAGCTGTGTATAACCTCCCATAGCACATCACGTAAGAGATCTGCGATGCACGGAACAACATTGGGGGGACCTTTACTGGCAAAACTAACACATTTATTTAAGTAAAAATGGTAAGCTCAATGAGAAATCATTCTTAAAGAGTTTTTGTGGTGGTGGCTTATAAATGTTAACAGTATGACAGCTCAGCACCTGTCAAGGTTTGTTCCATATCTCCCCAAAAGATGCACACCCGGGTTGCAGTTTGACCAGAACACGGACATTATGCTGACGCTCCGAGAAGCCTAACAGCTTGGGCTGTAAGAAAACCTCAAGGGAGCAGGGGATTTCTGTGCCTTCACGATTATTGAAGAGACTGCCCACAAAAAGAACTGGGGCAAAACAGAAGCCATTTATAGCAACAACTGTAAATGCAGGGTTTCATTAAATTAGCAACCAGGCTGCTGCAGTAAGATAACGAGGGGAAATTCATCCTTCCGGATCAGGGCGGACAAACAGTGACACAGCAGAGGAGGAAGTGTGGCCAGCAGTGTTTTCAAAAAGCCACTGACACTATCTCTCACGTTAGGTCATGGAAGAAACTAAGTGATCAGTACCAGCATCATCCATTAATGTCAAAACAATTTGAGAGGAGGATTAGCAAAGAGATACTGTCAAGGGATGGAAACAGGCTGGGAGGCCGAGTAGTGATAGACACTTTTAACGTGGAAGAAAGTCGATGGGAATTCTTTTTTTTATTAGAATTGGTGTTGCCCAACATTACCAGTTCATCTACCAGTAGATTAATGTTCCATCAGCTTGGCAAAAAGTGGAGAAGACAAACTAATTGGGTTAATAACTTGAGGCTGTGAAGGTTTTAACGTATCAAGACAGATTATCAGAATGATTTCATAGGAAATTCAGCACTGACAAATTCAAAAAGTATGTTTTAAGGAGTAACCCAACACATCGCTTGGCTCGTAGCAGCTTGAACTAGAGACAAAGCGGAGCTGGCCCACTACAGACAGACTAGAGAGCACAATGGTCCACTGCTATGCAATGTTGCATAAACGTCAATATTCATATAACACTAATATATTTTTAACTAAAACATTGTGCTCAGCTGTGGTCATCTTTTCCATGTTATTGTTTGAATTACATTAGTCTTAAGATTTTCCTGTAATCATGACATTAGTGAATGTTGGAAAACTATTTTCTGATGCTGGAGTTAGAGGCAGACGATTAGAATACTCAGCAATAGCTTTGCAGGTTTCATACCAGCAAAAAACTTTAAGTTACTGGGCTACTGATTTATAATACCGTGCAGAAACTGTCACTAATATTTGCACCATTTTTAAGTGGGGTAGAAAGGCAAAATATTTATTCCGAATTCATTTTGAGTGTCATACTACTGCCGAACATCAGAACTTTATGTGGACACCCACACCTTTGTACCGGGGCCACAGGAGAAATAAGCCTGCCAATAGTGGAAGCTTATTTAAAGCTCATGTCAGTTTTCCTCCATTCCAGAAGAGCTCAAATGGTCTGTAATTAATACACTTATGTCTTCTTAAATATACAGTTCCATCACAATCAGAATCACGGCACTACCTATATTAACTGTTCCTGTTCTGGAGTATTCTGACATACATGTTACGAACACTTAATGATGATGTAACCTTGATATGGTTTATTGAAACTTTATATATACGTAGCTTTGTTACAAATACCATCGGGAAAAAGAAAAATGTAGGTCATCACGTTGCTTTAATCATACCATTTCTTCGTGGGCAATGTGTTCCAGTCGTCCCTAATGACCTACTAAATGCCAAGTTCATGACAAATGGAGAGGTAGATCTTCAACGGGGATTTAAGACTGAATAACGAGAACACATCAAAATAACACATGGGCTCACATCAATATATATACTGTGATATTAAAGGACAAAGCAAAAATAAAATAAAAGGTGAAGGCCATTTATATATATATAAAGATCTCTGCTAACATCATGCAACTCCATTAGTGTCAGCCAAGAAGCATGACCAATAAAGATAATAATTGATGCCATTTGTTAAAAGCAGAAGAAAAACAGAAGTGCTTCCCAAACTCAGTGTATGTGTTGGCACAGGGAGAAACCAGTAATGAAACTAGAAAGTTTCCAGCCATCTCCGAACTGAGGTTCTGGAAGAGCTGTTAGACAGACATGAACAACCTACACAGCTTTAAAATCAAAGTTAGCAATTTGGGGAATGGAATTATGTAACCCTGTTGACTGCAACACCAAGGGCAATTACTGAATCCCAGGAAGGCTTCTTGGAGGCTGTTCGACCAGAGCAGGCCCAGTTCAGTCTCAAACATTTGTTACTTGTACGTAAAGTACTTAAAAATAGACTGAAATATCAGCATTTCCTATAGCTGCCTTTCTTTCAAATGAAAAATATTTCTTCTTAAACAAAACAACAACAAAATAGAACATGTTACAGCTCCAGGAGCCTTTTGAAGCCAACACCAATTTCACTACCGGTTCTTAATTCTTCTTGTGGCAATTCAGAACTGAGAGTGTTTAAATAATCTTCCATACTCCGCTCCATTTGCAACGACTTACCAGTATTTCTCTGCCCTTTATCTTTGTTATATCACATTTGAAACTTCTAGGGGCAGGAATCATATATTTCTAAACCCTTAATGTACTCCCAAGTGCTGCAAAATAATACGTGAATGGTCTCCCAGAGACTGCATTTGTAGAGTAAGCATCATCTCTCATCCAATTATCTTGATCCTTTTTATTGCTTTTTCTGCCATTTCTTCTGAACCTTCTATAATTTGTGGGAATTCAAATTGCAGACAAGTATGCTGATAACCACTGCAGCCACATATTTTTCATATGAAGCCCATTCATTCATTCATATATATACAGATATTCAATAACTGTGGTATCTCACAGCATAAGCCTTTCAGTTTGCCGTTTGTATGCCTTTTTTCATTATGTATTTCTAGTTTTGTATAGTCAGAGTAGTCTTTTCCATTGTAGAATCCATTAAATTTCACATAACCTGGAAAAACAGGCAGAATTCCTGGATAACCAAGGAATTACGGTATGTGTTAATTTCTATTTAGCTCAGTAATTTCTTTTATTACAACATCCAATCTTGATTTTAGAACTTCTTGCTACATGACTCTACCTTAAACTTGCACTGGTGTCAAAAAGACCACTGATTAAAATTAGACCACTGATTAAAATTAAAAATCGTGAAGTGACGACGTAGGACAAACATCTGCAAAACTCTACTGTAACCAACATGCTTGGTATTTACTCCCCTACACCTGTGCTTTAACACCCACAAAACATTTTAAAGTAGAATAATGCTCATGAGGATGACTTTGCATCATTTCGTTTTTCTGGTTTGCCTAAAACTACATCAAGAGTGAAAATTCTGAATTCAAGGTAAAAAGATCTGAATGCTTCTGAGAAAACTTTTACATTGACATTTTTGCATAAATAGGATAAAGATACGTTTTTACCATGAACGGGAGATCCTTCTTCAGCAAACAGACAAGGTTCAAGATTTTTCAGAGAACTTCTGCCCTCAAGGCGTGCGAGTAGCTTTTAAAAAAAGATAGAAGAGACATGCTGTCAGCTCAAAATAATGGGTCTTGGGAATCACATTTAAAGGACTCCAAGAACCGGGAGTTTTCAATGACAGTCCTATCAAAAGATTGGTTTGATTTGAAAACGTTTTTATAAACGCAGAAGCACCCCCACAGTCTCTGGGTACAGCAGCAGAAGTTTTCATCCTTACAAATAATTAACACACAGATTCAGTGGCGATAAAGAGTGGATATAAATGAGGAGATATAGCTTAAAGAAAAAAAAAAACAACAACAGAAAAAGCTGCACAGGTGAGCTAGCAAGAGGGATTGCCTCTGGTATGGAGCAGTGCTGCCATTTGACACAACAAAGGGATAGCAGGGCATCTGTAATAACCCACACCTCCACAAGGCCACAAGGTTGAGAGGCAGAGCGTTACCCATCATCAGTCTCCCGAGTCAGCCTCTCTGCTTATTTATAAGTAAAACCACGTACATTTCATCTGGAAAGTATGCAGACTCTTACGGACTACCCATCCTATTATAGTTACTTGTCGTAGGGATTAAGAACGATCCAAAGCAACAAGCCACCAGTGGCTCTTCAAAACCCTGTGTAAAGCAAGCGCGTATCTGTAAGCCAAGTTACTCCAAAGCCCGCTCACTGTAAAGCAAACCCGCTGTAAAACGGATTAGTCCAAAGTTCACAGCCAATTTCTTAAATTGACCGGTATGTGCAGAACAAGCAGACAGGTGTGCACCTAACTCGTATTATTTGCAGGTTTGGCACACGATTAGCACTTCACCCTGTGCAGGAGCTGTTATTCCACACGTACATTAACGCACGTGGGCAAGGACACTACCGGGACGCTCACGGCATCTATCCTGGTGCTGAAAATTGTATTCTCCAAGACAACCAGCTGCCATTGAAAGAATTAAGCGAAACAAAAAAATCCCCATTGCTTTTACTGCGTCTTCCTTAAAAACAGTCGTGAAACGAGCAGTGGGCACAAACCTCTACACACACGCTGCCGTACCTCGCTTTCCTCCCTGCCGTATCGATGAGGAGCATTTACTCTGAATTGTCTCAAAAGTTGTTTAAACAGTTGTGCATGTGTTTGCCTTTAACAGCAGAATAAAGCCCCATTAAATGGCCCTGAATTTACTTGAAGTGGTCATGATGGGAATTTAAGTGTGACATTTTCATTGACATTTTAACATTCCCTTCCATTAACAAAATGTCAATGTGTTTGCCTTTGTTTGCCTGTTCACACATTTTCAGGAGAGTTTTCTGACATGTGCACTGAAGGGCCATAAAACACTCGAAGTGACCTCGCTCAGGATCTGCAGACCCTCCTGTTACGTTTCACACGTTTGTGCGGTGCACAAAGCAAACGTGGAGAACTCTGGAGTGTTTTGGGAACCAGTAGGCTTCTGTGACCTGACCAAAGTAAAAACCTGGATGGATTTACATCCACGAGAACACACAAATGTCTCTGAGGGCACATAAACTAGGCGCTTGCAACTACCAACTGCACTGCTGCAGATCCTACGCGCGCAGCCCGGGGCAGTGGGGAGGAGAAGCTTCCCCTCCTGGAGAAAGGCCGGGAATTTCACCCCCCTAATCTGCTGCTGGAAGTCGAGAGAAACAGGAAAACCACCACAGGCTGCTGCCTTCTGATGCCCTTCGGTTCCCAGTAATAGGAAACATCACTGCGGTGCTCCGCGATGCCAGTGCCACCAGCATCATTGGGACACAAGGCCCCACGGGATGGTCACAACATGGTGATGCTGCCTCCTGCTCTCAAATTCATTCCTACATTAACAAATGCATTCCCCACAGTGGTTTCTTCCCCTTTCTTTTCTGGAAACTAAGAGCCCTTTCCTCTTAGACTATTACCTCTTTAAGATTAATGCTCCAGCTTTGGAAACACACAATAGATTGATCTCTATCGTTTAAACATGAATCTGTGGTTGTTTAAATGATGAGTTTTTACATTCATTTTAAATAACTACAGGTGCTTACTCCGCGCGGTGCTCATGTAGGTAATTTATGATAATTTGCTGATGATAGTGCACCTGTGTTTTTATCAAACTTGTATTTACTTCCGAGTTCTGAAGCAGAATCTCCAAAGGCACTTGCCTCATTAGTGTCACGCTGTGAGCCATGGGGTTTCTGGCAGAAACAGCGAACAATTTTCCTTCAGATCTCACAAAGGTTTGTCCACACCGCAACAGAAGTGACGGCAGCGAAGCTGCACCGAGATGAGGCACCAGACAGGAATCCCTCACCTCTGCAGACAGTGAAGACAGTGACAATATGGGTTCTCCCAAATCAGCAGAAGCCGCCTTGGCTCAGCTCCAGGGAGGGCATTTCCACGTTGCCTTCTTACACTGTCTTCTGTGGGGGAGGAGGGAAAAATCTATGGCAATTAAAGAGTAATCTCGATGGTGGGAGTCGGGTGTCTCGTGCTGTGTTGTGGAAATTGTACTGCTGGATAAAACACTGCAGTGGAAAATGCTAAGAAAAAAAAAAGCCTACAATTTCCAATAATGTATTAGAGACATCTGATTCTATAATTCAACTATAGATGCTCGTTTCTTCCTAATGCTTTCATCTTCTTTTGTACAAAACATAACCTTTTAGCAACATGCTAGTGGTAGGTCTTCACTCGTACACGTCCTTGAGAAATGCCATTACACAAACACGAAGCTGCGCACAGGTACACGTGGTAGAAAACAAGCTATCCACCACGAGCTGGGCAACAGCTGGGTTTAATTTCATTAATGACAACAAGGCTGACAAGACTGAAGTATTTCAGCAATGTCTTTTATGGCTTATCAATTCCATCTTTTTAATAAAGAAATATGCATATGGGCTGTCCCATTGACTAATATATTGTAATGCTTACACTATATTGGATTCAGTGAAGTTATGCATAAATGTAAGCATACACGTAGGTCTTGTCAGAGATATTACTTAATTAAAATGTTAAAGAAATTCAAATTAAATACTCTAGCTCTGCTAGAGGCCGTGAGCTAACCTACAGGCTATTTATAAACACAAATACATCTCAAGTATGAGACAAAATTTAATTTTCAACCACTACAACCACTCTCACTGAGCTTTTGTAAACTTTGGGCATGAAGATGTATGCTAGCAATTTATCATTTATTTTATTGTGAGATACCAAAGGTGTTTTGCAAGAAGATCTAATTTGTTGCATTAATTACATCGAAGAATAAAATTATAAGACTGCGGTCTCAGCCTAACCCTCACTGAAGTCAGACATTATGCATCAGGCTATTTGAGGAAGTTTGCTTTAAATGAAGTTCTGTTTCCAGGGCTTTAAGCATTTTTCTCCACCATGTTCGTTACTCTTTCTCAACGCCTTGGCTGTCAGCTCTTCCCTTGTTCAGGTCTGCTCGTGTGTTCCACCACTGGTGGTTCTGCCATGTGAATCCCCAGCTGGTGCTGCTCACTTGGACAAATGTGTTTACCTACTTGGCCACAGTGGAAGACATGTCCTGAATTTGTGTGTATTTGCTGATAGCGGGCAGCTGGGTTTTATGTGGCAAAAGAGCTTAAGAACTTGTGCCTTGGAAAAAAAAAGAGAGCTTTAACAAGAAATAAATACTTACTGTCATACATGTTTCTATGCCTATGTACTCAGCGTATCATGATACAGTAACACATTACCTAATTAACTTACTGACTGCAAGTCGAAGCAACAAGTAAACATTTAAGGGAAGGGAAAACCAACAAACCCCAAAACTCAACCCCTTTTTCTCTGAAGAACACAAAAGCAACTCCGCTTTGCACGCTCTATTGAAACCAAATCTTCCTCGTTTCTTTCCACAGCTCTTCCTCCTCGCTGCATCCACCACTTGGGAGGGGGACGGCGAGGAAGACAGTCGTGAAGGCGGCAGCGTCTGGGAGCCACCGTGACAGGAGCTTCTCCGGGTGGAACAAACCCTCGACACCCCTCTTTATCACCCCCTCTCCGGCTCCCTCACCCTGAGGCGCTTCACAGGGCGGCGGGGCGCGGCTCTGCGGCTTCCCCTCGCCTCACACACCGCCAAGCACGGGGGCAGAGCGGCCAGCCGGGTGTACCCTACCCTGCCCCGCACCCCCCGGGGGGCGGACGGCTCGTTTACACAGCACCCAGCCACAGCGAGGGGCCGAGCGACCGGCGAAAGTCATAGCAGCACCTCACCGCCCGCCCGCCCTGAGGGAAATGGCGGCGGGCGGCGGCCCGGGCCGGGGGGCACTGAGGGGGGGGGAGGAGGGGAGGCTCACCTGAGTGCCCGACTCCGCCCTCCGCAGCGCGTCACCCATGGCGCGGCTGGGGGAGGGGGCGCCGCTCCCTGCTCCGGCCCCAGCGGCGGCGGCCACTGCGCAGGCGCGTTGGAACCGCCCGCCTTTCCCCTCCCGGCGCATGCGTGGCTCAGCGCCTGGGGTGGGTTGTGAGGGTTCGAGGTTCTGGAACCCGCGACTCTGGGGGTCGTGGGTTCGAGTCCCGCCTCGGCGCTTTGTGGTGCCTTACGGTATTCCCGAGGTGATCACAGAATCACAGAATAGCGTAGGTTGGAAGAGACCTCCAAGATCACCGAGTCCAACCTCTGACCTAACGCTAACAAGTCTTCCACTAAACCATATCCCTAAGCTCTACATCTAAACATCTTTTAAAGATCTCCAGGGATGGGGACTCAACCACTTCCCTGGGCAGCCTATTCCAGTGCCTAACAACCCGTTCAGTAAAGAAGTTTTTCCTAATATCCAACCTAAACCTTCCCTGGCGCAACTTTAGCCCATTCCCCCTTGTCCTGTCACCAGGCACGTGGGAGAACAGACCAACCGCCGCCTTGCTACAGCCTCCTTTCAGGTACCTGTAGAGAGCGATAAGGTCACCCCTGAGCCTCCTCTTCTCCAGGCTAACTAGTCCCAGCTCCCTCAGCTGCTCCTCGTAAGCCTTGCTCTCTGAACCCTTCACCAGCTTCGTAGCCCTTCTCTGGACTCGCTCAAGCACCTCCACGTCCTTCTTGTAGTGAGGGGCCCAAAACTGAACACAGTGATCACTGCAGGGAGGCCAATTTTTGTTTTATTATATTTTAAGAGCGTTTCTTTTTATATGTTCTTGGTGTGGGATTTGTTTTTATTTTTGCTTCTGGTCATTATTGGTGGCTCGGAACCACCACCCTGCCCCTGTGGGGAGCAGCATCACGCATGGCGCAGGTCAGTGTCCTGTGGGTTACGAGGCTGCGTTGTGCCCTGCAGGTGCTGAGGGCATCACCCGTGTCAGCCTTGTGGCCAGGGAAGTCCTGCTTCCTTGGTTTTGCATGGCGAAACGTGAGCAATGTTTCCCATCCGCAGAAATGGCCGTCTTGGGGCTGAAGTGACTCAAAGGAAACCCATCCGCGTGGCCACCATTAAACCTCGACGCCTGCGAAATTACTCCCGCAGAAGCTAGCTCGCAATTATGGCTTAGATGAAAAGAGCTCTGGAATATTTTGCATACGTGCGTACACCTGAGCGAGCCGGGCTCGCATGGCGTGCGATGCTCCTGGGCAGGATCCGACCGCCCGGCGTGTCTCTGGTGTAGGCGGCGGCATGCTCGCGGTCAGCAGTGGGATCTGCCGAGGACCACGACCCATCTGCCGCCACCATGCAAGGCAGCAGTGAGAGGGATGACGAGCAGGCAAAAACGTGGAGAACCTGTTTGTGTTTTCCATAGGCTAAATGCTAAACCAGCAGGATAAGAATAGCAATCCCACTCCCCGTATCTGCATATCAAAGAGCAGCGGTGATATCATCCCTTTGGGTTTAGCAAGGTTATCAGTGATACTGCACGTTCTTACAGTTAGGAGGAGAAACTGGTGGTGGTGGTGTTCTTTGTTTCTTCAAAGAAATAAGTTTGTCTATATAAAAGAAGTCTCAGCTAGCTTGAGCCTGAGTACACCACAAATTTGAAAAACCTAACCTCAAATGAAAGGCATAGGCCTTGTTTACTCTTTCAACCTTTATTCAGCCCCAAATATTCTCCCTCTAATTCAAAACACTCTGATATTGCCACCTAAATCAAGGTTTTAGATACTTACACAAGGATGGTCAGATTTGACCTAATTCCAAACAGTACTTCTAATGTTAAGTCCTAATATCGCTCATTAAATCACTGAAAGGAGATGGTCTCTTTTGGACAGCTGTCGTAGCTTTTCTTATTCTCTGTGTATGGATACATATGCAATATTATCAAAGCCAAGGAAGGTGATTAGTAAGCTTGGATGGCTACACAGGGACACGTGGCACAAAACACAATTGCAGTACTCGTAGTTTAATTTTACTGAAGGAAGCCTCTGCCTCACGTTTCCGGAAAAGCCACCATAAGGGACAGACAACCTTAAGAGTTGTGTTTCTGACTGTTGTTACAGTACCTTAGAGGTCTGAACCATATTCCTGGAAGAGTTCAAAGGGCCTGTTAATTAGAAGTGATTGCCCTTGAAGCTGACTGATGATTGAACCTAACCCAACAGTAGAGTGGACTCACTGTGAATTATGACAAAGACACTACTCATTGCATCAACCACATTTTTTTTTCCTTTTAATTATAGCTTCTTTGTTGCTGTTCTCTAATTAAAGCCGTTGCACTAATTTTAAAAAAGTGATTGCTGTTTTAATTTGGAAACATAAAATATATAAATAAATGCCAGTTGACTGAAACCCCCTCCTTCCTCGTCACTTATCACTGTCTGTATCCCAGTAGGGTCCTATGGGAACTCTTCTCCTGCATGGGCGAACACAGTTTTGGTATTACAATCTAATGCAAGATGAAGTGTCACAGTTGAATGGAGATGAAGTGACAAAGATTCCAGAGAGGGTAAAAGCATCGAATTCACCAGAACAGTAAAAAAGTGGATGTTTTAATGGCTTGATATATTTAGTACATAACACTTAGAAATGTGTAAATCAAACACAGCGGTCATCTTGATAGACAGATTGCTGTAACCACCTCTCATATGTTACCTTTGCATTCATTTGCTTAATACAGTGTGGCTGGCATTATGAAGTTAGAAAATTGATGCTTACTTTGACAGCACTCTGCCTTAATAAAGAATCACATTTGTGCTTTTTACATTTATTTGTCAGCACACGTACTTCTTTTCTCTGTGGATAAAAAAGCTAGGTTTTGGCAATGATACACACTTCAGACTTTAACCCCAAGCCTTACACAGATCTTTGTATACCTAAACTTCTGCTCCATGCACTTCAGCAGTCAACGCCACTGGAATTTTACCAAATTCAATATTATTTTTTTCAAAACTGTGTATGTATTTCTCATCCCTTCACCTTTTTGTTTTTCTATGTGTACAGTAAATCTCTGCATTTACCTTGCTCCTTTGGAGGAAAACATAGGTAAGCAAGAAATCTCTTTGCCATTGGCTTCAGGAGAGCCAGGATTTTCCCCTCTCTCCCTGTTTTTTGATTCTATTTCCATTCTTTCTTATTTCTCTGCAGCATTCTTGAGTGATGGTGAGCACCAGGAGTACAGGATCCTACCTGCTCCTTAGTCTGTTTCTCTCCTAAATAGCAGAGTCCTCCTTAATGCAGAATCCTCCTTAATGCAGTATAGTTTTAAGTGGGTTGTAGTATCCAGGGATTCTATGCCCCAGCACTCCTGTTTCTACAGGCAGAAAATTAGTCTTCCTTTGTTTGGCATGTGGGGAGCCTGAGGGTGCCCCTTGAGCCACAGGCACTGTTTATGTAGTGATTCAGTAGCAAGAGCAATGACTTTTCTAATAGCAGAAAGATCAGACTCTAGGGGTATGCATCTCTCTCTGTATAAAGTGTATATTGTGGAGAAAATTCCTCTTTCCCAGTCTAGATTTTGAATGTCTTCCATGGTGAGAATTCTATTTTCCATTGTACATATCTAAGACATTCACTGTAGGGAGAGAAAGTGATGGTGCAAGAGAGGAAGATATTTAAAGAGGAGTTGCAGCCATAAGTAAATTTAGTTTTTATTTTATTTTATTTTATTTTATTTTATTTTGAGGGGTGTGGGTATTTGCTCATTTATGTGTTCATCATTGCTAATTTCAGCCAACAGAATGAAACTGGGTTGGGCTCTGGGGAAGGAAGGACTTGCACAGGTGCCCTGGGGCTGTAGAGACCTGAGTCTACTGTTTATATAAATATTAACATTTTTTTTTTTTTTTTTAGGACACAAAGTCCTAACCTTAAATTGCCAGTTGGTCTACAACACAGAGCCAGCCTAAAGAATTAACACCCTGTCCTGGAACAGGGCCTGAGGTAAGAGCTAAACAAAAGAGAAAAGCATGAAGAAAAACAATGTGGTGACAAGAAATTTAGACTGTGTGAGGATGTTTGCAAAAAAAGGTTAAAATACTTCAAGCTACTTTTATATTTAATTAGGTAATAGCTAAATTAGAAACTGGAATTTAAATGTTTCCTCCTGTAAGCAATTTTTTTTTCAACTACGGAGATTTTGTTCCAACATGAGCTTCTTCATTTTCAGTGTATTGTCACTTAATGTTCTCTTGCAAGATTTGTGTGGGTGACATTCCAGCACAAACCAGCTCCAAACAGATCTTCTAGGTTGAAAACAGTTTGTCTCTGTTCATATAGTTGAATTAAACTCTTTCAGTAAAGTCAGCTGTTGTTTTTCTAATTAACCTCCAGACTCTTAAATACCTTTGCTCCAAACGTGACAAATTGGCTATCTGAAAATTCATTAAGCAGAAAAATCACTCCAAAAGACAAAATAGGTCTCATTTGCTCTGTCTGTCTTATCTACTCCTTTGTCTAGTAGTGCTCAAAACCCCAAAGGTTTATGAACTAAAGACGTTCTCAAAGTTTTAAGTCTCAGCCAGGATTAATAATAACAATTTTGAAAGTTGTGACTTAAGGTTTACGAACTAAAGACGTTCTCAAAGTTGTAAGTCTCAGCCAGGATTAATAATAATAATAGCAATTTTGAAAGTTGTGACTTAAGGTACACGTTGAATCTGCAGGTGGCAAAGCAAATGATGAACTGCCTTTCAGATTATGTGCAACCTGTCTGTTGTGCGACTCCTCCAGTTTCACGCGGCTGATTTCTGCCCCACTGTTCCAAGTTTCTCTCAATAACTGAAGTGATCTGTCACTGGGCTTTATTAGATTTTCTTAGAGCAGATGGCTGATTCTTTTTACCTGGAGAGCTGCCACTTTCTTTAGATGCATCTCCGTTTTATGGTAGTATAATTTATCTGTTTACTTGACAAATAAACAGGTTAAATTACAAGGGTGTTATAATTTCAGTGACCTCAGAGAAGGTGATGGATTTGCTGTGTAACCTGGAAAAAAAATAAAAAATTTAGTCCATTGGTGGATCGACTGCTCGCCATGAAAAACCAGCCCAAGTCATTACTAAATTCTGGCATCCATGATAAAGTTTCAGAGCTGTTTGCTGGATATTTTGCTTTACATTTCAGCCTGCAGAGCTACATGGTGAATACACTTGGTCTGTGTAGCCATTCACATACACTTATGAGTAGACTTCTTATTTCTGGAGATTGCCTTCTATCGGCTTGTATTCCTGAGTTTGAATTCCTCTTTGTTTATTTGCGCCAGGTTGTTCTTTTCCTGCTGCTTCTTCCGTCCTGTTTGAATAATTCTGTGCCGGTTCATTGTGAAACTGCCAGATACGCCTCACGCAGCAGTTTACCACATAGATAAGGACTGGTTTTGTACCACTGACCTGCTGAGGGATATTTTCTTGCTCTTTTTTTTTTTTTTTTTTTTTTTTTTTTTTCAAAAACTGTCTTTAATTGGAGCCCGTTCTGGGACCCAGTTTAACGTTAGCAATAAATAAATATAAAATGTACAGAGAAGAGCATGCCATTTGTAGAGAGAACTTCATATTCAGAGGTGACTACAGACAAAGTTTCATTTTGAGTAGTCTGGCTTTGACCTACAGCCCGCTGAGGGAGGGGTCTTGTGTTTTCCCTTGTGAAGCCCCATCGCTGCTCAAACCCCATAGACGGGAATAATGCAAGTTTTGCCCCAGTCAAATGTTTTTTTGAAAAGGCTCTTGGGCTTCTACAAAGCTGTTCAATGAAGTATGGATGATCTTTCTAAATTCTACTCTTGCAAGTTCGTCTTTATTTGACTGTTGATGCCCTTACAAACCCCAAGTCTTACAAATGTGACAGAGAAGCCATACAGCCACTATGATCTTGTTGGAAAATAATGCAAATCCTAAGCTTATTGATAGGAATTAATTATCACGTTAATTAGTTAGCTATCTATGCTGCACTGGGTATGCTGCTAAAAGATGCATCCAGGTAGTTGACACGGAGCCTAAGCCGACTGGTATTCCTTAACAGAAGTGGACCAGACCTTGCCCCTGTGGTGCAGAGACCTAATGGTGCAGTTCAAATGTGCATTGCTAACCATGAAACCATGAGATAAAGCCCAGGAAGAATAACCGAATAATCCAGGCCATTCCTTTTTTTTTTTTTTTTTTTTTTTTTTTTTGAGAACTGGCTAGGGAATCCCCGTTTTACCCTTTTTACACAAATTTGGCATTAAAGTTTCTGTTTTCTGTAATCCCAGCGGACCTCCTGTCAGCGTGAAATATACATCTATTTCTTTTCTTTTTGATCTTAACACTTGTAAGTAATAAATAATTGATTGGCAAAGGAATTCTGGGAATATATTCAGCCTTAAATTGAGCACTAAACTATTTGCAAATGTGCTTAGGCACCAGCCCAAAAGATACATCAAAAGAATGTCAATTGGATATTGGGAAGTGAAGTGCCATCGCATGTTAGAATTAGGAAGCATAAAATATAAGCAGAGATAACAGCTGTCAGATCTGTTACTAGCAGTAATATAAAAAGGTATGTTTTTATAGAAGGCTATAAACCTTAGTTTAAGCTAGACCACACTTTCACCCCGGTAATGACACTCCAGACCATATTCAGGGAATGCCTCGTTTGCTGGCTGTAGTCTTGAAAGTGGGGCTTGCTAGTGAACTTACCCAGGAGACACCTACAACTTCATCTGAATCATCCGTGAAATAAATCTATTAGAAAGAACTGGGGTGTATATACCGCCGAGACTGGCTGTCTTTGGTATGGACGTCAGATTTACTATGGCAGTCTTACTGCACCATGGCCACAAGCCCTGGCATGAGCTTGGTCCATAAAGCTATAGTCTGTACTCCTGTCGCTAGACTATTTTTAGGGTCTGAACTAACCCAATAATACTTACACTGCTGTATTTGCAATGCAGACAAACCCCCATATCTGAATGTCTGTGGAACAAATTTAGATGTTGTATGATGTTGGCTTTGCCACTGCAACTGAAGCTCAATGTGCTTTTCATGGAGCACATCCTCTCAGAATCCATTTCTAAACACACTGATGACAAGAAGGTAATGACAAGGAAAGACATGGAAAAGTGATGACAAGGAAGAGTGAACAGGCATTTATTTAGCAATGGTAAGTTGTGCTTGACCAGCCTGGTTGCTTTTTTAAGGTGAAATATCTAGCTATGAAGATGAGGAGGAAGTGATGAATGTAATACAGCTCATCTGCAGTAAGGTTTTTGACACATAGCATTCTTATCTGGAAGCTGAGGAAGTATGGGTTGGATGAGCAGAATGTTACATTGGTTGAAAATTGCCTGGACCTCAAGACCTGATGGACAGTAATCAATAGCTGATGCCCAGCTGGTGACTGGTAAGTAGTTGTGTACCTCAGGGTTGATACTGGGGCTGATACTAGTCAGTATTTTCATTGTGATTAGTGAGAATGGAGTCTCAGAAAGCTTATGTGTGATGCTAAATTAGGGGAAATGACATGCACGCTGAACAACTTCAGTCCAGAGGTGCCTAAAAAACTTTTGGATTGGACCTTACTTAATTTAGTAAGGTGTGTGAAGCTTCATATCTGGAGCAGAATAGCTATGCAGCACTATGGACTGGGACCTTACTGATATAACTGGAAACTGAGGCAAAATTGAGGGTAAAAGCCAGAGTTTTCATCTTGCAAACTGGATGTTAGCAACATTTCTGAAGTAGGAAGAGAGTGCAGCAATCTCAGTCCTTGGAGATTTTCAAGCATCAGCCAGATGAAGCTATTACTGACTTGATTTAGAGTTTGTGAGAGCCTATATTTGAGTGGGAGGTTGGTTCAGATGGCCTTCAGGAGCTTCTTGCAGTGTTTCTCTGATTCTGTAATCCTTGTTTCCACACAGCAGCTAGATGAGTTACAAGTCCTCTCTACAAGTACCTCAAAGTTGTATTGGGGTGTGGGTTGGTCTCTTTTCCCAAGCAGCAAATGACAGGACAAGAGGAAATGGCCTCAAGTTGCACCAAGGGAGGTTTAGGTTGGATATTAGGAGACATTTCTTTGCTGTAAGGGTTGTGAGTTATTGGAACAGACTGCCCAGGGAAGTGGTTGAGTCACCATCCTTGGAGATAAAAGACGTGTAGATGTGGTGCTTAAGGATGTGGTTTAGTGGTAAACTTGGCAGTGGTAGGTTAACGGTTGGACTTGATTGATGATCTTAGAGGTCTTTTCCAACCTTAATGATTTTATGGAGTGAGTTTTCTGGTGAGCTCCTCAGATCTGTTAGGTTTGTCTTGTTTAGAAGTTTCTTGCATCTGTCCCAATTGGACATCTGTGACCAGAGGTGTATATTGAAGATGGCCTTGCACTGTTTTTGTCAGAAGCTGTTCTGCCTTCTGGAGCTATGGGAAGCTGCATCAACTATGACGTAGGTTTCATTAGCCTCAGAGATTCTCTTGTGTAAGGCAACTTGCAGTAACTCTTGTGAGGTAATACACATGTAGAGTGTTGCAAGGAGAGACTGCTCTGTCCACGTTCATCTGGCGTGCTCATGTTTCAGTCAATGATGATGGAAAATGGTCATAGGAGTGACATGGAATAGAGTCAGTCAAGCTCACTGACCAGTAGTTTTTGTGTCAGGGATTACAGGCTGGTGGAAAACAAAAAGTTCTTATGGACTACCCTATGATGTAATGAGAAAGGGCTGGAGGGGATTCTCGTCTTCCTAACTTCAGGGGGATTTTTTTGGGGAAGTTTTGGAGACATCATCAGTTAGCAATTTCAATGGGAAAATTGTCTCATGGAACAATATTCTTTTTTAAAAAAATATTTTTTATTTTTTTATTTTTTATAGCTTTTGAAGTTAGTTATGCTAAAACACTTGAATGAGAAAGGCCATAGCTGAAATGAAACATTTTAAAGATGTTCGTGTTGGCTCACGGGTGGATTAGAGTACAAGACTTTGCTCTTTTGGTTTTGAAATTTTGAAACTCCCCTAGGATGGAAGCCTCTTCCTAGCGTATGTAAAAGTGAATAGCCATCTACAGTTATATTACATCAGGGTAGAACAAAATATTCTTGTCTCTTGAGAACGTTGTTCTGTATTTTGATTTCCTATATTCACTGCATTGTTAAACTAGTGAAAAATGTCATTTTGGGAAAAGTAGCATTTCTCTAATTTTTAGATGTATTCACTTTGCTTGTGCTCATACCTATTTTAATACTTGATTTTCTGCAAATGTTCTGACAGTAAGCTGCTAATAGGAATGTTCACTGAGGCAGCAAATTTTTTAGTGAACATTCAAGTATACCGTGAATGAAAATGAATTCTAAATATATATATAAAGTGCAAGATTTTTCATCAGCTGTATGAACTGTGCTCTCATATAAGCGGTCACAGCCTGAATTTTCTGATGGTGCCTCTGTATAAAAAACTTGCTGAGACACAGTTTACAGAAGAAAACAACTTACAGAAAAGTTTGAAAAGAGGTTAGAACTGAGATCTGGTAATGGTAGTTTCTGGATTAAAAAAAAAAAAAAAAAAAAAAAAAAGTTATATTACAGCACTCTTTCTCTGTAAATGGGTTTTTCTGAAATGCTCTTTCAGATACTGTAGATCAAAAAACCATGGTCACCTCTTCCACTACCGTAGTTTTTAATGAGCATTGCAACAGTGAATAAGGTTGTATTTAAACATTAACTCTGAAAATGAAGCACCTCACTAAAACAAATCTAAGTAATTTAAGATTTTCAGTATGGAAATTTAGGCTGCAATTGCCTTATGCTTCAAAATGGCATAAATTCAAGCTGCTGCTGCTGCTGCAAGACGTTTCCCTCTGGGCTCTTGGTTCTTGCTGCCTCTTTTGTGCTGTACTGGCAGTTGAGGGTGAACCAGCTCAGTACTGTGAGCCAGATGGGAGCTGATGGAGGCGAGGGGAAGCAGTCTGCCTTTGTTTTCAGCTGCTCAGCTCCCTGATGTGGAGATGGGAACACGAAGCCAGAGGTGAGGGAGGGCAGGACTGTCTCATGCTGACAGCCTGTATTTAGTTTGGCCAGAAGTGACTACAGAGCCAGTTGCAGGGAGACCTCGAAGCACTGTTTAATCTCAAAAGGTTGATTTCTCCTCTGTGAAATTTACTGTCTCAAAAACAAAGCTTACACTTCTGAAGCACAAAATGAAGTGTGCAGAAGAAAACACCCTGTTGCTAGGCCATCCGGAGATGACAAAAGTGTTATTTGTGCCTGGCCCAAAGCAGGGCAGTTTCTACCCTTTAATTTGTGAACGAATTGCAGTAGGCTAAAATATTTTTTGTATAAATCCTCTGACGCCATCAGAGTTTCAACAACGGTGATTTTGCCCAAGGTAGTATCTGCAGCAAGAGATGTGTTACAATGCCTCCCAAAGACCTGCATGCAAGCATCAGCGTGGATTTATTAAACAGATGGTCAATAACCAAGAAGATGGTGTAAGACAACATGGTGAGTTGGGAAGGTGTAGCAGGCTTGTGGGAGCTGTCACCATAGATTTCTGGGAGCCTCTCCATGTCTGTATGGCATTTCACAAGTTACCAGGCATAATAAAAATAATTACAAGGATCCTCTGCATCAAGAGCAAGGTGTCTGATGCATTACGACCATTAACAAAGGTCACTGGGTTTCTGAGAGACCGTTGCAGTTGCCAGCAAATCTTTCTGCTGCTGCAGGCATCAAGCTAAGATTAACATCCCAACTTCTAATTGAGCATAACATCACTAAAATTGGTGAAAAAAAATAATTTAAGGATAACATCATTAAGTTTTGAATTATTTAGACAGTCACAGAGTCAAGGGGGCTCAGAATTGCTTTTTTCACCCCGTTATCTGGAGTCATCAGCTGACTGTCATATTTTCTTTCTTTCCAAGGTGAATCTAATAGTTCCTTTAAAATGAACTAAATAAAATATCCAGAATCTTTCCCTCCATTCCCCTTTACCTCTTGCTCTGGGTAAACAAAGCCCTGACAAACAGAAGTCTTCACTAGTGTAGCCTCCAACCCTGAAAATTAAATTGAAAGGTAGCATCGAGGTAAAAAATAGTATGAACTGGGTAATTTTACCCATTATTATAAGTGTTTATAAGCAAGTGTTCTCCAACTTCTCAAGAAATAAAGTGCCTCTGAGGATTTAAACAGAGCGGGGTAGATGAGGAGTCTCAGGAACAGTGAAAGGGAACACAAATAGGTCAGCTTGCTTTACTTGCAAGCAGCTCTGCAAATGTTTTAACGCAGACATAAATTAGTGGCCTGGAGAATGAGAAGGAAGCAGTCCTGATACATTTGATCAATTGTGGAAGCATCTTTTGGAGGCAGAGTTCCAACTTTATCTGCATCTTCGATATTTTCCTCTTTCTCTTGGGACCTTGTCTCGGAAAAAAATATCACATTTCACAATCCAAGGTAATTAGCCAACGAATGTGATTTAAATCATTAATTATGAGCATCTCTGCTTACACGTGACTATGCGTTGACCTTTGTATGGCTGGATGGACTCCTGTGCCGCTGCTTTCTTACATCTTTTTATCACTTTCTATGGCCCATCTCTCTTGCCCTCATGGCACGTTGTCTTTTTGTGCCTTGCCTGTGGGGCATTTCAAACCAGGTAGCAGCCGTGCGCTCCGTGGATGTGCAGTTGTTTTATTACATGCAGTTATTGTGATTCATGCTGGTGTCCTTTCCACTGGCACACTGGCTCCTCAGTGGCAGCAAACCCTCAGGATCTGGCCCAGAAAATGGTGGCTGGTGGATTATAATATTGCTGTCTTCACAGTGGCAGCCGTGTGTTGACCACAGCAAGAGAGATAAATTCTGATTTTATTTTTCTCTGGGTTATCCACTCTTTTTCAGTTAAACAACAGGTGCATCAGGCTCAGTCGGTGCCGAGGTGACTGCTGACATTCTCCAGCTGTGCATTTATCATCTGCTTCTATTTTTTTTTTTTCCTTCCTTTTTGTAGGATGAAAGTAACGACAATGTGGGATTCTAAATATATCTGAGTAGCTCGCAGGTTCTCTGATTGCGCTGTAGGCTGTGTGAAATCTGCAGGCAACAGGACGCCTGCCTTCAGTGTTGCTTTAGGTGAGAAGCTGTTTAGTGCCCTAAGACAAAGTCAGAGACATACAAAGGCCCAAAGGCTAACACGCTGGAGGAGACGCTGGCAGGGTTTGCCTGAAACCCTCCTGTTAACAAGCCATGTTCCTGCTGGAAACCAGTGCATGTAGCTCAGAGGTACATCCCCATTGCAGTGAATTAGACACCCACCAGCAGACAAAGGTTTATCAAGTGAAGCAGTGCTAGGATAGGGCAGAGGAAGAATCGTCCTCCCAGGGGAACCCTAAAACTACCTGATCCTGGTGAGGCATTAATTTTTTTAGGGCCTCCAGCCTGCTGAAACTATCCCTTCTGCTACCCTGGCACAAGCATTTGGACATGTGGTGAAGTGCAATGGGAGAGATGATCTGGCTGAAAACAATCCTGGCTCACAAAGAAGGGACAGGGACAGCCAGCTTGGCCCCCTGGCCTGGTCTATCTGCTGGGGGCATATGGAGTAATGAAGCAGGGACTCCTTAAGTAGACGGAGCCACTGAAAATAACGTTCCTCGGGCTATGGTGGGATTTCCTTCTGTGATTACTTCTTCCTGCCACCTGCATGGAGACAAGGCTGCCCCATTGCAGGTTGCTTGGAGAGGAAATCACCTCACGGCCTTTAGCACTGGGCTCCTTAATTTTGGGAGCTGGGATGTGAGTTGAAGGGGAAATTAGAACAAAGCACCTCATCAAGATCTTTTATATCCTTGTCTGTTTGGCATATATAGTTCAATTTAAAATAGCAGGTTTAAACTAGTGAAGCCCTGCGTGGTATGAACCTTGTTACCTCCAAAAAGAGGAACTGTTCAAAAGCGCTGAGAAGAGAAACCAAGAGACTGTTAGAGAAACATCTACGTAAGGGGAAACGTCTCCTTGGTTCAGGAGTACCTTACTGTGCTCAAAGAACTTCTATTGTATGTTAAATATTATCATTACATTTATGTGTACATCAATATTTAAATATGTTTCTTTTATTTTTCAGTGTTATGTGCCTCTAGGCCTGAAAAAATAACTGGAGGCTACACAGAGCACTTTCAGTGAGGTAATTCTAAAGTTGCTCTGATGTCGTACGAGTGCTTTGTAAAACATGACCAAGGGTCACACTGGACTATACTCAGGTACTTCAGGGTGAAATAATGCTTCCTGACCAAGTTCTGGTGACCCCAAGCAGCTGAGCAAAGTGCTGGGAGTCTCCAGGTAGTCAGTGAGGACAGCTGGGAAGGCATTTCAGAGTGCCTGAGGTGATACTTTTCTTTCTGCCTGTAATGAGCCTACGGAATGAGGAGGTCTGAGGGAGAAACTCTTGTGCTACCCAAGGGGAATTGAAGGATGAAGATATACCTGAGACCAGGTGCTTGATTGGGACTGCCTGGTGGGTGTCTCTCCCTTACAGGTCAGGAGTACTGAGCTCTAGGAAGGTAGGTAATGAAAGGTAGGCTTGTAAATGGAAAAATGCAAGTAGTCCCTGCCTTCTAGAGGTTTTACTATTGATGAGCAAGGAGTCAGATTCATGCTTTTTTTTTTCTCACTGGCCCATTAAATGCTGTCTTCTCAGCAGCTCAGTGTTCCAGCTGAAGTAGGAGATGTATGGGATGGGGGCTGTGCACCTGTGTTCTGATGACTGAAAGGTCTTGCTGAGATGTGGGAGCAGGGGCAAAGAGGAATCTGGGTCTTTTATACCTTAGGAGGATGCTACAAACCCTCCTCAGTTATGATGCAGAAGATTATCATCTCCATGTGTGTTCTGCAGCGAGTGCCTATGTAAGACTCACTCAGATATCCTAAGATGGGTTTTGCAGGAAGTACGAAAGTTTCACAGCAAGTTTGAGACAGCGTTAGGGGCTCTGCATGCTGCTTCTTTTCCAGCCCTAAGTAAGTTTGTATTCCAAACTGATGACAAAAGCTGATTTTGATTTTGTTTTTATTTAACATTTATTTTAGTTCCTCTGATGACTATTTGATATTATGGTGATTCGAATCACTATCTGAGAGTATCCCCAAATTGGTGATGATGTAGGTGTGGAGGATATGACCTTCTGGCTATTAAATTAGGCTTTTTTTTTTTTTTTTTTTTTTTGTTTTTTTTTTTTTTTTCCCCAAACTGAATTGTGTTAGAGAAGTACAATATGGAGCAAGTCCTTAAGTCCTGTGTGTTGTTTTTTATTCCAGCAGGAATGTATGGGGGCAGGGAAAGGAGGGGTGTGATGCACAGAGATCAGCCCCGACTTTGTCTTTAGAAAGTAAGGATTTACAAAGTGATGAGGCAGTGGCTGTGTTTCTGTTGTGAGCTGGGCAGATTGTGACTGCTGGATAATCTTTAAACTATTGCCCCACCCTCTGTAACACTGAGCTCCCGAGTTACATGAATCTCATGTTTCATCTGTAAAGCACTGAAGCAGATACATTTTTCAAAGTGTAAGAAACATTTTTCTTTACTATTTTTTTTTTTTTTTGGTGCCAATTCCATATCTTTCCTGAGAGACCTATAATACCTGGCTGAGTGGAAAAGTAATAGTGGGTCTGCAACAAGAAGATAAGATGGAAGGCTTGCTCTGTTGTACAGGGTACAGCTGTTTGATTGCATCTGCTTATTTTGTCTGCGTGTGATATCCACTTTCTAGTCGTCAGAGTTTGAGATTATTAGTACTGCATCTTCACCTCATCGCTTGCATCTACTAATAGCCTTTCTTATTTTCAACCCCATCATGTGATAGTCTCAGCTACTGTAATGATAGCTAAATTTATGAAGGAAGAAAAAAAAAAAACACAAAACCAAAACATAACTGAAGCAAGTCACAGCACCCACACAAGTTCCAGAGAAGTGCTTCTTCCTTAGCTACTCCAGAGTTGCTACAAGCCTTGACATTTGTCAGAGTGGGATTTTAGGCAGGGGGAGGTTTGGTATTCAGGGACTCACCCAGTGGTGGAGTGGCCACGTATGTCTACCTCTGCTGGGGGTCTGCTTGTAGCACGGGTGAGTACGTTTGATTTGGCTTTGATCTGCTTTGCTTGGGCAACAAGCAGAGGGAAGAGATCACAGGAAGTGCCACCCACTTGGTTAATCACCCACAGCCCGATCCATGCTGCTGTGTTGACGCTGCTCTCTATAGCTGAGATACGCAGGACAGGAACAGTGTGCAAATGTTTACAGGTGCTGCAATTGTTTTTTTCAGGTGCAGAACAGACCTGTTGTTCTGTGGTGCATGTGAAGGTATCGTGTGAAACCAGGGGTCCATGGATTTAAAAGTCTTTGTTTTCACAAATGCTGAAGGAGACCCAAAACATGGGGTTTGGGCTTTATACAGCAATAGTACCAAAGCATTTCGTAATTCATTATCAAAATTCTATCATTTATGGAAACGTCCTAGTTTGTCTGTTAGTTGGTGTGTATAGCAACCCAAGAAAAAAACTGGAGCTGAATGCATGGAAGCGTTAGTGGAGATATGGGAGGTGAGAGGAGAGAGTATTTGAGAAAATTAGGTTTTTCCAGACAGTAGGAGATGAAAACAGTAGTTTGGGAAGATGGGTTTCCTTTGATATCTCATGTAGACACATATTAAGTTTTGGTGGCTTGTATAACTTAGAAAAATAAGGTGGGCATAAATCTTTGTGGTGTTTAAAGTACAAAAGCAAAAAGGGGTAAATCAGTGGACAGTTTTCAACAGAGCTACCATAGTTGTGAGTGCTCTGCAGTAGGTGGCAGCTGTTGGATGTTGGACCTGTGAATTGCAAGTCAAAATGACACCCTTTAATCTCCATTTTTACTGCTAAATGGAAAACTACATGCTCTGAGGTAGTCCAACTAGAGATTTTTAGGATTCTTCATCAGCTTTCATCAGCAACTACTCCCCAGAATTTATTTGCCTAAGGTAGAAGTAAGGTCTAGCTCCAGTTTTTGTGAATCTTTTTGTGGAAAAGCCTTTGTTGGAGGAAATGACCCATTCCTCTGTTGGCAGGAAAAAAAAAAAAAAAAAAGTTCTATGTTTTCATACTAATGAAGAGAATTAGCCCCTGGCCTCTGTGGAAGGCTGGGCTTCTGCCTCAAAGTACTGTGTGGCCAGTACCAGCCTCAGAGCCCCTCTGGTGCGTGACTTGTTGCAACCTGAAATATTCACAAGATTTTCCCCAAAAGCCTTTTTTTAAAAAACAGTTCTACTGCTTGGGAAAGTTTAACACAGCCTTGGAAAGATATTTGACAAAAACAGCGGGGGGTTAGGAGATGAGGAATGGTGTGCTGCTTTTAAAGGTGCCTCTTGGGTAGGTCCTGTCACACGCATCTTGGCTCTTCATGATTTTGGACAGCTATATATAGCTATAATAAATATTTGTGTAAAGCCTGATCAGATCAAAATGATGTTTGTGTTGTGCATGAGGGTTCTTGTGGCGACTCGGTGAACCAAAGACTTTGTCTCCACAGAGAGGCTTCTTGATATCTCTGGTTTGGCTGAGTAACAAATGCATTTAGCAACTGGAAAAATATGTTGCTGCTTTGTTGATGTGTTGACTCATTTGATGTATTAAAAAAAAAAAAAGGCAAACAACAAACCGATTTGCCTGTCCAAACTAGTCTAACTGACATGTCTGCAGAGGTGGGCTGGGCTGGAGGATGTCAAGACTGGCTCTCATCAGACCATTGTGATCTCTTGTTTGCTTCGTGGTCTTTATGAAGAAATCGGTTCTGTATTACCAACAGCTCTTCTGGGCCTCAGATGAGGTCTCATATGGCATTGCTGTGACACACAGACCTATGCTTTGTGAGCAGAATCTTGTGGGAAACTCACCAAACCACGAAACATGAGCATATTTGAGATTTGATAAAAACTACATGAAAAAAAACACTACATTTGATTGATATTGTAATGACTCAGCAAGAAGAAAAAACATTCTATTCAGCGCACAGGAGACAAGATTGGCAGTTTCCAAGCTAGTGTAATCGTGGGTTAGTTGAACCTGCCGGCAGTTTTAAGGGTGGGAACTCTCAGGAAGTTTTGCACATATTTGTGTAGTTGCTTTTGAATGATGCACTTCTCCTAGTGGGGGTGGTTTTATATAGCGTGGAGCCGGGTTATTGTTTGCATCCTGGCGTACCCATGAGGGAGTTTGAACCCATCTTTTTAGCGTGTGTGTCCGTCTAGGCGGAATTGCCATTTTGGGAACTGGCTGTAATGCATCTGTTGTCTAGCAGATAAGGATTATCTGCAATTATCGGAGAGATTATAAGCTTTTTTTCCCAAGAATCCCAAATTGAAAACTCAAAGATGGAATTTGGAGGTGAACACTACAATTAATATAGGAACTAGAAAAATACAGCTGACTTCACGCTATTACCACGTTCAATATGGGCAGTCTTTTTTCCCCTAAAATTTGCAATTTGTAAGGGTATCACTGGCATTGTTCAGGAAGATAAGGAAAAGCAGAGTAGATCAGACCTTCCCTGGGTACTGCCTAGACCTTCTCTTGTTTTCCAAGTTTCTTCAGAAGTGCTGAGGTAAACTCCCCTGATGTAAAACCATAGCTTCTGGTGTATTATTTCTAAAGATAGAGGTGTGATATTTGGCAAGCTCCATGATGCTGCATCATGAAGTAAGTTGAGTATATGGAACAAAATGTTGTATTAGTTTTTAAAAGCATGTAATACAGTTCTGTCATACATATTATGTTTATATATATATGCGCATACATATTCAGAGTTTTACCATATAGTTAATAAACAGATTTCAAGGTAGACATGAAAAGATACAAAAGTGAACACAAGAATTTACTCAAAGTCTGCTTGCTTTGCTTGAGTTTGATGAACTACTGCTTTCATTAATTATGAATGTTGTAGCATAACGTTTCTCTTAGAGGAAGAAAGCTAACTAAATAAAAGGGTATTATTAAAATAGTTGTCAGACTTACTGTGGTTGATATTCCCAGCTAAAACTGGGTCCCAGGTCATGCTGGACTGGTTTCAAGTTTCAGACGGTTACTTGCAAAGAGCAGAAGGGTAATTTCTCAGCTGGGGTAAAGTGAAGTTGTTAGAACTCAATTTTAAAGGCAAAGAATTGGAGTGGTTTAAAATAAGCTTTGCGTAGCCTCTACCTCAAAGAGACTTTCTAAGGCATTCAGCTACCATGGTGATGAATGTGGTATAAATAGAAAATAGATTAGATAGAATCCAAAATGTTTCTGAGTAGATCTAAATTAACAGTAGCCATTCGGGAAAGAGAGCTAGGAAATCACCGTGCACAGTTTAAGAAAATACAGCAGTAGTAAATCTAGAGTGGTTTATGCAAAGAGGAAGGTAGGAAGCGGTTGGTAAAGCCATGGCTGGGAATGTAATCTCAATGGGAATATTGGGTTCCGATTCTGTTCAACCCTAGCATGAAAAAAGAAGGAACAGAAGATGTACTAGAAACCTGGGAAGCACAGAAAAATTCTATCTGGGGCAAAAAAACCTCTTCTGAGCAGGCCGGTGCTAGAAATGGCAATGTTCCTTCAGATGCCTATGGGGTGATTATAGGATCCTGCAGCCACTGGGAAAGACACTCAGACATAAGTCACCTGTTCTACAAATGATGTACACCTCTGTCCCCCCTCGACCAAACCATGGACTCTCTTTTAACTTGTCATAACAGAAGACCCCAATGTAATTTAAAGACAGCAAGTACTTTTTGTTCTGTTTACACAAGCAGCATGTGGCTTTTTGCCACAACATATTAATGTCAACTGGTAAAAATTAAAGCTTGTTTAGGCCCCCATTTCCAGTTCCTTACATGGTGGATAAGTTTAGGGATATGGATAATTTTGTTTTTAGTGGGACTATTCATGTGCTTTAAATTACAGATGGTCTTAGAAGTAGCTGCTAAAGGCCTATGTAGATGTAAGGAATATACAACAGATTAACGACTGCTCTACAGATACATCTTTGTAAGAATAATTTGCGCTATGTTGCTGTTACCCCCCCCCAGCCCTTAGCTGCTTCACTTGTCTTTGCTCCTTGGTTTTCCCCCGTTTCTGTTTTTTCTTCTTTCTTTTTCTTTTCTCCTTTTTCTTTGGCTGCAGCTGAGGGAAAAGCTTAGACTCTCCAGCAATTTACTTCCCAGTGATTGAGTAATACTTCTGTGATTTCTAGTGTGTGAACACCATTACTTGGTGACCTTTCCTAGTGATTGTATGATGACAACTGCATAACAGCTGCCCTTAAGCTGGCCTCATGTCTGAGATGATCAGAGGATTAAAGACCTGTCTTCCGTGCTGTTACTTTTTGAGCTTCTGAAGTGAGTCTTTTTTTCATGTTGTTGTCATTTTTGCTAGTTAGAAAAAAAAAACAAGTGCATGTATTTGTGAATAATATGTAAGCACAGTTTCTGGCTCATCAGATGAACAAAATGAGAGGGTGTGGTTTATCCATCTCAAAAACAATTCACAGAATATGATCTGATAACAGTTCTCTGCTACTTGCCCAAAATCAAGGTCTAGAGGAACAATGCTGACCAGCCATTCATTTAGAGATCTAAGTTTTAGATTTTGAAGTGCCTTTTCAAAAATACATAGCTAAAATTATTTTGGATGAAGGATGATGGCTGGATAGAACAGAACCTTTTGGGGATGTGCCGATAGTGCTCGCTCACCCTCACATTACTTGATTCAAGATACTACAGACATCGCTGTGGGGTGCAGGAGAAAATTATTGCGGGGGCTCTGTGAAGGTTCCCACTAAAAAAGCAGTGATGGGGTCAACACAACTATCCCTTCAACTAGAATTCATCACAAACATATAGCCTGGAGGAAAGCTGCTCAGGCAATGTGAACTTAAGTGCCAGCAGTGTCATCCTTTAGATCTTAGGTCTTATCAGTACCAGCACGTTAGCCTAGTGCTTTTTCAGATCAGCAGTGAAGAAGAGCTGACTTAAGCTGATCTCAAGCAGGGGGAGAGGTTATGTAAGCAAAGAAAATCTTATTTGTAGCTTTGTTTATTTGAGGGTAGGCAAACACAATTAGTTAACTTGTTAATTAATTTGGCAGTGTCCCTGGACTCTGAGCTTTTGCATGCATTTTGTTTAGGAACCCTGTCTCTTCCTGGCAGATTGCATATGTAACTGAAGCTAGGTTTCCATTACCCCTTCTCCAAAATAGCAATGTGATATATCTGGATATGACACTATCAGCTTTTAAGATGCATGATTTAGAACACAATGTGCAGTTCATCTTAATAACACAAAGCTAGTGCAAGTGCATCAAAACCACCCTCCTCTTCCACACTGACTTTTCATAGCAGAGCTCAGGCTCGCTATTTCAGTTATCTGAAAAGTTTCTTGAGGGCTGCCCTGTTGCTGTTGAATTAATCTCACAGGAGTTAAGGGATATCAAAACTTCAACACCTTCTACTTCTGTAGATTACCTTCTTTATTGTAAACATAGAGTAGCATCAACACTTTAAAATAAAAATCCTAAAATAAAAAACAACCATCTGCTGCCTACGCAGTTCTCCCTTTGAGAATGAAATGAAAGAATGGCAGATAGTAGCCACATCACTTAACATGTTCCTCAAAGGCATTTGGATGCTGTGGTGAAAAGGGGTGTAGTCAAACTGATCTAAAGGATCTTCAATTGTGGTAGGCTCTACAGATATTAAAATTGAGACCACTTAAGTTTCTTGGATGTCTTATTTCCCTTTCAGTATAGCTTAAACTTGGCACAAACTATTGTGGCCTATATTGTGCAAAAGGTGGAAGGACATAACGATACCTGTTGGCTAAAAGCATGAAACTACAAATATGTGTTCTGAGAAGAAGCCATGACATACTTCAAGTGATGAAGAAGACTCTACCAATCACTAAGCTATATAGATCAGGCGTCTCCTCCTTCCTCCTCTACCTGAGGAATTACTTACCATCATTTTCATTTAAATAGTCATTAGCAATTTGAGTTCTAATGTATCACCCGGACAGATGAATGTTCTCACATTTGTCATTGCTGCTGGCTAAGATCACTAGCTGATGTATGTTATCACAGTTTTGTGGCACAGTTTTTGTTCCAGGTTCTCCATGGACTTATCTCTATGTTTCCCAGGCTATGGACAGATGTCCTCTTCTGGATCCAGCTGGAACAGCTCAAGATGTTACTGTGCTTTACCCCTCCCCTCGCTTCTGCTAACAAAGCAATTTGTTTGAGTGCTCCCTCACCCACTTCAGGCACAAGCAACTGAGTTAGCTCATAGCACCTATTCAGACTGTTTGAACTATCTCAGCTGGTTTTGCTTGAAGTGGGTTAGGGAGCACACCAGCAAACAGCTGGGAGAGCTAGGGGGTAGTAATCAATGCCCCAGGGACCACGATAAACAGCTTGAGAAGAGAACAGCAGGGCACAAATGTTTCAAACCTCTGCAGCTGTTTGCAAATTGAATTTCTACATTCAGGCTGCACGTGAGCCATGGCAATACCTCTCTTTCCAGATGAGGCTTTCTCTTCAGTCATCACAGCGAGAGCCTTCTTTAAAAGAATAAAAATTAAAAATTAAAAAAGTGAAGTTGAAAATGGTAAGAAAGTTTAGAGATATGCCCAGATAGCATATGAACACATATTCTCTGAGCATAGCATATTGTGCAACAGCATGTGAGAGGGGAACTTTTGGCCAAGGAAGACAAAGTATATTCTTTCTTTTATCTGTTGGATCTCGATGCAGTGCCTTTTATGTGCTGTTCAGATTTGACTGTCCTGAAGAGGAGGCAGATGATTTTCATCCAGCTTGAATCCCCAGTCCTGGAGTCTACTTATTAGAGCCTGCCTGTTAGCTATTTCAACACACTGATAAGGGAGCCCTTCCAACAAACAAATTGGGCTGGCTTCCACTCCACTCTGTTATCTTCCAGAATTTCCACGGGGACCGGAGGACTGGAGTAAGCAAATATGTTCAAGCGAGTGCGCTCAGTTTGGGTAAATGGCTGAACAACCCCCTAGGGCGTCTGCACAATCTACAGCTATTGCACCAGAGATGGCATTTCTGAGGACCAGGGGACGTATTTCATTCATGGTTTTACGGACAACCTGTGTCTCTAAGAGCTTCTGTGCAGCGATGTGGGTCTGGAACAGGGCGGTAGGAAGCAACACCCTCATGGTTAAGAGACTTGTCCTTGTGGTGAACGCTTGGGTCGAGGCATCTGCAGGGCCTATTTCTGGCGTGCACACACAGTATGACCATGGCTGAGTCATGTATGAGAAGACATTATCATATATGTAAATAGGGTGTCAACAACTTTGCAGGTGATGTTTGTTGCAGCCTATTTTTTTTTTCAAGCATTGTTGGGACTTGTGTCTGAATTTACTGCCTTCCGGGCCTGCTCATGACCAACGGAGAGGCTTTGCGGGCTGTGTCACAGCCACCTGCACCCAGAGAAACCCAGCTTTGTGTTTTTACAACCGACTGGTTAAATGGTGGTGTTTTTCCGGGGGCAAACCCCACCATCACTAAAACGTTAACCACCAGGCGAGTCTTGCTCGGAAGGGCAGCAGCATCTGTGATGCTTGCTGAGGGGTGGCGAACCCTTTCTTTCCCTTCCTTCCTTCCCCCACTTCGTGGCCGTGTTTGAAAGAAGCTTTTTAATCTGATAAACTCAGTCAGCGTGTACTTGCCGAGGTGAAGGGGCACCCCTCAGAAAGCTGGGAGATAAGCACGGCACCCCTCAGAAATCACCACGGCATCAAGCCCTGAAATAAAACCACTCAAATAAAGCCCTGCTGACATGCATAGCCCGCAACACGCTCCTCCACCCCTCTCTGGAGCCCGTGACAACGCCACGAAGCTCGGGGACGGACCCCACGGGGGCATAAAGCCACCCCTCCGGCAGCCCCTCCGCCCTCACCTAAGATGGCCGCCCGCGAGCGGCGGAGGCGGGCGGGGGCCGCGCCGTGTGGTGGCGGCGGGCGGCGCATGCGGCCCGGGGGCGGCGCTGCCGGGCGGCTGCATGGTGCCGGCCGCCGCTCCGCCGCCCATGCAGTGAGGCCGAGCCGGGCCGGCCCGGGGGGGAGCCGGCGGCGGCGGCGGCCCGGGTGGTGGTGGTGTAGGACACGCGTTGCCGGCTCCCCAGCATGGCGAGCTACCTGCCCCCCTGCGTGATAGACGGAGGCACCGGGTGAGTGCGGGGAGCCGCGGGGGGATCGGTGCCGCCGGTCCCCGTTTGGGTACGTGGGGACCTCCGTGCCGGGGAGGAACGGCGGGGCGTCCTTTTCCCTATCCGGGTCTGGCTTTTCTTTGTCACCAGCCGGGCTCATGCGGTGTGTCCCGGTCCCCTCTGTCCGCTGCGGCCCCTCTGCTGCTGGGCAGGCCGCTGCTTCCCCCCGCCGGGTGCCCTCTTCATCCTCTTCTTCCTCCTTAACGTCCTCTCCTTTCTCCTCCTCCTGACCTTCCTCCCCTCTGGCAGCCGCAGCAGGGCAGGCTGTGTCTCTCTGGGGATGCTCCGTCTCCATGTGCCTGTTTCTCCTCATGGGTCCAGTTTCCATTCACTGACTTTAAACAGTCGTAGGGCTAAAATGCTAAAAGCGTGGTTGGCATTTCGAGTGTCTGCATGGAGAGAGGAGCCCTGTGCTTGTCTTGCTTAAGAGTTGCACACCAGAGGTGACCGTGGGCCAGGTGAGGTGTACCTGCTTGTGCTGTGGCATCTCCCTTGCACGCAGCGGCTGGACCACGGTGGCCTTGATGGGTTGTACCTGATCGTGCCTCAAGGAGTGTAAATCTTGAGCCTTTTGGGGTCAGCAAAGAGAGGAAAGCCACCTGTATCATACCAGTGGTGTTTCTTGTTGTTAGGTCATCCCTTCTTAACCCTCGTCAAGTCAGAGTGAGATATACTCTACGTTTAGCCAAGCCAATTACAAGTTTTGTAATTCTCAGTGCTCCAAGGACTCAGATGAATCTAAATTGCAGAAGCTGTGCTGAGGAGGCATTTCTCAGAGGAACAGGTCTTACCTACCTGTCTGTGGCTAGAGAAGACCAGTCATCAAGTTGGTTGTGCCTTGGGAGTGGGAGGTGTCAGAGGGAGCGGTAATGAAGGAGATACTGGGTATGTAATGTGCTCTTGCTAATCTCTTTCCTTTGGCCCAACAGTTACAGAGAGCTTTTGGGAGGAGAGGAGACACCGGTCCATGAGTAACTAACTGTTCAGCCAACCTGTCAGGCTGTGCTTCAGGGTCACTGATTGCCTTAATTTATTACGCTAATAGACCTTCCTGCTGCACTATTTTCGTTTATGTAATGCTTGGAATTTACCTTTAAGATTTCCAAAACTGAACCATCGTATTAAGAGGGAAAAAAAAAAAAAGAAATAACCAGAAGAAGCACATTACATTGACGTGGTGTCACCTTGTCTTCTGAAAAAGGGTTTTGTATTTTGAAGTATGTCTTCATTAAACTGTGACAAAATTTTAAGAAGTCTCTTGTCCGGTCTCAGTTTATACCTTATATTACAAGAAAACAGTCCAGTCTTCTCAGTGAAGAATACTGGAGTCCGTAGCTGAACACTTTGGGAGTAGAATAAGAATGGGTTTCATCTTGCATCTGATTCTGTGTGTGCATTAGCTATTCCTTGGTAGTTCCCCAGGTTCAATCTATTTATTTGCTGAAGATGTTTTAAGAATCTGTTCTGCACAGAGCTGTTGGTGTTACAGGAGTATTGATTCGCAGTTTTGAAGAGATTTCCTGGAAAGCAAGGGGAACTCTAGGTGAATCCTTTACAAAGTCTACAGTGTAAACTACGGAATCCAGAAAATGCACAAAACATATCTGTGTCTTTCAGGAGACCTCCTTTGCTCTACGTTTGTGAAGTGATTCCATTCTTTCACTAGCAGTAGATACTGCTGACCAAGAGTTGTACAAAACAAATAAGGACAGAAAATAGCTTACTGCGTGCCTGCAGAAAAATAATAATTGAAGTGGAGTTTCTGAAATCTATTTAGTGCTTGCATGGCAAAAATTGATGGATGTATGTGTGCTTGTGTATCAGTTGTTTCAGAAAGGGTTCAAATAGTCCACAAGTGGACTTTTAATTTCCATGCCTCCAAGCGGCCTTAATTCATGAGACAACGTGGTATCTCTTCTGATGGGACTTTTGCTTGGCTTTGCTGCACAGCACCAAAATGGTGAAGACCTTTTAGCAATGAAGTTATTAAATCTGAAATAATCTTCCAGCACAAGAAGAAATAAAATTCTGAACAAAAGCAGCCAGAAGTAGCTTGACTCACCGATACAGTCTCTGGAATTTTCCTCTGTGTGGGTTGAAAACCTTCTTATTGTTAGAATGAATCTACTTTGGGCTACAAGCTTCAAACAATTCATTCAAATTATTCATGAAAAGGCTTTCAGATGTAACATTTGGAAGAGTATAGCGGAAATGAAAAGGTATATGCAGATACACCGTGGAACGTTATGTATATAAGATACACTTTTCTGCTTCTGTGTCTGGTACTGAATGAGGTGCTTTGTCTGGGGACTAATCCCTGTTCTTTTCATGTAAGTGGATTTAAGAAGTTTGTGAAAAGACTCTTTCTGTTGTTGTTTTGTGCACAAGAAGCCTGGGTGGATTTTCTGTTTTTAGCAGCTGTAGGCCTCGGTCCTGCACAACGCTGGAGTTTCTCAAAAAAGCAGCAACGGGTGCATAGGAAATAGGTAGAGGGTTTTGGCGAGAAACTTATTGTCATAGCAACAGGTTAACATTCCTCTATTAGACAGATGACTTTTTCTTTATGAATGAAAGGCAAACCATTTATGACAAATGCTTGCAGAGCGCAGTAACAATTTGTTGGATATGATTGCTTTTTTCCATTAGTATTTGCAAATGACTTGTCCAATTGATGCGCTACATCTTCGTTTTCTTTGCAGGAGGTTTTCTCTGGCGGTCAGGTTACGTGTTGCTATCAGTCTTTTTGTGGAGAAGGGCATGCTATTTTTAGTTTGTTAGGACTCCCAGGCCTTTCTGATGTTGCTGTTTTAAGTCGCTTTAAGCTTCATGACTGGTTTTAACAACTGGCATTTAGTGGTGGGCCATCCGCGTGCCGGTAGGTGGGTGTGCAGAACAGAGGTGGCTCAAAATACTTCTCTTCATTGTGTGTATTTGCAGACACCGAGGAATACTTCTATTTTGGGTGTATTTTACTCGAGTCATTTCATTTTTATTTTAGTAAGGAAAACTTGTTTTGGCAGAGCGTTACCAGTCAGCTTAGAGGTAGCTGCTCAATTTCTGGGCGGAGTGAGCTGAACTTGTCTAAAAATTGGGAACGTAAGTGTCGTCTATTTATTTATTTATTTTTAATTTTATGTCTGTGTTGTTACTGGGCTGTTAGAGATAACATCTTCCAATGTTCCAGCTACGTTTTTCACCCCCCTATTATATGTTTCTGGTGTGAAATGGGTTGCTCTGTGCGAGTATTACCTCTGCCCTTTACACGTGAGACTTGAGAACAGCCATTTTTCTAATTGCTGTTCAAGGTCTAAGGAGCATGGGTTAATTAGCTGTTGTTTCTAATCACGGGTTTCAGTCCTGTAAAGGTCTGAATCACAGGCCCCAGTCAAGCTAGACTCTCTCAAAGCTATAGCTCCAATCTGTAGTTTATTACTGTAGTTGCTGGTGGTGCTTCTTAATAAATCGTGCAGACATAATAGATTGGGGTTTGATATTTCCTACTTTGCATACCTTCTTTCTTTGTTCTCCTTCCTTTGTTGAATCCTTCTTCATTTCAAAAGCTCCTTTCCACATCTTGATGAGGACCTTGCATTGCAAGTTTCTCAGGTGTATTTGTAATAATGATAATACAACCTGGTTATGGCAGGATGTCGTGACAGGTGTTCTGGAAATAAAAACTGCTAAGTTTTAGCATCATCTCAAGTTTTACCATTATAGAAGTTATTATTTTTTTGTTTGTTTGCAGGACTTTTTTAGCCCTTTTGATATTCTTCATCATTTTCTCTTCAGAGCTTGTTTGTGGATGTAACACACTGTTTTTTGGTCCCAACCTTTAAAGCAATAGAATCAAAGGAGATTTCAAAACGTTTACAGCTGGGCCTTGCTCTTCTGCACCGTTGTCCAGAGAAACATTGTCTTCTGTTTTGAGATGGATAAGGCAAATGCCTGAGTTTGTGGTCTTGTATGCCTAAATCATCTTGTTCTTACACCTTAGTAAGAAATTTCCCAAATATATCCCTCTTTAAAGTGGCTGAGGGGTCCATATCTCTTTTACAGGTTTGGTCCATTTGTACATCTTTGCGGTCATCTTCCAGTACATTTCATTTTTTCTGTAGATTTCTTTTAGTGTTTCAAAAGGATCTCAGAAGAGGCAGGGGTTGGACTTACCATTCCTCATGCCAAAGCTAGTCAAACTGATTTGTGTACTGACTGATCACCTGGGAGAATAGCACGTATTAAAACCCATTTCTTTGTTAATTTTTAGAAACTGTTTCAACAATACATAATTTTCAGGTGACTGCTTTTAAACTGAGTATTTCCTTCGTATCTCCTTTCATAATTTAGCTTTCATCTATTGTAACACATTTCTTCTAATTGTTAATGAAGTCTTCAATATGCTGCGTTTCGTAGAGCTTCCAGTAGGTTCCTATCTCACTAGCAATAAATCTGCTACTTTTAATGAAATTAAATTGACATACGCGTTCCCTAAAGCTGTCTGTGTAATTTACAGATCATGAGATGTCGCATTACCATTAGTCTGCTAGGCTGTTGCCCAGGAGAAAGCAAACCATGTTTCAGATGCTTAAATATTCATTGGAGAAGGGACTGGAGAGCAGGTAACCTCCCCAACTGTTTAAGTCCAGAGCCTTTCAGGTCGATGAATATTCAAGTGGCCTGTAGGAGGTCCTGAAAGTGGGTCACCCAACGCTTTAATGGACTCATGGGTTCTGCTCTGGGAGGTGGGATGTGCTCAGGTCCTGCTGGGCAGGAGAAAAGTCTGGGGCCATGTCTGCGATGCTCTGAGCGAGTGGGCTGGGTAAGAAAGGGGAGCATCCTTTGCATCGTTTTTCTTCCTCGGTGGCTTTGAGGGTGCTTTGAGTTTCCCTTTCATGTGGTTTTGTCAAAACACCTGAAATACGCCACAGACACTGGAAAGTCTCTTGTGTCTTGTTTGGTCCTAAATAGTTTCTTTTTTTTTGTTGTTTTTGAACACAATTTTTTTTCACTTCCTTCAACATGAAACTGAAAATACAGTTATTTATATAGCTCTGATATTAATCCTTCATGGATTAATGGCATGCAAAAGAAAGCTTTCTGGATGATCTCTTCTGTCAGGTACGTTCTTCCAAGGGAACTCTTTCTACTGATATTGAAAAATATCAGAGAGATTTTTCTGGAGCAGAGAAAATTCAGCTAGTGACAAAATACTGAGCTATAGCTTGTCGGTAACTGCTGAAGTTATTCTGCTGGTGGGATCCAATCCCTACTTGGGTTATAAGGTAATGTTTTTAGAGGCTGCTGCCCCAGATTGTCTCTTTGAGGGTGTTTTCTTTTTAATACCGTGATTGACTCAGTGAGTTTGGCAAGTGTTTGGAAAGGGAAAAGATGGCAACCTGAAGTCACCTTTGGGCCACTGTTTAGCTTAAGAAATAAGTTGGGTTGTATTGCAGGAACTTTTTAATGTGCACACACACATAAATTGTATTAAAAAGTCTATATACATATTTATATACTTATACACATGTGTATATATGTATATATTGAGTTACTTTGTGTCAGTGGGGCTTGAGGGTCTGAGGGATGACTGACATTGTCATGATTTCATGAGGCTTCTCCATGATTGCCATTTCTAAGGCTTAGACGTAGGCCTTCTGAAGCCAAAAATGGTTTTCTTGGATGCCGTTATGGGCATGCAAGCCAAAGCCCTTTCAGAGAGACAAATGAAGAGTAAGTATCCTGTAATGCATCTTAAATCCCAGTGTAACGCCTGCTTTGTTGTTCGGTGCATTTCAACAATATTCCCAAGGTGGGCTTCCTTCTAAAATGTGCAGAAACTAAGCAGTAATTATCATAAGAAGAATTCTTGCTAGTAATGGCCTTCTTTACAAATCAGTCTAATTTAATGCCCTGATTATATCTTTTGAGAGCCATAGAAAGTATGCATAAACATCCTGGATTATACAGGCATATGCTTTCAGTCTAATGATGATTAAAAATACAACAAACCCTTGCCCCCAAAACACAGCCCTTGTCTTTTTAGCCTTGGGGGAAATGGCTTTTTTTTAAAGATTACTTGAAGTCTATTGAAGCTACAGCTTTGAAGAGACGTCGAAAATATAATATTTAAATTCCAAGGCCATTGCTAATTCAGTTTTGATTTAATTTCTTTATCTAAGCAAACGGAGTCTTAATGAGTGTTTTTATGCCATATACTGTATGACAAGAACTTACTTTAAAGTCTGTTAATGAAAAAACAACCCTCAGTTTTAGGGATGTAGTTCGCAAACAGTGAGAGCAGGCTGTAGATGAAGATCCTAAATTCACTTTAGGACCTATGTTGTGATTTTGTGATTGGTCTTATTTAAGTTTTTTTTGTGGCTTTAGGTTTTCAGGACAAAACTGGCTGTGAGTAATGCTTATTGCCTCGCATCTTGCTGCTGTTAGACTTTGTATCAGTCTAATGACAATTCTGGAGGAAAAGTTCAGTCTCTGGAATAATTTTTGTTTTTCTGAAACTGCTCCTGAATATATTTGTTTATTTTATGAATTAGAGCTGTTTTTCATAGTCTGGGATGTTAATTATTTCTAGTTGCTAAAAGCCTGAACTAGCTTCTAGCCAGTAACGTCATGCAGAGATCTTAGGTTTTGTGTCAAAATTCCTTCTCTTTTTTTTCCCCTCCCAAGTTACTTTTTTTTTTTTTTTAATTTTTTTCTTCTTGATACTTTAGTTGATAAATATATTTATACTGAAACAGACAGACAATGCTTCATACCATCTGCTGTATTTTGTGAATGCCTGCTTGCTTCTGTGCAGTATGTATATATTGCCATACCATACCTGTGGCAGAGTGAGTGGTTTGTGCAAGGCATGAAAAAGTCGTATTGGGTTCGAAACTGGAGTTCTGAACTGTGGTTTGTGTTTAAGGCACACCTTCCTCCTCTCCTGTGTTTGACAATATTAAATATGCCATATCTCATGACTATTTCACTTATATTAGCTTTCTGAAAGGTAAGATCTGCATCTTCCTTTAATCACAGCGTGGCCTGCTCAAATTTTGTCATAGCTGGTGAATGGGATGGAGAAAGTAAGAGCTGAGTGTTCAGATTTCATGGTTCTGAAAATCCACTTCCAAAATCTCTGGAAAAGCTGAAAGTGTCTAAAAAATAGCACCTAGAATATTTACCACTTCAGAGTTTTCTTCTCAGCAGGTTTACACCTCAAAGCATAACCTAGAAAATATAGATGTGGTATGTGAGTGTTTGGCCTTCAGTCTGAGAAGTGTTGTGAATTTTAGTTTGAAAGCTTTATTTATTTATTTAAAAGAGTGTGCATCTAATGCATCTAATGACCCTTTGATCATTCTTTTCCCAGGTACACCAAACTTGGCTATGCAGGGAATACAGAACCTCAGTTCATTATTCCATCATGTGAGTAGTTTTTTATTTTTGTCCCTCCAACACTCAATGCACACAGCTTATTACTAAGCCCTTTGGTGAGTAAATGGCTTGTTTTCCAACTCCCAGCGTGGCCTTCATAGTTTCTTGTCCATCTGGGAAGTGATATTCACCATGTTAGCATGGTTGGCTGGAGTGTAGCTAAACAGAACTTGTTGTTTGCAGTTAGCTACAACTGTTGCTCATTAAATCAGCTCTTGGTTGCTATGACAAACATGAAGAGACCTCCAGTTCTATTTCCTTTTTATCTCCATTCTTTTTCTGCCAGGACTCTTGAGTAGACAGAATGCAACTCACCTCCTGTCTACCTGACACCATGGTTACTGCTCGGATAATCTGGGGAAGGCTTCCCATCAAATTAAGTACTGAAGTGCAGGTGGCGTCGGCCTTATTTACATTTGTCTGGGGCTTCAGACAGTTCAATAGTCAAAAAAAGACTAGATAATGGTCATTTTTAGTGGGTAAATATAAACCAAATGTTCTTACCCATTTGTTTCAATGAGCAGAATTACTATTGTAATTTGTTTTTTATGTTAAAATTGTTTAAATTAAAATGTTACACGTTTTCAACGTTCTTGATTTTAATTGTAGTCTTAAAAGTTCCTCTCAAATGTTATATATTTATATAGATTGTAGCACTGACTACGTATTTAGTTCCCTAATGGCACTTACTGTCTCATAGTTAATCTCCAATTACACTAAACGCTGTCTTTACTTTTTGTGAACTTCATCAGTTAACTCCTTACTAAAGCATCTAGCCTGCCTTTTGAATACTCACAGTAGGAGGTATAAAGATTAAAAAAAAAGAAAAAAAGAAAAAAAAAAAAAAGAGGTAATCGGGTAATCGGGGGGGGTCAAACTACTGGTTATAGTATAACCATTTTAAATACCATTAAAAAAAATCTAACATAAAAATTTCTAATTTATTTTTTTGGTAAAAAATTAAATGTCTGATGTTAAAGATCTGGGATAGCAAGTGTTTCCTCTGAATTTGTTTTAAATACTGTTACGTAAAACTGAGATAATGTGTGGAGGCTTGAATCTGTTTCTGAAAGAACTGTTTGCTTGTCAGTAATTTTTGTTAAACCTGATACTGCTTGGTGTGTCTCTGGATGATGCTTGTCTATGGTGCTTTTTCTACTCTGTGTGATTAAATAAGCAGTCTTTTACAGAACTTCATTCCATTTTTATTTATAGCTTGCCCCAGATTTTTTTTTTTTGCTGTCTCATCTTCGTGCCTATAGCAGCCATCTAATAATTTTAGTGATAGTTGCAGGCTGATAATGGGACACATGAGAGTCTCCAAAGATTTCTTTGTAGCACTGCAAATTGATTTCTCCCCTCCCTGCTTCCTTGTTCTCACTGATGGGGATAATGAATCCAATACTTATTTCTCAAGTAGGTAGTTCTTCTTTTCCTGTGCTCTTTTTCTTAATTCTTAGAGTTGAAGCTCAGGAAATCACGTCACTTGCTGACTTAAAGAGTATTTTTTGGTGGAGTGCTGCACTTGTGCAAGTTTAGTGACTGCTGTAGGCCATAATAAAATGCATTCTGAGTTATCATTTACTTTAACAAGAGAGCTGACCAAAATCCTACCTGAGAGAGCTCTGAGAATGGATTTCTATTGGTTTGTTAGTAGATATAATTTCTGCTTTCTGGCAACTTTCTATATTCCAATTTTTACTCCTGGTAAAGAAACCTTAATTAAAATATGCATATCAATTTTATTTTTAGCTGTGTTAATTTTGCTTCAATTTGTTTTTATTTTATTTTAAGGTATTGCAATCCGAGAATCAGCCAAAGTAGGTGACCAGGCTCAGAGGAGGGTAATGAAAGGTGTTGATGATCTGGACTTTTTCATAGGAGATGAAGCCATAGATAAACCTACCTATGCTACAAAGGTAAGAAAATATTCAGTAATTTTTTTCAGAAGGCTTCTCAAATGTGCAAATTTTTGTTGCTATGTATTGTTCTAGACCTTTTAGATAGCTATTTAAAAAACATATTAAAAACATATTTAAAAAATATTTTTGTGGCATTTTAACAACTGCAAGCTTTTGGTTTGTTGGCCTTACCTTTTTTAAATGTCTTTTTTTTTACCAGTGCTGCCCTGTGTGATTGGTGCTTGATGACTTCTGTAAATATCCACTGTACAGTGCAGTTTTTCAGTTTTCAAAATGATTCACTATTAAAATAGTCATAAATGCTGCATATTTAAATTCTTGCTAAAAGTGGTGTCTTCTAATGTGGTGTATGAATTGGGGAATGTGTTGGATAGTTCTGCTTCAGGGAATGTCACAATTGCTTTGTGGAAGGCTGTCTTCAGTGTGGCTTCTGTGTGAATCATATTTTCCATATCCTACTAGAGGACTTGCTGTACTTACAAGATGTTAACAGCTTATGAATTATATGGAAAAATCATATTTTATACATCCTACTGTATTACTTAAATGTCATCTGTGTTCTTAACATTGAACAAAATGTAAACATACCGGAATGTATGTTGAAAATGTATTTGCCTATATGATCTTTATTTCTTTTTATAGATTGGCAGACATACTGAATATGAGTATGATTTTCAACTTTGTAAATGATAAAATTGATACAAAAAGCAATTGAAATACAGTGCTGCTACAAAACAATAGTGGGATTAAACACAGTTGGGCTTGCTGTTCTGCGACATAAAATTGCAATTGGAATTACGTGAGGGTACAAAATAACTTGAAGTAGTTAACTCTAAATTAAAGTGAAAATAGAAGATTTGATAAATGTGACCATGAGATATTTTAATTCTTGCAGAAGATGTAAGGATCTGTGGGCTTCCAGCATTGCTATTTTTGGTTTTGGTTATTCTCATATGGTCTAGAAGTTTGACTTGTTTTCTTGCTTCAGTGGCCTATACGACATGGAATTGTTGAAGACTGGGACCTCATGGAGAGATTCATGGAGCAGGTCATTTTTAAATACCTGCGAGCTGAACCTGAAGATCACTATTTTTTAATGGTGAGTTATTGAGGCTGGGGAAAGAAAACATTTTTGTAAGGAAAGCTAAACATTTTTCCGATAATATTCTTGTAAGAGGAAAAGTAAATAATATTCCAAGCACAAGCGTATAGTATTCCAATTCCAAGCTCTGTTAGAGGATTTTTCTCTGCATATCTTACATTTCTTCATGAGCTGGAAAAAAAATGGCTGTTAAACTGCATTGGAACCAAATTCTGTTCAGTTTGCAATGCAGGATACTGAAGGTTGGATTTTGTTTTTTGAAAGGCTTTAATTGCTTTATTTAAACTGAATTCTATTTGAAATTATTGGCTGACTTGACAATGTAGTATAGGATATTCTTGCTTAGTAGAGCACCATATGTTAGTGGTAAAGCACAAATGTATGAAAATTTATCTTAAAAATCAAATTAGGATACTAGTTTTTAACAAGTAGTTTGCTATAGACGTTTTAAAAATTATTCTTTATATTAATTTGCCCTTATGCCTAGTTTATCTCCAGATTTTTCATCTGAAGGAGCCCTTTGTTGGTTCTAGTTTGGACATGACTCAGAGTCATGGAATCATCTATGTTGGAAAAGGCCTACAATATCACCAAGTTCAACCTTCAGCCTGGCCTACTGAGTTCCATCACTAAACCATGTCCTTTAGTGCCATGTCCACACATCTCCTAAATACCACCAGGGGTGGGGACTCCACTGCTTCCCTCGGTATCTTATGTTGGAGTTGTTGAACAAAAATTCCACCTCCTGCTAACTCCACAGTATCTCTCACTGCCTGGCTGAAACTGAGTGTAGGCCACGTGTAGCCATCCCACATCCTCAGCATGTCTTTATTTTGTAGCACCCAGTGAGTGTGACGGTGTCTCAGCCCACAGCTGCTCAGTGCACTGACCATGGAGGTCTGGGACATGAGGAATCTTCAGATTTTGTCTGCTCCTAGCATATATGATTAAACTTCCTTTGTTTTAAGCATTGAGTGTTGTGTTTTTTTCCTATGAGTAGTCCTTCTGAAATCAACTGTGCTACTCCAACACTTTCCTTTCTTTGTGAACATTTGGGCGTTGAAGTCATGCCACTCCTCTTAGCTGCAGTGAGACAGTATGGTACAAAACAACATTCTTGTAACGTGATTGTTACTTTGCTTTGAAAACTTAATTTAAATCATCTGTTGTGGAAGATAACCTCCTTGCTACTCTCCCCAGATTGTACGAAATCTGTATTTTTAGATTTGGAGCTTGTTTGAGGCTTTTGAGTTCATTAAGAATTTTAAAAGTTTATTAGCATACTGAGAAAGTCATTATGTTAACTGTTAAGACACTACAAAGGAGCTTTTTCAATCTTTTTCCTTTTTTTTTTTTTTTTTTTTCTCTCCAGACAGAACCTCCACTGAATACACCTGAAAACAGAGAGTATCTTGCAGAAATCATGTTTGAATCATTTAACATACCAGGACTTTACATTGCTGTTCAGGTGAACAAAGTGAATATATCCTTCTAAAGTACAGTATAGCTGCAGTATGTATAGTATTCCATATGCACGTGTCTATAATGCTTGAAACAATACTTTCTGAGATTGTAAATGAGCACATTCTGCCTGCTTCTAAGTGTGTTCTGTTTCTCATATAGGCAGTGTTGGCCTTAGCTGCTTCTTGGACATCACGACAAGTTGGAGAACGTACTTTGACTGGAATTGTCATTGACAGTGGTGACGGAGTGACCCACGTGATTCCTGTGGTATGTAGCAGGGTGCATTTTGAAAATATTGGTTTGGACAAGTACATGGCTTATTTTCTATAGATTAAAATAACTGTCAAAGTAAATGTTGTTTTAAAAATTTTAGAGGTCCTTGGTTGTTTGGAATTTTTTTCTTCCCTTACGGAGGTTTTGCAAAATTTTAATTTAATTTTTTTTTTATTTTGTGGCTTTATTTATGGGATTAGTTTAGCTGTCCAGGCTACACGAAGACCACAGTAAGGAATCGTTAGGCCATCTTTTAAAGGCTATTTCTATGCAACTCATTGTCTTGCATTACTGTGATGCCTCACTTCTGTTCAGTATTAATGCATATCACTGGGTCAAATCTCCTGCATGCCTAGCATGCTTCTTGTGAGACATCCAAACTTTTTTTTTTGATGTCCTGCACTTTGTGTTGTATAGTTGGTGTCTGCTTTTCATGTTTTTTTTTTTTTTTATTATTTTTTTTTTTGTGTGTGTGTGTGTGTTTTAGAAGTTAGTGAACGCTGATCGTGTGGAAGCAACTCGTACAAATGCATGTTCATATATATGTGGTTGATTTCAGATGGCTTAATTCTGTTAGGCTGTTAAAAATACCCAATTATCTGTGCATTACTAACATTTGTTGTTGACAGTGTATTTCTGAAGCATATAGTATGCTTGAATGATCAGTTATTTTAGAAATGAAAATTTGAGTCCTGTTAATTTCTTGCATTTTCATATTAATCTGGTTATATCAGTATTGTCTTCAACTGGGAAATATTAGGAAAAAACAAACAAACAAACACAACAAAACATATTAAACATAGGAAGTTCTGAAGAAATGTATGTAAAAGGCAAGATAAGAAATAGTGTTGGCTCAGCAATACCAGTGTTCTCAGTCAATACATCCTGGGAAAAAAAATCAACAAATAGATTTCTTGTTTTCATTGTACTTATTGTTAGATATTTCTTCATTTGATTTTTTTTTTTTTTTTTTTTCTGATCATTTTAATAAATTTATACTTTTTCCTATTCGTTCTTCACTCTGACACAGGACATGAGCAGTCTATTCATATTATGTTATCTTTTCGGATTATGCCTGAAAAAAATATCTGATCAGACTTTGGGTTGTAATGTGTGAAAGGTGTTTTTTGTCTACCACTTGTGTGTTTCAGCATCTGTTATCTAGTTAGTATCTGTTTATATGTTGTAATCAAGTTTTTTTAAATAAAAATATCCACCTTGCAGGGGGTTGCTTCCTCCTCCTTGAAGTTGTTTTAAAGTTTCAAGATTTTACTTTTTGATTAAAAATCAAAGTATTATAGAAATGAGTGATAGTTTTGCTGTTAATTGTTGGTATTCCACACTGTATGAGTATGCCTAAACGTGTTTTTTTCTGCTGTTGTTTTTCTCCCTCTCCTCCCACATAGGCAGAAGGCTATGTAATTGGAAGTTGCATCAAACATATTCCTATTGCAGGTAGAGATATCACTTACTTTATTCAGCAGCTCCTAAGGGAGAGGGAAGTAGGAATTCCTCCTGAACAGTCTCTGGAGACAGCAAAAGCCATAAAGGTAAACCCTTCTTTATCTCTTAATAAATGTATAAATAAAATTCCTTGAACTAATTTTTTGACTTTAACAAGTTGCCAGTGGCTCACTTAAAAATGCAAATACAGGCACTGTGTTGTAATTACACGGGCTTCTGCTGGTTTGTCCAATCAAGTGCAGGGGAAGGAGGAGAAGGAAATCTTCATGCTAGACTCTTTGGTAGAGTTGAGTATGTTCTGCAGATTAAATTAGCATTTTAAGTTTGAAATTTGTTTAAAATTTGCTTTTTAATTTAATAAATATGCCAGTAGGCTGATTGTATGGGTCTGGTCTTGCCATGAAAGCTTGCCATTGAATTTCCCTGTTGTCGCACACCTAGTGCTTGTGGCATTTTCATTTTGAGACAGACTAATCAAGATGAGTTGGTGTGGAATTTTACTGAATGTGTGTTGTCTTGGCTGGTTGAGGCTTCAGCATTCATTTGGGTACAAACAGCCCCATCTGTAAGAAAGGTTACATATTTTTGTTTTTCTGTTTGCAATATATTGTAATTCAATAATGGAATAATTACTTTGGCAATTTTTAATGCATGGTATTTCTTAACAGGAGAAATACTGTTACATTTGTCCTGACATAGTGAAAGAATTTGCTAAATACGACGGAGATTCACGAAAATGGATCAAACAGTATACTGGCATCAACGCAATCAACAAAACCAAGTTTGTTATAGATGTTGGTTATGAAAGGTTCCTTGGACCTGAAATTTTTTTTCATCCTGAGGTAAGAGTGTCATTCTGAGGTAAGACTAGGTAATAGTAGTATTAAGTTACAGTCACTTTATTGTGTAAATAAAGTGCAGGGGGCAGGGAGTTACAGTGATTCTTGGTACGAGTGCGCCATCACGTGGAAATGAGCTATCAGTAAGTCTCCTAACTCAAGCCTTGTACAGTCTCGGGTAATGTGAGCACTGTGGGTAATTGTTTTCTTGTGTCCGACGTTACATTTAAACCCTCATGTTTTGTTTCTTTAAAGGCAACCTAAAATTGAGAAGAAAGTTTTTCAATTCTCAGATTATATATAGTATTTTTATTCTTTCTTTAACCACAGGTTTAAACTAGTATGCTTTTACACTGTGTATTTGGTTATGTTGCCAGTCCAGTTGGGCACTGCTGTGCGTGGTATCATTCCACTGATAATGTTTTAAATCTTGGACGCTGACTTTTTTGTACTTTCTGTTGATACTGAGTCAATTTATAAAGCATATATACTAAATTTCTCCCTGAGGAAGTCCACTGAAATCTCTTGGTGTGGTAATAAGCAACACATTTGGGAAACATTTACAGTACCTAGTCTGTCTGGTTTTTGGTAGTTCAGTCTGAGTGAACTTCAGGATATTCTGGGAGAAGACAGAATCAAGTTTTAATATGTTACAGCACGGCAGAGTGTGTCCTTTCTATTCAGCCTATTGCAGACAACCGTAGTCTGTGAAACTATTAAAAATTAATCAAGTCCATATTAACACTGAAGTTTCTTCTTGTCTATCCTCTTCCTATTGGAAAGGCATTTGAAAATCTCATTCTCTCACCTTTTGTCTAAATTCCAGCCTTAATCAGTTTGTGGTCAATTTATAGGCATCTAATCTTATGTCATCATTAAACCTCTAGGCTAAGTAGTTTCTCCTCCCTGTTGTTTACCCATGTGATTCTTACAGAATCCCATCTCAGACATTGATTTAATAGTTTCTTTTTCCATAGTCCTACAAAGATTGTTATGAGTAGGATAAAGGACTAATTTCCATTTTCTTCATTTCTTGATAGTTTCTTGTCTCTGTATTGAAAAGAAAACCTGAAATTATTTTCTAGACAAGAAAAACACGGTAGATGATATGTACTGCATCCAAAAAGAATTTCTCGATGGACTTCATTAACCCCTCACTTCAGAGGGTATCACGTTAGCTAGGTAAAGCTGCCTTTGGTAAAGCCCTCTTGTCATCTTATCCTATTTTCAGTTTATCTCTGTCTTAAAAGATTTTAGAAAAAGTTTTATAATTCTCCTGAAGTTAGGCTTTGGGGTTTGTAGTAATCCAGATTCTCTACTTTTAAAATTAGAATTACAGACTTAGGTAATTTACTTGTCATCTCTAGCCATATGGTATTCACTCTGAGATGTGATTTCACATATTGATTCTTCAGTCCCCTTTCTGAGAGCATGTTATGCTCTGCTTTGGATACCATAACTCTCATTTCTACATGGCCCTTCTGCCCTGCTTTTTCATCAGTATACTTACTGGAGAGGTCGGGAGATTTCTGGCTGTAGTTCACTCAGTTGAGAACTCTCCATGAGAATGGCAACGCCATTTCATTCACTATTCTCTTTTAATTTGTATCTTAACGTTTTAACTTCTTGCATGATTAATCCTTACAGTGGAAATTAGCTTGACTTCTTGGGGATTTTTCGCATCATTCTTATGGCTCTTGATCTCCAAGCCAATTTCATTTGCTAATTTCTCTTTCAGTTCAATGTGTACTTCATGTTTCGGCTTTTTGTTACTCATCCAGTTAGATACTTCATCTCGCTTAGGGTATAAATCGCAAATAGTGTCCGCACCTTTGGGAGAGTCTTAAAATTATATAATAAAATATTCTAAAATAATATGTATTTCTCAGTAATTCACTTAATAACTCAAAAACTTATCTCCAAAAGGGCAAAACCTAGGCTACAAGCTTTTTTTTAAAGCATGTGCTAAATTTTAAATGGAAAGTGGCCAGTAGTCCAAGATTATTCACTAGCATTAGTAACTCTGACTTTCTAGTATTTATAAATGAAGAAATTTTATTAGCACTGTACTTGTATTTGTATTGATGAGGCTTCCACCCAGAGCCTAGAGTATTTATCTCTGTTTGAGTATTGGAGACACATCTATGCTTGGGGAGGTAAAAAACAAAACAAAACAGTCCCTCCCTCTCCACCTCCAAAAAGGCCTCAGATTTTTTTTGTTGGAATTTAACATGTGTGTCTTAGTAGGGCTGAAATCTTTTACATGGAACATTCTGACTTGCACAGTGATGTGTTTGATTTCTATTAAAAGAAAAGCCATGACTTCACTGCACAGTAACAGCCTATTTAATATTGCAGGAGAACTCAAACTCACGTCACATGCAGCAGTAGGCTCCTAGTGCGTAGATTTTGAACAGTGAATTTATGACCAAGGAAGGGAATCTGCATTTCTCTATAAGGGAAATAAAATTCATTTTTTGGTGTAGAAGTGGATTTGATATAATGTAGAATACTTGGTGAACAGGAGTAATATTGGCTTTTATTTCCCCCATCACCCTTAAAAGTGCTATTGCAAAATTGCTCTGCAGTCTCACTTCTGCCTTTTTGTTTCTTTGTTCTTCTTGGAAGGCAAAATACAATGTCTGTTCTGTTTGATTCTAGTTTGCTAATCCTGATTTTATGGAATCCATTTCGGATGTAGTTGATGAAGTTATACAGAACTGTCCCATTGATGTCCGGCGTCCGTTATATAAGGTACGATCTTTCTGTTTTAAGATTAACTCAATTAATTTGATAACTGATGATCAATGTCATCATCACGAGGCATTTATATATGGTATGCGTAGCTACAATTTCTACTAGTATGACAAATGTGTACTTTGAATAGAAATAAAGATATACTCCTTATTCAGAAGTGGCATGCTGTTTTTGGTATTTGATGCTTTTATTTTTGAAAGAAGGATTACCTATAACAGTGGCTTGATACGTAGGTAAGTTTTGTCCCCAAGGAGCTCTATTAGTATCTGACATTTGCAATATAAGTTCTTGTGCATTAAAGTTTTTGGATTTTGCCCATTTTAAGGGTCACCTCATGGTCTTCCCTTCGCATAGTTTTATACAGAGATTTTTTCATAATCTTAACATGTATGTGTTCACTGCCTGCAGTTTTACACAGGTGTTGAACCCATTGTTAAAGTACATGAAGACAAATTCTTGTAGAAGACAATGATTAAGCCTGCTTAAACTTGTCTAGGGGTGTAGTCCAGAGGTACTTTCAGTCACTGATTCCTTAAGAAATGAAAATGAAGGTACTGACAGGCATAGCCTGTGGCAAGCTCTCTTGCTGTATTGGCAGCAGACCATATGCTTACAAGTTGTTTTTTACCTGTGCAACAGCAGTGCTTTTTTGGAAATGACACCCTAAAGTGAGAGTGTGGGGAGGTTTGCTTGCTCATGTAGAAGGCAATAGTTTTCTTCTCCTGTTAGAATGAGCGTTACCCCATCTAGAGTAAGACATACTGATTCAGAGCAAATCTAGAGCAGGTTGAAAGAGGAAGTTCAGCTACTTACCAACCTCAGATGGAAAGTGACTTTTGTAGTATTTCATTAGCTTCAGGCTTAGGTATGCTGCAGAAAGTTTTAGGAAATGCTTAATGCCTAGCTGTCTTTTGTGTCTGTGCTTTTTCCTGCAAGACCAAAGTATCCACAGAGAAACTTCTTTGCTTGTTAGAGTAGGGATTAGTAGTGACTTCTGGAAAGTGGTATTCAAAAGTTGAGGTAGGTTACTCTTTCTGCACTGTAACCATCAGGCAAATAATTACTGACAAGCCAAGAGAAAGTTGGGATGTTTTTTTTGCCGCTGTTTTTCATTATACTTGTGTGATTAAAACAATGTTACACAATTGTCTATTGAATGTAAATTAATGTCAGTAGTTACTAATACTAATAGTTACTATCTCATTTAAGCAAGGTCATTACAAAGGAAAGAGCGTCTCTAGTCTCATCTGTTAAAACTGTGTAGGTGCAGAAATCCACTCACTTTCTCTTAATTTGTGTGGTTTGTCAATTCCAGTTGCCCACAGTGCTGCTTGGTGGCTGGCTAAGTCCCTGTGCTTTGGTGCTGGGCTTCCACCAAATATATTTCATGCAGAAACTTTCTGCAAGTACCTTTTCACAAATTACATGTGGTATGTAGCCTTTGAAGCATTTATTTGCAACCCATCTTTTGATGTCCTATGGTGTTTCTCTCAGGTTTTATTGCCAGTATCCCTGTTTCCTGATCTTATCAACATCTCTCTTAAGACGCTAGTTATCTCACCTTATGTTGAGGTTTGGAGCAGCAGGACCTGCTGCTGTTGTTTGGCCAATTCCTGTAGCCCGAAGCTGCTCAATAAATAGCACATAGAAGTGTTCTTTCACACGTTGTGCAAATAATGCACACACACACAAAAATGTTTGAGTTCCTGTGAATACACAATCTTAATCTGTTTGCTTGGAAACATTGAATTTTGTTCAAAGAATCATAGAATGGTTGGGGGTGGAAGCTACCTTAAAGATCATCTAATCCTAACCCCCTGGCCATGGACAGGGACATCTTCCACCCATTCAAAGCCCCATCCAACCTGGCCTTAAACATTTCCAGGGATGGGGTATCCACAACTTCTTTGAGCAACCTGTGCCAGTGCCTCACTACACATGTAGTAAATAATTTCTTCTTAATATCTAATCAAAATTTACTGTTTTGTAATTTAAAAGCATTCCCCCTTGTCCTCTTACTACACCCCCAGCAAAGAGTCCCTCTCTGCCTTTCCTATAGGCCCCCTTTAGATACTGGAAGGCTTCTGTAAGGTCTCTTGGGAGCCTTTTCCTCTCCAGGCTGAACAACCCCAGCTCCCTCAGCCTGTCTTCACAGGAGAGCTGCTCCAGACCTTTAATCATCCTCGTGGTCCTCTTCTGGACCTGCTCTGACAGGTCTGTGTATTTCTTGGCCCCAGGGCTCAGCGCAGGGCTCCAGGTGGGGTCTCACAAGAGCAGAGTAGAGGGGGAGAATCCCCTCTCTTGCCCTGCTGGCCATGCTGCTTGTGAGGCAGCCCAGGACACAGTTGGCTTTCTGGGCTGCAGACACATATTGCTGTCACATGTTCAGGTTTTCATCCACCGATTATTCCCAAGTCCTTCTTTGCAGGTTGGCTCTGAATTCAGTTCTTTAAGTTCCATTTTTTCTTAAAATATTGTTCCTCTTTCCTTATTTTTGTCTCAGTTATGTAGATAAGTAGCATAATAGGCATCACAGAAATACAGAGATCAGAAGCAGAGAGCAAGAGCATGATAGGGTCTGTGATCTACAGAAAAACGTGGTGCTTCCCCCAGCTTTTAGGTTGCTATGAGCTTACCACTAAACAGTGTTACTAATGCACGTGTAGCTTATATCAGTGAGAAGCATCTCTGTGGTACAGCTACAACAGATGCTATTGTCGGTAAACTGGAAATACTCTATGCTGTCTTAAAATTTGTTGTGATTTTATATCATTTAGGGCATGAATTTTAAATCTCTTCTTCACTGTCAAAAAAAGAACAACTGAACTTGCCAGCTGGCTAGTGAGTATTGTTAAGATAACTTTTAAAGATGGACGAAGGTCTTTTAGAAGTTCTGAAAACTGCTTGATATTCTTATAAATGGCATATATATACTTTGGTAACAGGTTTAGAAATTATGCCACTTTTATTTCGTACTCTATTTCATCTTCCTTTTTCCCCATCCAGAGTCTCTCCCCAGATACTTCTAGAGTTTTGACTGGAACAGGTGATGAGGACAGTTATTGACACGTCTGAGGTCTGAGCCTTCTGCCAGTAGGAAGGATGCAAGTGTAAGGTCATTGGTCATCCCCATGATTTGATTTCTTCATTTTCTTCTGTGGTTTTGGCACAAGTATATGGATGAAAGACTTATAAGATAAAAATGATGTCTGTCAGAGTATTCACCTGGTTTCAGAAATACCTCTGAAAGGTTCTAGCCAAGGAAGTTTAAATATTCAGGATTCAGTTCAGGGTGGACCGAGTTCTGATATCCTTGGCCTCAGACTTTTTAAGCTAACTTTTCAAACAGGAATCAATGTGTGAGAAGAGAGGTGTAGCATGTTGGAGAATGTGGGCTTTCGTTGTTGGTGGATTGTCCATGTTTTCAGTGGAAATGGAGGTGGGACAGAACTTTAAGAATGCTAGTTCTTTTCCCTAGAGAAGATGACTTTTAGCTGGGTGTGCAGCTAATGCAAAAAATAGTGGATTTGAGCTTGCTGCTGCAGTTGAGATTTGGCGTAGGCTTGTTTTGTCAGCATCCTTTCAGAAGGTTAAGCCATTGAATACCCAGCTTGTAATGACCCGTTGTCAAAACCTGGAGGGATCCGGAGTTAGGGAGGCTAATCAGGGGTAAATATCTCTCTAATTTCACCTTTAACTTAAGTTTCACGCACTTTTTGTGAGAGCAAGTTCCCATACGCTGCTTGGTGTGTAGATGGCGCTGTCAGACCGCTGTGTGGTGTGTGAGCTGCAATACCGGCCCTGATGGTTCCCAGCTTGTTTGCTGTATCAACCCTGTTCTTATCTTTCCCCTTTGAAATAGTAGGTGTCCTCGAGCAGAAGACTAGGTAGGGTACAACTGACTTCTGCTGATCTGTGCTTTAGGAAAACGATATTTGCTGTTAATCACTAATGCAGAGGAGGGAGTCGCTGTGAGGGAGTTAAGGCCGGAGGCATCGCCAGGCCTTTAGATCTGTGTCGTATTTGCACTGATGATAAGTCATGGGGAAAGGAAGGGTGTGCCTACTACTTAAAATGGAAGCCCCAAGTGATTAACACTGTCAGTGTAGCACGGGAGCGCTGAGAAGAAACCCTTTATGTGCTTATCCCCTGTTACTAGCTCCATAACATTTCTTATGCTAGCTGGTCTGACAGGAGCTGAATCGCGGTTGCTTTTGTGTCTAAGTGCAGATGTGTTCCTGCAGAACAGCAAGGACTCAAACTGGTAAATAGACAGTGAAAATCATAATTTTAAAGAAACATATATTTTTACTTCATGATTAAAATCAAGCTCATTCCCAAAATAGTGTTTCTTACAATACATTGACTTCATGGTGGAGATGATGTTTCTTGCTCTAGGTGTATAGTATTTCTTCTTACACTTTCCATACAGTCTTGGCAAATATTGCCCTGTTTTAACTGAACTAACAAAAGTGTGTTACTTAATTGATTCACTTGCTCGTGGAACACTTGGCTTCAGATTGTGAATCTTCCCATTTTTACCCATGATAATTTTTATTAACAATTATATATTCCTCTAATTACATGTGTGGTTGTGTCCTGTAAAACAACTTTCGGCAATTTCTTGGAAGGAGAGGAGCTCTGGACATGTTGCTGAAGTTCGTATTTATCAGGAAAGCAGTAGATGCTTATCAGCTTGGTGCTGCAAAGTCTGATGTGTCCAGCTGAGAGTGTTCTTACACTGTGTTGCATCTTTACACTGCACCAGGCAGAAACCACTTCTGTACCCTGTGTTCGATAGTGTGGAGCTCTGCAAAAACTTTGAGATGTTTCACCCCCAAGTTTCCTCCTTGGGCTGCTTTTATTACTTGTGGTTACCTTATTCTAGTGCGTGGAAGGTCTTCCACCCTCTCTTCTAAAGAGAGATATTTTTTTCTTCTAATATAGTATATTTTTTCAAACCAATTTAACTTAAAGCCACTTAGCTATAAAAGTAAAAATCAGCTGGAGCTTTTTTCCATTAGATGGTAAGATTGTCAGTATCAGCTGTGAAACCTGTGCTCTGTGTAGAACTATTAAACCAGCTGAAGTGTGTTTAAGCACAGTAAGATCAGAAGAAATCTCATTTAAATGAATCAGCTGTAAACAGATACTTGAATCCTAACTCTTGATGTCTTTTTTTTGAGAGACTAGAGGATTCGAGGGTAGGAAGACTCTGCAGGAGGATCTGGATAGGCTGCACCGATGGGCTGAGGTCAACTGCATGCAGTTGACCAAGGCCAAGTGCCGGGTCCTCCACCTGGGCCGCAATAACCCCAAGCAGAGCTACAGGCTGGGAGATGAGTGGTTGGAGAGCTGCCAGGCAGAGAAGGACCTGGGAGTGATGGTTGATAGTCGGCTGAATATGAGCCAGCAGTGTGCTCAGGTGGCCATGAAGGCCAACAGCATCCTGGCCTGTATAAGAAACAGTGTGACCAGCAGGGCTAGGGAGGTGATCGTCCCCCTGTACTCGGCTCTGGTGAGGCCGCACCTCGAATACTGTGTTCAGTTTTGGGCCCCCCGCTACAAGAAGGACATGGAGGTGCTTGAGCGAGTCCAGAGAAGGGCGACGAAGCTGGTGAGGGGCCTGGAGAACAAGCCCTACGAGGAGCGGCTGAGGGAGCTGGGATTGTTCAGCCTGGAGAAAAGGAGGCTCAGGGGTGACCTTATCGCTCTCTACAGGTAGCTCAAAGGAGGCTGTAGCGAGGTGGGGGTTGGTCTGTTCTCCCACGTGCCTGGTGACAGGACGAGGGGGAATGGGCTTAAGTTGCGCCAGGGGAATTTTGGGTTGGATCTTAGGAAGAACTTCTTTACCGAAAGGGTTGTTAGGCACTGGAATAGGCTGCCCAGGGAAGTGGTGGAGTCACCATCCCTGGAGGTCTTTAAAAGACGTTTAGATGTAGAGCTTAGGGATATGGTTTAGTGGGGACTGTTAGTATTAGGTCAGAGGTTGGACTCGGTGATCTTGAGGTCTCTTCCAACCTAGAAATTCTGTGATTCTGTGATTCCCAGGCAGGCTGGAAACCCACATACCACATTTAGCATATTTCATTTTTACAGTGTTTTTCATTGCAGTAGATATGGGAATCTTTGTATTATGCTCAGTTATTCTAGAGTAGGTATTTGCTGTTTTTTTTTTTCCTTCTCTGTATATTGCTGCCTTCACTGTGTCCTTTGTGAATGGTGGTGTTTGCTCAAGGGGTGGGGAACGTATTTGGATTCTGCTTCCATCGTGAGGACTACCTGTCTTCTGCCCTCCTTCCAGAAGATTGACCTGCTGAGCTGTGATGACTTGGTGAAGCCCATATGTGAGCAGTCTTCTGCTGAAGGAGTAGGAGAGATTTGGCCCAGTGCTGACAAGAAGTGCAGGGAACAGGGGAACTGTAACTGTGTACAATCATGTTATGGTGGCAGTTGGTGTCACCTTGTATCATACATGCTGCATTGCCTGGCTTTTCCAGATATGTGGTAATGAGGTGACTCACCTTTTCAACCAGTACACCCTCTTCTTCTTGACATGCAGAAATACTTAAATAGCTATAATCTGAGGAAGCTGTGACCTTATAGCTTCTTGCCGTGGAATGATGAAAGATCCTCTCCTTGTTACCCCTATCTCTGTAGCTGCATAAGTTGGTCTCAGATGTATTCACACAATTATTCTCAGGTATATTCCGAAATCCATTTTTAGTGGTAGCATTGTCTATTTCATGCAGTATACTCAAAGTTTAATTTGCTTTGAACAGAATTATTGCTTTCACTCTCTTTGCCAACTTCATTATCTCCAGGTAATATTTTCTGATGGCATCTTTTTAATTGCTATTTCATCACTCGAGTTCGTTAGTTTTTTTTTTTTTTTTTTCTTTTTTCTTTTTTCTTCCCATTAGCAGTTTTCTCCTAGAGTGCATGACCACTTTGAGGCAGGGGAGGACATGTTCTTGAATATAGGGGGAAAGGGAGGATCTACCTCCTGCTTAATTTTCTTACCAACCATGGTTTCTGGCTCCTGTTTTACATCTATGGCTCCTTTGTCCTCCTCTTGTGGGAAATGTTCCAGTAATGTTATGGGGAAGTGTGCTTTTCTTTTAAGTATCTACTCCTGGTTTGTTATATAGTCGTTTATATTGTAGATAATCTGAAACCATGAAGAAATGAGTTTTCCTTACTGTAATGTTTTTTATGATGTGCACAGACTTTATTTTTTTTCATAAATAAGCAAACAGCTTTCTTCTCACTTAACAAGGATAATCTTGTTTGTGACATGTAATCTGTTGCTTAAAATCCAAGCAGTTACTTCTGCAGCCTGCAAGCGAATGCTTATTATGCATGTCTTCAACTCTTCAGATCTGTATGCAGGTTTCCTGGCCATATTTTTTTCATTATGTGCACAGTTTTGGTCTACGGTGTCAAAAACTATTACCAAGAGGTAACCCTTTGCCCGGCGTGTAATGAACTCTTGATGTAAGTCTAGTTCCTTGTCAACGCGTGTCTCAGGCACAGAAGTGATTTTAGTAAGCACTTATTGGCATTTGGTTTGCAGTAGCAGCACTATGCAAGGGCACACATGCTGTTCTGTCACTTAGAGTTCATTTTTTGATTGTGAACTGCATTCTTGCTGCCACCAGTGTTATGTTCTAGCATTCCTGTTTTGAGTCCCCTCACCATTGAGATGACTTCTGTGTTAGTCTACAATCTTGCAGCATTATCAGCAGAATTAAGGATGTGACATTCTAGAACCTCTCTTTAGAATCCAAGCACAAATCCAGTAGGAGGCTGTCAGTTCTGCTCTGAAAATACCAGAAAAGGGAAAGGCACTGTATTTTTCTCAGTACTGCAGTCCTCTTTGGAGGCGTGATACATTTTTAAAGAATCATTGGGCTTGCTGGATACCGTGTTTAGGAGTTTAACTCTTTAAAAAATAATAATAAATTGAGTTCTAGATAACTTTACAGATTGTGGAAAGACACCAGTAATAGAGTCAGGCTAGAGCCTTAATTGATGTCAGGGCTAAAACTGCTTCCTGTGAACATCTCTGAAACTTCTTTCTACTGCTCTGCAATTATAGAATACTAGCTCACTATTTTAATGGAATCTTTCTCTTTTGTGATAGCATACTCTACACAAAACTCTTCTTTAAAGAAAAAGGGAGAGAATGTAGGGGGCTATGAACCTACTACGGAAAAGAGCAGTGCTTCAGGTGTTCTTTGTTGCTTGTCAGCTTCCTAATACCTTTTGGGAAACTTGCTCGAAGATGGATTTAAAGAGTGTGTCTTTATTTTCTGCACAGAATGTGGTCCTCTCAGGAGGATCCACGATGTTCAGGGACTTTGGACGACGACTGCAAAGGGATTTGAAAAGAGTAGTGGATGCGAGATTGCGACTTAGTGAGGAACTCAGTGGCGGTCGGATAAAAGTAAGTAGGAATTTCAAATGCATTGATTATGAGCGTAATAGAAGAAATGAAGCTCAGAATTTTCACCTCACCCGTGAAAACAGTGCTATAAGATGAATTGTGTGTATGTGCATATTATTAAATCTATTGGTAGCCTTGCAACGTGTGACATCTCTTTACAGAAACATGAAGTTGCTGTGAGCAGCCTGTAAGGGTATTTCTGCTAGGATCTCTTTCTAGGAGATAAGTGATCTTAGCAATAGGCAAGAGGGGTTTAACTGTGTCCTTCAGTGTGCTAATCAGGAAGAGGTATTTGGTCTCCCAGGGGGTATGGTACACTGAGTAATAAGTGTAAGATAGCAATGTTAGGGGATCCGTGAAGATTTCTGGTTATTTTCAGTTTATAAGGCTCTTGCCAGGAAATGTAAACTGACTAAATGTGACCTGTTTCTCTTAGCCCAAGCCAGTTGAAGTTCAAGTGATAACACATCACATGCAGCGTTACGCGGTCTGGTTTGGTGGTTCCATGCTGGCTTCAACAGTAAGTCTTCGAGGAAAAACTGTTCTGAATTTTTTATCGCATGTCTTCTCCTGGCTATATTTGATCTGAGTACTAACTTTTAAACCTTCTAATGGTGACAGCATGAACTATGTCACAGTCTGGAATCCTCATGCAACTTTCATCACAGCAAAATTTGTACAGGTCAAGTGGGAGCTTTGCTTGAGTAAGGGTATCATGATATGACATAATTCTGAAGTAATTTTTATGTGATAGCTGTAATATAGTCCATTTAATCTTGAAGATATCACTTGGGATTAGCCAGGACTTCAGCAGTATAGGACTTAAAGCAATGTTCTTAAATCTGAGAGAGAATCAAGTGGAGGAAAATGGAAACAATTCATGTCTCCAAAGTGGGATTTCTTATTGCTGTGTTTAAAAGCAGTCTTGTGTTCAGACAAACTTTTCTTGATTGCCTTCATATTTTAAAATTTCTAATTTCATTCTGTTGTGAAGGTGTAATACCAGATCATAAAGCTGCAATCTGCAAACATTTAAAATCATTATTTATTTGTCTGTTTTTCTATTTTATCTATTCTTGTGTTTTTGAGAGGATTTCTTTTATATTTTCATAGCCAGAGTTTTTCCAAGTATGTCACACCAAGAAAGACTATGAAGAGTATGGCCCTAGTATTTGTCGTCATAATCCTGTTTTTGGAGTCATGTCATAATGCTAGTATAATGGAAACAAGATCTCTGATTCTTGCTTGTGAAGAAGCTTGTGTAAAGCAGAGGAAGGCAGCAGGTACTGTAAATACTGAAACAAGATGTGGTTATCTCTCGGAAGCATTTGGATCACCACCGTGCACTACAGCACAGCTCACAGCCCGAAGTCATTTCAATGAAAGCCATTTCTCTGCAGACTACTTCAAAGCCTATCCTTCTTTCTTCCTAAACGTGGGGTAATTGAAAGTAGGTAATTCTCTGTTTAGGAGTTTGTGCAAATACTACTGAAACGGAATCTAGAAGAATAAGGCAGTGTTTTACTGCTTGTGGAAAGATTTAAACCTTTCCACTTGCCCCGATTCTGCAATCAAATCTTTAGCAACGGAGCACTAAATACCACATTGCCTTCAGGGGGGTTGGAATGGTTGCAGGTACCTACCCAAACAGATTAGATTGCAGGACTGGGACTGTACTTTGTAAATGTAGTTTTTTCATATCATTTTTGTATTTTATTATATTGGTAGGGTGAACTGATGACTAGTTCTAAGCACGAACTGCTGTCAGTGTCATGGAGTGATGTTATGCATTTCTGGGTGTGAGGCATGTACTGGAGTTGTGCTGGTATGTTTTATTTTTGGGGAGAAAAAAAAAGCCATGTATGCTAAAAACCGATCTGTTCTTGTTTGAATGACACAAACTAAGTGATTCACAGTATTGTATGAAGTTTATTATAGCCACTGTTATTTTGTTTTGAATTTTCTGAAACTGTTTTATAGAAGATGATGTTTTTGTTTTGATGTTGGTGAGTGGTGGACGACACGCGGGCCTTGCACCAGTGAAATAAAAGCTGTTAACATCTTTACGAATGTCTGTGGTAGTCCTGATTTACGTACTCCTCTGTCTTATCTCCCAAGGTTAGCTTTTCATTTATATGTCATTGATCTCCAGTTGAAAGGAGATCTCTGGTCAAGACTCCTGCTCAGGGCAGTGCTTGCTTCAAAGTTAGGTCTGGTTGCTCCGGACCAGTGAAGTTTCAAAGATGGAGAATGGAGATTTTTCACGACCTCCGGGCAGCCTGTTCAAGGCGTAACTACCCTATATTGGTATGTGTTCTTGTGTTAGAAGAACAAACACCGTGTGCCCATGATTTCAATCTTAATAGGGTAGGAAGCTGTACTTTTTTAGGGCAGGAAACTCTGCTTTTTCTATTTTTGCTGATATTTATCTGATCTTTGGCAACAGGCTTTGCAAGTCTGCTCTTGTAACAGTTTGTGGAGCCCAGTACGGATTTTGCAATAGACATCAATTTGTTTTTAACTGTCATGGAAGGAATGAGACCAAGCAATTATTTGTTCAGCATAAATTAAATATTAAACAAAGCGTAACTCCGTGACTCAAACCTGGTTCTGAAAGCTTTTGAACTAAAAGTTCAGCTCAGGGTGAAGTATTGAAGCTTACTTTGCTCAAGTCTTTCCCTAAGAAAGAAATGGATAATCCAATGTAATGTGCACTGTTTCAGCTTGTTCCAGTGTTACATCAGCTTCTCTGTGTTCAAATACCAAGTCTTACTGCGAAATATGCTGAGGTACAGACTTTAAATAGCTGCAAATCATATGAGAGTAAATCACTAGGAATGCGCTTAAAATGCTGGACAAGTATTCCTATGCAGCTCTGAACTGAATGAGTTTTTCTACCACTTTCAGATCATCTGCTTAAGCAAAAGCTTGAGGAAACAGAAACATGGGAATGAGCCTGAAGAATTCTGACGTTAGCCTAGCAGAAGTTCAGAGGTTGTTAATTCAAGGAAAATGGGCGATCCTGAGAAAAATATGCTTCAAAATTACACACAAAATCAAGAGTCATTAGCACCATCCATTCAACTAGTTTCAAAATTGCATTGGATTTTGAGAATATAAAATAGAAATTTGTTGCTGTGCTGCTGAATTTTCTTTTTTTTTTTTTTTTAGTGGACACAGCAGAACCCAGACCAATGAGCACAATGTGATGGAAGTCAGGCTTCAGAGGAAGACTCCCATGTTCAGTGCACTGAGCAGCTATGGGCTGAGACACTGTCACACTCGCTTGGTGCTACAAAATAGGACATGCTGGGGATGTGTGATGGCTACATGTGGCCCACGCTCAGTGTTAACCAGGCAGTGAGAGATACAGTAGAGTTAGCAGGAGGTGGAATTTTTGTTCAACAACTCCAGTGTAAGAAGTGGGCACCTTTTTTTCATGTGTGTGTGCTTGTATGTGTGTCAAAAAGCAAGCACACCTCACTTTAAAAACAAATGAGGAAATTAAGAAGAAAAGAAAAACAAAACAACAAAAGGCCTACCCCATTGATAGCTAGAATACAGAATATTTGAGTGTTCTGAATCTGGGCTCCCCTGCTCTTCAGCTTTTTGGAAGGCTGCCCTGCCTATCACACAAGAGAGACCATGTGAGGTTAAAACCATCACTGGGCAGAAAAAAAGTCCAGATGAGATGTCAGAGGACAAACGTAAATGTGAGTCGTTAGCCTCTTTATGTCTAATTTAAGCTTGTTGGCAACTCAGCTTGCTTTTTTTACACATTCCTTGCAAACAGTTAATGAGTAAGCACGCTACTCTGTGCACAGCAAGTTGAAATGTGCTTTGTTAACCTGCTGCTCTGGGCACTCACCTGAGAAGGAATGTGTGCATTGGGTTTGAATGTTCTTGGACAGAGGAAGAAACTGAACCTAAGCCTTGCAGCCAGAAGGAATAGGTATCCATTCTTCCTCTAGTCACATGCACCGGCAGTTTTTAGTGTATTTCCACAAACCCAATTTCTTAAAGTGTGTTCTCTTAATACCTAACATTTCAGGGCAAATTTCTGGAGCCCCGTGAGGCTAGTGGATCAGTTACTCATTCCTCTAAGACAGGTCTTTCTGTATATTTTCAGGACCAGAAAACGTTGTGTTTAAATGGAAAAGTGCCTGTTTTTTATCTACTTTGAAGCGGTGAGGTGGTGTTGGTATGCGGTCTTCAGCAATATAATTTGGGATTAAACTCTGCCTAAGCACGTAGGACTCTGTAGAGTAAAACAAGTTGGAATTTAGAAGTAGCTAGGCCAAGTATTAAGTTTGACAGGCTATTTGATTTCACCTACCACTGCAGCCTCAATGCTGAGGCCCGGTTTCAATGTGAAACAAGGGATCGTTTGCCTGGGAACTGCTATGTGGTTAAGCTGGGGTTTCAAAAGCACCTGAATTGCTCCGATAGCTTGCTGCTGGGGGGGCTTGTGGTCCTGCTTTGTCCCTGCAGCAGGCTCTGGTGATCACAACCCTTCTGTGAGATGATTTGATATGTTAGCCTTACAGAAACCTCATTTGTCTCTGCGTGTTGTGCTGTCAGCCTAATGAGTTGAATTCACTCTTTGAAAGTCCAGTGAACACTGGAGCTGATGCAGTGGAAAGGTAATAATATGCAATTTGAATGGGAAGCTTAGGAGGGGGCATTTTGCCCCCCCTGTTTTCTTGCGTGCAAAGATCTGCTGAATTGGTTCACCGTGTTGGGTGAAGCTGTAAATTCACCAAATACAGAACTGAAGCTTTGCTGTTTGTTGCTTGATAAATCTGCTGAAGTCAGATCTTCTGTTCCTTTTTACTTTGCTTGTAAAATTACTTGGAAATCTGTAGAAAAGCACCATAAAGACCTAGGTCAACATACTCAACATGCTCGACATCATCGCTTCAGTAGCAGGACTGCATGGAGACTGGACGTAAGTAAGCTAAACTGCAGGAGGCAGTTGTCTGAACTGCACAGTTGTAACTGGGGCTTCTGACTTTGAGTTTATGATACCATGTGCCTGTTAGGAAAGGGGTTTATCTGTCCCCATCAACCAATTAGCAGATGATGTGTTTTAGCCTTGATTAACTTTGACTTGATTTGAGTCAATGCTCCAGAAGTGGAAGGTATTGTTTCCTGCTACTCATCCCCTGAGCCTTTTTCCTTTTGCAGTAGTATTTAAAAGCACTTAAGGCTTTTATGAACCTGAGGAGTGTTGTGCATATGTTCAGCGTGGTACTTTCAATTAAATACAATTAGTGAAGTCTTGACGTGAACTGGAGTGCTGATCTTTCTTTAAATAAATCAGTCTTTATGATATAACTAGGTTCTCATCTGGAAAAATTACTGCTGTGCCAAACAAGCATTGGAGATGGAACATGTGAAAAGCTTATTTAAAACCACCAGGGATACTCAGAAGAGATATGCAACCTCCTACTTAATTGAAGAGTGCATTGCATAATATTAAGAAGTGCTGCATAGTGGCTGACAGGTAGTTAGAGTGAATGAAAGCTCGGGTAAAACTATGGTAAAAAAATAGCCAGTTTCCTCATTTTCATACACTGGATATTAGTAACAACATTTCTTCAAAAGGTAAAGAAAAACACCAGGAAGGAAAGTAGCAAATGAGTGTTCGTATGATTTTTAACTTCTTAGGCTTCTTCTCTGTCCCTCACAGCAAGTTGAACTTACCTAGTAGAAGATGAGGAATTAATTGCACGTATTCACAGCTTGCTTCTGTGGCTTCTTTTGTTCTTGTTTCAGATGTGATCATCATCCTGTTGATATTCACAGCCTGGCCCAAAGTCAGTGAAAAAGGCTCCCTTTTGGGATTACTGATCCTGCAATGTTCTAAAGCACTTGCCATTTCTTACTGCCATCTGCTACTGTCAGTCTTAAAATTGCATCGTTTTGGGGAAGTCACTTCCTTTCTCTATGCTTTTTGTCTTTTCTGATCTTTTCCTAGGGGACTGCCTTTTAGTGCCATGGCATTTGTCTTCTCTGATTTAACTATCAAAAGGTGGGTGAAGAGGCCTGACATGGTCACTCTGGCTTCAAAGGGAGTAGCATAATTGTATCTTGAGGGCAAGTTGTCTCTTCCTCAGATGTGCATCTAAAGCAGGTCGGTTGACTCATCCTTTGGTAGTGCTTTATCCTCTCTATTGATAGAAAAGGCTATGGTGTCTAGCACAAATATTACATCTAATTGCTGAAGGCTCAAAGTCAGAGGAAAATCCCAGCCTGGCCTTGATTTTGGTCTCTGTGGATGGTCCAGGTGGTGAGGGAGCAGGCTCACTGACGACAACTGACACTATACCCATGAAGATCAGTGATGCTTGAAGGACGAGTGCTGTGTTGCTTCAGCTTCCAGATGACACGAGGGTATTTTACTTTAACATTCTTGGAATGAACAGCCTTTGTTGTCCTGCTTACGTGTTCACAGCTTGCCTAACTGTGCCAACCTGTTACTTGTTTGGTACACTCCATACCTGGTTTTGTGAATGGTTTAAAAGTAACTGCTGCAGTTTATTCATGTGCAAGGTAAGTGGGTTAGCACAGTGGGTTTGATATGCCTCAGGGAACAGCACATGTCTAACAGCTGCCATGCTGTGTTCTCAGTGTCCAACACAGAGTCCCTGTGTGGCAGCGGCTTTCTTATGTGCAACAGCACTTGTCACATTGGTCACGAAGGAAATTCTGGCCACTCCACCTCTATATGCAGTGTAAGTGGCGTTTGTGTCTTGCAGCACTCCCCTGCCAGGCCGATGAAAGGCTCTGGAGCTAGCCTAAGAAAGTCTGCTGCCTTGGAAGCAGAGGCCAAGGTAAATTAGGGCACTTGGGGTTATTTTTCAACTCTCCCTCTAGTGGAACCGGGGAGGGAAGGGAGCACTTTAAAACTTCATATGGATTTAAATGATATTTGCATTTTTTACAAATAATTACAAGAAAAGCTAGTGTCACGCTGGGGAGAGACATAGGATTCCTAAGTACCTGTAAATGAGTAAGAAAACTCCCTATCACCTTTCCTGCTTCTCTACTGCTATTTCGTTCTGAGTTCTCTTGAGTTCAGCTGATGAGCATAACTAGGTTATATTATTAGTCATTGTTTTTTAGCTGTGCCTAGTTTGAAGTTTGCTGCTGCTCTCCTTGTGGTCCCAGGAGCCTGCCTGTTCCTCCCAGTTACATCAGCTATTCTAAAATTAAAGATCTCACATTTCCCAACAAACGCTGCATCGTGCTAACCCGAAGGGATTTTTTCTTTGTCTTCCCCTGCAATTGGGGCAAGGAGTGGCAGGGCTACCTGTAATGGGAGATATTTAACCCTTTGACTGCATGGGAGATGAAATGAGTGGATGTAGACTGGAAAAGACTGAAAGCATTGGGTATTGATGAGCGTGATGGACACCACACAGCCTAGTTTGTGATCCCTTTGCTGTCAGGGGCATCTCCATTATGATCCTTAAGCGGTTACCTAGTAAGTCTGTTGTACATCAATAAACAAAGAGGCAGTGTAGTTTGACTAGATCTGCACTCATCTGGGACAACTTTTCAGTAGTTTGCTGTGTGATTGTTTTTCCAGCGCCTTGCAGGGTAACAACAGGAACTGCAGCCACTTTTACAAGGGGAAGCTCATTCACTGCTTTTGACAGGCGGTAGATGCTGAGATGAAGAGAGATACATTTTGTCTGTGTCCTGAACCCTGTCGCTTCTCTGGAGCAGCTGATTAAGTGCTTCAGGGACACTTTAGATCCAGCAACCAGATGTTTCTGGGGTTTTGCATTATCTTCATTCAGAGTTCACTAACTTGGCAGGGCTGAGTCTTTTTAAACGTGGCAGGTGACGCCTGCCTCTAAAGAACTAACCTTGGGGTAGAACAGCTGCTGAGGAAATTTCTCATTAGGTTTAAGTGGTTTCTTGTACTTCTGAAGTCTCTTACACCAGGAGAGGATGTGAGAGCTCATCAGAGACTGGAGTGGGCAAAGGGACCAAGTTCTAGTTTCTGTACTTGAACTATTTATACATTTGTATTGGCAATCACTGGTTAGAAATACAGGTAACTCTTGGATCAGTGAAGAGATTTTTGAACAATGCATTACCAATCTAACAACCAGCCTCCAAATTATGTTTCTTTTTAAGCTTTTTCTTGCTGATCCTATGAGTTGTGTGTGCTCTGAGGCTGCAGATAAACGAAATGTTTAAGCAAATTCTCTCTGCTTCCTTGGCTTTTATTTTCCATGATAAAAACAAAATATGACGACGTCAGGGTGAAGAATGTAAATAAGAGATGACCAGAAGAATAGACCTAATTAGCAACTGGATATATGCTCTGTTGTAGTTTAATTGCATTTTGGACTGGGTCAGCATTTACTTCAGGGTAAGTCCTCATAAATTCTTTCCAAAGAATTTCTGGAAGTCTGTTTCTGCCCCTTGCTTGATGGTTGGTTGACATAGGTGGCAATTTATGACACATTTCTTTCAGTAGTATTATGCATCCAGTAGGGTACTTTAGAAACCAACTATTAGTGCAACATGTACACAACATGGGAGTAGAAATCCTGATATTTCTAGGCTGTGTATTCTGTTGCTTATTAATTGTGCATCCTGTTTAATAGCCTGCATCACTGTCTATGCTACTGCCTTTACTGTGGCTTGCTTGCAGGATCTTTTAGTATGTTTGTTCATCTAGTCATATGGTACATCTATAACACATTAAATGATATTGGCAATTAAAGGATTACAGCCAGGATATAATTATGGCCCGGTGAAATAAAGTTTTCAAATTACTCCACCACAGTCTATAATTACATCGCGTGTGCCCTGGTGCCAAGGATTAATAGGGGGATTACAAACTGCTTTCCCATAACACGCACTTCTTGGATACACAGTTTACAATTTGCTGGCTTTAAGGAGTTAGTGACCTCTTGTGGGAAATATTATGAAAGGATACAGTCAAAGTATAATGTTTTTGTGTTATATTATGCTTTTTCCCTCCTTCACGGAGGTCACTTCATCATGCAGTGACCAGTCAGAGTAGCCCGTGTCCAGGGAGTGAGAACAAACTAGCTTCAATGAATACAAAAGACATATCAGCATGATATTCTGGAGTCCCCATCTCTGTGGGCTGGTGATAGGAGCCTTTATGATGAATTGTTCCATGTTACACTCCTAGTAGGATTTAAACATTTTATTTCTGTATATCTCGAAATGATTTACTCTAAGAAACTGCAATCAACACTTCTCTAAAGAACTGCAATTATTTGGTTGTAATGAAGATAAATCAATGTTAATACTATTTAAAATGGATGAGAATGTAACTAAGGATCATCTCTGACAGCAAAACAGCATCGACCTGTTGGTTCAATGGAAAACTTAGGCTTCTTTCTATCAAATTACAGGTAAACTAAAAACTATTTAGTTTTGTATGAACTTGTAACTCTCTATAAGGGTAGTATCAAGCCAAGTACTAACTTTAAAATGCAGCATCTTGCTTCCCATGTCAGTTCTGAGTGGTTATAGAAATGCTTATAAATTAAACATGCTCAAAACCCTTCTCTGGCGTTGACATCCACTTGCCTGGGAACAGCCTACTCTTACTAACCTCTCCTGCCTTTCCCAATAAAATGATCACATGCAGACTGACTTTGGGATGTTCTCAGGACAGTGCTAATTCCTGAGTCATGCTCTGGCATTAGCTGGCTCAGTGGCAATTAGCCCAAATGTTGCTATGGATCATGCTTACAGTCTAACCCTATAGCTGATGGTACCCCAGTGCCTGGGAATGTCCCTTGGCACCATTTAATTTACCAGCATAAATAGAATCTGTGTATGTGCAGTGGCAGAGTGATACCAAATATTTTTTAAAAGGGGCTATTTTATTTTCTTAAGGCTTCAGGTCTTTGTCATGCTGTTTTTTATACGGATCTCTTTTGTGCTTAAGGAGAATGATTCTACTATAGCAGAAATATAAACCTTGTGCTGTCAGGTAGTGATGACAAATAAAGTCTCCCCTTTTTTTTTTTTTTTTGAAAAACTCATAATTTTAAAACCAGTGTTACAATTCTTGATGTCAGAATAATATTTAAATGTGCAAGTTGTACATATCTAGAGGCACATGTCAGTTTATACTCTCAGCTTTCCATGCTGTGGCATTGTGGGTTCTGCAGCTATTGATTGTTAACACATTTTTTCCTCAATCTTTTCATTTCACTATTTTGTATGAGTTACCACCCTGTAACCTCCGTAAGGCTTACAGAGATGTATCTAACATCTGATTTGTCTCTGAGAATACTTCCTCCTGATGGGAACATGCAAGAAGGGAAAAAAGAACCCAGCTTGACTTCTACATTTCTCCGGATGGGTTTATGGAATTATAAATCGAACAATTTGTTCTGGAGTATTGCCACAAATCAGGCCTGGCAGCTGCAACCAACCTTCTATGCACACTGCATGAACATCAAGGCTTGCAAGTCTTTCTCCTCAAGCAGAAGTTGCTTTGAAATTGTGGTAAAAATTCTTTTTTTTTTTTTTTTTTTTCCACCTCAGTTTTCTTCTCTCTTGGACCTAAGAATCTTGTGTGGACGTTTCAATTAAATGATTGAATTAACACAAAGATTGGCTGTGACCAAATAGCACTTTTTGGTGGAGGTGGGAAGATTTTTTGGGCAACTCAGCTAGAAATAATCACTTTACTTAGTAACTTTTTCTGAAGAAAGAATACAATTACCAGTATTTGGCAAGATGCAGTCTTCTGCATCACCAAAACATTCCCAAATGCATCAAAATTGAAGTTGAAAAGCTGCTGGATGCAGTTGCTATCGTGGTTTGCACAACAGCAGAATAACACTGCAAAATAAATTGTTGATACCAGCGAAAGAAAAGTTTAGTGATGGTATTATTTTCTTCAAAACCAAAGAAGGAAGCAAACCTGACACACCATGATAATTTAAATCTTCTGCTTTGTGAGTTACAGACACCTGGTTATGAGCACTCCAAAACCTTAATATAACCAAAGGGTTAATTCCTCTTTTCTGCTTGGGGGCTACACATGAGGGGAGTATTTTCATCAGTTACACTGCATTGATGTAAATATCCTTCCAAAATACAGAGTAAACTGCAGCAAAGCCAATTCAGTTCTTTCCCAAAGGAAAATCCTGCTTCTTCCAGTCATACTTTGTACTACAGACACTTTTATGGCAGGACTGCCAAAATCTTATAAAAATTGTATTAGAGTAGGCTCAGCCACCTTTAACCATATTGGGCTTCCAGCTGTGAGCAATCTGTCCCAGAAGCCCAATGAGTTTTGTGCAAGACTCCTCATTTTCTTAAAATCTTCTTTAATGGTGTCTATTATTAAAGCTCTTTCTTCCTCCTGGGTGTGTACAAAGAAACAAGCAACTCATGAATAAGTCCATGCTGGGGTGCTGGCCATAGCACTGACTGATTCAGGAGCCATTGTCTCCCCAGAAGCAAAAAGACAACTACGCTTGAGAGCATACTTTAATTGTTCAAATAAGTGCATTAAACTTTTATACTTGAATAATAAATCGGGTGGAAGTAGGCTTGTCTCTTTGCAGCTACTTTCTATCTGCTCCAGACAGCACCAGGGGGATCGTTCAGGTGACTTCAGCCCCCCGGGATCCTTCAGGTTGCTTCTGGATGCATCCAGTGGCAAGGAGCTCACGGGCTGCTGCCTTTTCCAGGTCTGCATCTTAAAAAAGATAAAGGCCTGGCTGGAGTAGGAAAAAACAGTATTGAAAAAACCTCATTTACTGTATTTTATGATCAGGCAGAAGCATAGTAAGGTGTAGCACTGGTGAATTGGGAATGAACGTTACAGGCAAGAGCACACATATGGTTTGGACATCGTAGAATCATTAAGGTTGGAAAAGCCCTCCAAGATTATCTGGTCTAACCACCCCCCTACCACCAATGTCACCACTAAGCCATGTCCCTAAGCACCATGTTCAACCTTTCCTTGAACACTCCTGGGGATGGGGATGCCACCACATATCTGGGCAACCCATCCCAACACCTGACTGCTCTTTCTGAGAAGAAATGTCTCCTCATTTCCAACCTGAACCTCCCCTGGCCCAACTTGAGGCCATTCCCTCTGGTCCTATCACTAGTTACCTGTGAGAAGAGGCCGACCCCCAGCTCCCCACGCCTTCCTTTCAGGTAGTTGTAGAGAGCAACAAGGTCTCCCCTGAGCCTCCTCTTCTCCAGATTAAAAAAACCCAGCTCCCTCAACTGCTCCTCATAAGAAATAAAACTTATCCTTCCTTAATTTATTTTAAACTTGCTTCATTTAAAGTAAACTGTTTCCCTCATTTACCTGACTATGGGCTCTGCTCAGCTTCCCAGTGTCATACCCAAGCAGCAACAGCTGTGAGGAGGATTTGGGGATCAGCACAACTGAGAGCCAAACTGGGATCGATTAGTTCAAAAAAACATCAACAACAACAACCACAAAGCTAACAGCAACTGTACCTTGTGGTACCAGTACTTAAGGAGAGTTCTTCATGGGCTGCTTAGCATTTCTCAGCCAGAGTAATTTAGTCCAGAAATCTCTTAAACTTTTTTAGATAAAGCACTTTCATTAAAGGAGCTGTATTTAGCTTTTCCTCCTCCCCTGTAAAAAATAAAACATTTAAATCCCCAAACTGGAATTGTTCTTTTCCAAATTATACTAATGTATTATGAATGAGTACCATTACTCTGTACTCCACTATGGATTGGATCTGGTAGGGATTCACCTTTCCTTTGGTATCCACAAGTGCTTCCAAGATTTCTCACCAGCCTTGTTGGTATCAGGACAAACCCTGTCCTCCCTGAGAGCTTACCAGAGACAAGTACCAACAAACAGAACCCATACTACCATGTCCTTGGGTTTAGCTCATGCTATGTTAACAAGAATGTTTTATTTTTTCAAATTCTCTTGTGAATAAGTTTTTATTTCACTGAGAAATCTTGAAAAGAATTTGGTCAAAGTGCTGTTTTTACTTTTGTGGGAAAAATTGCAATAAACCTGATATTTTGACCAATTCTACTGGCTGTGTGCTTGGTATGCTACCAGACCTTCACAGGACTAATGAACAGATACTAATTTCCTTCAATCCAGATGATCTCTCATTTATTCATGGGAAGGGTGCGAGCTAACTAGGAAGGCAAACATATGGTAGCCTGGCATGCTTGGTCTATGCTAGCATCTCTTGCCCTAGATTTCTCTCTCTCTTTCTTTTTTCTTTTTTTTTTTTTTTCTTTTTTTTTTTGTTTTGTTTTGTTTTGTTTTGTTTTGTTACATATGCCATCACTTTTTCAGCTGTCAGCGGGCAGCTCTTGTGAAGGGCAGCAGAGTAAAGTTAGAGAGGAACATGAAGAAAAGGGTGCTCATGTTTGGTATTCATCTTGGTACCTTAGTGCTAGTGGCTAGTCAACTAAATCACTGTTGTGTGCTAAGAAAACGGAATCATGATCCTGAGACTAGGTGTTATTTTTGAGGACATAATCCATCCACTCTACCTTTAGGGTTCTCAGAGTAGATACCTAAATCTGAGCTCATCACCTTTGGGTCCCTTTATAATCCAAGGAGAGAGGTGTGTGCCTGTGAGGGCAGCTCACACAGGTCTAAAACAGGCCAGATGAATGACTCCATGGTGCTGTCTGTTTCTTTTTGTGAGGTTATATTAAGATGTGGAGCTGAACTTAGGTGAAAAGAGCTCTTTTCCTAGAAACTCTGATCTGTGCCAGAAGCTTGGGCCCCTATTTCTAGTACTGCATCTGGTCTCTGACATGAAGACATTTGCTAACCCTTTTCAGAAACACTGGATCTTTTCCCAAGTCTGAGAGTATCAGAAAGGAGGTTAGGACTAAAACCTCTGAAAAGCTGGAAAAACCTGTTTACTCCTGGAAGTAGGAAAAGACCCTGCATTTCTTAATGACATTTCTGGTAATGTTTTCATGTTGTCCTGAGCTTGAGTCAATCCAGACATCCGTTTACCAATTACCAGCATAAAGTAGCACTAAATCGAGTGTTAACTGTCATGATCAGATGAACTGTGGGTTTCTTCTTTTCACGTATCCTTTCTGCATTATTCAGTTGTGCTTTGTGATGGTGTATCTTAACTGCCCGCTGACATTTGTGTGAGTCTGCATGTTGCAGGTTTTCAAAGGCTCTGGGCTGATGTGCAGTGTCAGAGTTGGGGAGGTTCATTTCACGTTGCTGCTATTTATGACAGCACAGCTAATGTTCAAAGATCTTCTGACAACTACTAAATCATCTGACTGCTGGACTGCGGCTGCTTCTTTGTGTTTCATGATTCTGCCTTTTGCTTACCTTCACTGAGCTATCAACATCTCCTCCTTCTGGAAGCCATGCTGCATTGGCTTGCTGTATTGTGTTTAATCACGTGATAGGGGCATAAGCTGAAATATTTGTTATAATTTTGTAGTTCAATAACAGGGAGCTCATTCTAGGAGTCTGTCATATTGCCCTGAAGTCAGCTGTAGTACATCAGTGACTGTAGTTCCCGTACCTGGGTCTGCATCTGTTGCCATTGAAGACAAAGACCAAACTTTATGGATTCATTTGGTATAATTTGGGATTGGTTTCACCTTTTCCAAATGAAGAACCAGAGCTTCTAAGAGGAGACAGAAGAGGAGGAGGAGAGCAATGTGTTAGAGTTGAAACACATACAAGGATAAATAAATGGGGACAACAAGCCCAAACAAGCCCTTGAGGGAAGGAGGGCAGCCAGCTCTTCTGTGGGGCCTGTTTTATAGGGCTTGTGTTTGGTGAGTGAATTCTATGTGGAAGGTGCTATAGGATCAACGGGGCATTGTTACCTTTTGTGTTTATTTTAATCATAATGGAAATTATTAGACCTGAGACAGCCATGCCATGACTTCAGTGCATGTGTCCTTTCCAACCGCTGGCTCTTTTTGACATCTCTGATTTCCTGTGGCATTGACAAAGAATGTGGCCTGTATGTACAGGGATGTGAATGACAATGCCTGGCTCAGTGCCCCTTCTGATGTTCTTCCTTGACATGGTGCGGAAGGTGTTGGTGAGAAAAAGTGTGACAGTTGTCGTGAGGTAGTCCCAGTGCAGTGCTTTAGCTGTTGGTGTAGCGTGAGGAGAAGTAAAGGACTTGGAAGTCCCAAGTCTTCCCATCACATAAACTTAGAACAAATAAATGACTAATGACAGATTCATTGTTCAACAGTTCAAAAATCACTTCCAGCTAGTGTGAAGCACTACCTATCGTCACCTTAGCACTTTCTTTTCAGGACATTTGGGCACCTACAGCTCGGTCATGTTTTTTCATTGTTGCTATAAAACTGAACACTGCCTTTCCTGCTTTCAGCTGCCATATGATGTTGGTTATTATACAGTTGTTTTTTATCCAGCTATTTATCTTGCACTGAAAAATACTGCCAGGTGTCCTGTTGTTCCAGCCATGTTTGCTTCTTGTAAGGTCATTGCCTGTCCGATCCACTTATGTTCTGTAGCAAACAGTAGCAATTGCCCTTGACATGAGAGTGCTGTAAGTCAGCTCTCTGAATTTTGAGGCACATCCCAAGTTCCTCATCACAATGATGTGGTTCAAATCGGGAAGGTAATTTAACCCTCTAAGAATGACTCTGAAGAAGGAAAGGGCTTATGCTGTTACCTACTTGTACCATTATAGTGGCTGTTCAAACCACACCATGGTTAAGAAGGTGTAATTGTAACAGAGATATTCATATAATATATTCCACATCACAAGAGTAACAACCTCTGTTTCCACATGGGCTTCCTTTTTACAAGTCAAGATTTGTGCAAGGTGGCTCAATATTTTTATGTCCCTTTCACAGATGGAGGAGCAAAGGCAGAGGACAGATAAATGACTAGCTGTAGGGTATACAGCGGATCGGTGGCTGTGGTGAAAGCAGAGCTCAAGTTTCAGAGGTTCCTTTCCCAGCTAAGACTGGTGAATTTCCCCTGCTTCCACCCCAGGTCGTTAGTATTCTCCTGCTGTGGGCTGCCATTGTATGAGCACGTTATTCTGAGGATAGATTTCTAATTAAATTGTTCACAGATGGGTGATTTGCTGGACTACCCACATGGTGTCTTAATAAAACTGCCTGTCCTGAGGGTGGAGGGTTTAAGAGGAGAGATTTCAGCTGCCCGGATTGGCAGTGTTGGGCACATCACGGGGCTTTTAAGGTCATCACAGGGAAATTTTCCCTGTGACTCAGCCCACACACTTGACTTCAGACTGGCAGAAGCAACACAAACAGCTCTGATGTCGGTTCTTGCAATCTGTGTTGATGCTGTTCAGAACAACTCCCTTTTCTTCCTCTGGACTGTCTGTCATATGAATTTTCTATGTGCTGTAAAGGCATGCTAATGCTATGGGATGTTGGCAATTGCAGCAGACCAATGTTTCATGGGTGAATGTTCTTGAATAATGTCCATATATTTTGTTATTTCTTAGCAGCTATAGAGCAAAGTTGTGAGAAATCAGCATGCATGCAAGGGCAAGTCATATCTCTCCTCCTTGGCTAGGAAGGATTTTGACAACAGTTACGTGTACCAGTTGGGTGAAATTCTATATTATGCATCTTCCTTCAGAGATTGCTAGGTTTATCTTAGTGTTACGATTCGTCTTGTTGACTACCACAGTACTTCTGACAGCCCTAAGCAAGAACCTGAGCTGCTGTGCAGGTGCATGATGTGGGAGAAGATACGGTGATTTATCCCATCAGATCCTTAGGGAAAGTATTTTTATTGCTCTATAGCATCCAATTTGATGAAAAAGTTTGTATGAAAGCTTTCCCAATTGCCATCAACCACCAGTGTTTTAAACAGCACCCATTAACCTGTCTGCTCCTGCTTTCTGGTCAGTTTTAAAGCCTTCTTGCAATGCTAAGATCCTGCTGTTACATTAGTTAATTAAAAGAAATCCAAGCTTCTGGTCAGAAGAAAATTGGAGCAGCACTGTTAGACTACAAGGAGCAGATTTTTATCTGTTGGGTAGCAAATTCTATTCTTACATTTATTTTTGTGTAGGTAAAGTAACGCTGGTATATTGCCAGCCTTTTTTTTTTTTTTTTTTTTTTTTTTTTTTTTTTTTTTAAAGTCATTTTTATTTAATGCACCATACAGCTTAATTCTGCTACAGCTCTCCCTGAGCAGGACTATGAAAAGAACATCTTTTGAAAACCTACCTTGGATATATTTTAAAGGCCTTACAGAATAGTGAAATAATCAGGTATTAATTAATAGGGATGCTTTTTAAAGGATTTTGAAGATTATAAAAAAGAAACAAAACAATACCAACAAACTAATAACTAATATTTGCCCCAGTGCTCTTTCCTGAAATTTAACTAGGACACCTGATGGAAGTGTGGCAGCAGCCCAAGAGCCTTAATTTACCTTCTCCATTTCAGATATGAGTGAGAATCAGCAGAGGAGAGCTTTCAGGTAATGATGATGGTTGGGAACCTGACAGACAGATTTTGACATTTAGATGTGCCCTTTCTACAGTCCAAATGTGTCTCTGATCAGTCTTTGCAGGATCCCAAGCTCTTGGGAATGATTTCACCCTGCAGTGAGCAGTCCTAGCTGCTCCGCTGGAGATCAAATACAGAATATGATATTAAGCAGGGAGTTAAGCTGGGTCTGGGAAGGCGGCACATTCCTCATCCTCTATTTCTGCCAACTGCAGGAGGGCACAGATTAGGACAGGTTGTGGGACTGGAGGATTTGATATCCATGGGAATCTCACAGATTATCTGGGAGAGAGGATTCTTGGTTCCTGTAATGCCTGTGTAGGATCCTGTACCTGGCAGGTGTAACTAATAGCTTCTGGCCAGGACAATCAGGAAGAGCTAGAATGCAATGCAGTGTGTGATGCATATCTATAATTTGTATTCCATTTAGGTCTCATATGCAGTAATATTGTGTGTTTGCATCAAAATGATACAAATCTGCATGTTTTCCCAGCCACAAAAATGGCTGCACAGCTATTAGATCCTGTGACTAACATTTATGTCTTTGGTTAAAAAAAATAAGAAAACCCTTCATTAAAATATGTATAAGTGGCTGTTGATATCTTATGCCTTTTGCAGAAGACATGTAGAAAAATTCAGATTTATGAAGCCAAGAAGGGTGACCAGCACCAAACATCAGAAAGAATTAGCCCAATAGAGCTACCCACAATGTTTAACAATCTTTTATTGCTGTGTGTGTATATTCATACCATGCTACTTGTCAACCCACAAGACCACAGTCATCCAACATCTCATTACCATCCTGGTGCCCAGGCAGGGGGTCGTCTGTCCCAGGAAAGGTGCGGTGCTCTCCATGACAACCTGAACTGTGCTGACTTCCCCTCTATGAATCCCTCCATCTTTCACTAAAACAATTAACTTTGGAAAAGCTGCTGAGTGCCAGCAGGAGTTGTCCGTTCATTTTTCTGATCTGCTCAAGGGAAGAGTGGCAAGAAGGGGAAAAACACCATAAAAATGTGTTTGTATATCCTATTTTCTAATTTCTTGCTTTTTTAGAAGTTTGGCTTTTTCATAATTTGATATTTGGAGAGGACACTTGATACTGGGTAGTGATTTAAAATTGAAGCTTCTTATGATGGAATAATGAAGCTTCAGTTTTTGGTCTAATTGATGACAGGCAGGAAAGCATTTGTGAACAACAACTCAGCAGGGTTAAGATTAAACATCGTCCTACCCAGTCCTTGGGCTGTCCCTTTTGCCCAGCTCACGCTGCTTGGCAGCCTCTGGTTTGGATTTCATGCAGTCAGAGGAGACTGCATTTGGTAACCAAAGCCAACAGAAACTGCCAAATGGATCCGAGAGTAAAGTGTAGGTATTGATGACAGTCTTGAGCATCTGAATGTTTTACAACAGCCATATTGTCACCTGACTCTTTTCTCCCCTAATCAGAAGTACCCTGTGATGGTCAGAACGGGTTTAATTTCATCACAGAAATTCTCCATGTAACAGTGTTTGGACATCAGTGCAATGCCAGTGGGCCTCCTGCTCCTGGTAGATGGGTATTAGCATCCCCATGGCTGTGTGAGTTAAAGTAAACTAGCAGGCAGCACTTACTTGTTAGTTATGGAAAGGCAATTAATTTACTAATTGGAAAGGGGATGCATAAATATGACTGGCATGAGTAGGAAATACCTGAGGAAGCTGACAATTCATCTCTACAATGTTGTCCCTCAGAATTTCTAATTAGAGATAGCAATTGGATCCTTTTAATTTTCTTCCACATGCACTCCAAGCAGCACGAAACTAATTAACTTTCTTATTACATCTATACATTACTTTATGTACAGAACATAGTGATAGAAGACAGTTCTATTTGAGTTCTTGCCTTTTGGCCTTTAATAGAAAATCAAATATTTGCTGTTTATTAGACTATTAGGGAGTATGTAGGAACACTAATTTTTATCTTTAAAATATATATATATATATATATTTTTTTTTTTCTACCAGAAAGGAAATCCTAGACTTTTATAGTTCTAGAAATGTTTCTGTACAGTGCTTGTGATTTCTTAGCAATTATATAAACCCTGATAAGAACACACATTAATTAAGTTTAGATGAAGGAAACTTCTTTGCAGTTAATCTTTGAAACCCAACTGCTGTTCGGTACGTAAAGCTCTCCTTGGCTAGGAGTAGGTATTTAACTAGGATTTTGTTTTGGGGAAAGGAAACATGCAAGCTTAAGTCTGAGCACTATGCACATGAGTATAAAGGGTGGGCTTTAAGAAAATTTAACCGTTTTGATACACCTTGGGAAGATTAATATATGTAACTTTTCTCTGCCTGGCTGTCTTCTCTTTAGATGGGACTTATTTTTCAGGGAAATTTTGAGTAGGTGGAACCAACCCTCATTGGGATGCAGAATGATGTTAATTAGTGTGACTGCAGTGAGCACAGGCATTGCCCTCATTAAGTTCCCAGGAATTTATTTTGTTGGAGTATTTTCCCCTTTCTCCTGGCCAGTAAGTAGTCACGTACCACAGTTCTCTCTGTTTCAGCATGCTGGTTACTGGGGGAATGCTGAATCTCCGCTGTTGCTTTCTAACAGTTTAACTCATCCCCTGGCTAGTGCTGCTAGATGGATTTGAAGAGGTCCTTTGTCACCTCCCTAAAGCTGCTGAATTTCAGGGATAATTGAACAATTTCTGCTTGGCTATGTCCTCCTGCTGAACTTGGAGAGAAAACATAGGCTGCATTACATGGATTGACATAGCAGTATTGAGAGCCGTGATTTTTTTTTTTTTTTTTTCCCTAAGATATCAAGAGAGTTACAAGAGGTAGCAAAAGCTCTTTGAAACTGGAATGGATTTAAGTTTGAGGAAATAACCTTGGGAGTGATGTCTCAGGAAGCTGAACTTGAAGGCTTACTTGTTTGTATTTATTGCTGTCCTCTGACATGTGGGGTGAGGAAAAGAAAACTTCCATAATGTACACGCATGATACTGCAATACTTTCTGCAAAGCACGACTTGTGCATGTGCATTGCTCTGTGGTGCAAGTACTTTTGTGCTTCTGAATGCTGCTTGATTAGCCAGAGGGAGCTCTTTGTCTAACATACATGCTTTTTCAGCCCAGCTTTTTCTTATTGTTAAACAATAATTTTAATATCACCAGCCTGTCACAACTATTCTTTTCCAAACATATTTTAAAATTACATTTAAAGACTTGGAATAGGTTTTCTGTATAAGAAACTGATTTTTGCTGAGTTTGCTTGTCTGATCTCTAGGAAAATATTGGTCATGCGGGTAGAAGGATCTTTGTACTTCCCTTGTGACAAATTCCTGCTACAGAAGGTATGGGACACCTACCGTATGCTGGCTTCATGTATGAGCAGGCTTTTTAGACCCAAAGGGCAGCTTTCTTAGGTGGGGATTCCAGGTCTGTCACTAGTCTTGCTTACACAGGAGGTATCTAGATAGGAAGGTGCTATCAGAAATCAGGGCATGGTAAAGCTGTGCTCTGTTTACAGGACCCCAACCACTCTTGTAAACCTTGGATTATGCTTGAAAGGAAGAAATATTAATGAGTCAGCTTTAGGTACTGAAGAAAACCCTGAAAACAAGAAGTACAAAGGTGAATAAATCACTACCTGTTACAAATAAATAAATAAATAAATAAAATAAATCTACTTTTTGGTATCTGGTGGCATTAGAGATGTATGTAAGGGGTGTTTTTCTGGGGAGAAGCATGCTTGCTTATGACATGCTTTGCTCCCTAACAGCCTGATCCAAAGCTTTTGTTGTCCATGGGATGATACCCAATGACTTCAGCAGTCTTGATCCCAAGTATTTCTTGCTAGAGAGTTACAGCTTCATACAAGAAGGTTTGCAGTGCTTGCAGGTATTCTTTACATAGGTGTCAAGAGTACAGCCTGTGACTCTTTTCCTTGCTAGTCAAGACTTTTGCTGTTTTGTGTCTGAATATCAGCACCTCCATGGTATTTGATATGATGTTATGATATATTATATGATATCAACAAACCAGAGACAAAACAGCCAGCCTAACTGCCTCATCCCTCAAAATCCACCTTGATGAACTAGAGCAAGAGTGAGAGGTCTCAGGTGTGTATGATAGATTTGTATCTACATCTCTTACAGTAAGCTGGTAACCTGAACCACAAATATGAAGACACAGCTGTGTGACCACCATTGCCAAGAGTCTTTTTTCTAGGTGAACAATTTGTTCTGGGCAGGTCAAAATATTATTTCCATGTTTGTATTTCAAAATAATTATATTCAGGGTGAAATGTATGTTTAGTTTAAACACTCAAAAAAGCTATTCAATTTAAAAATAATAAAGTAAAATACTTTGGAGCCATTCAAAACTACCACGTTTTCCTCCACAAAACGATTCAAATAAACTCATGAAAATTGTTAGTTCCCCAAAGTGAGCTTTCTTTTGCTCACCTCCAGGCCTCTGCTCCCACACGGCATTGCATGGGGTGGTTTCAGACTGGCAGAGCTCCAGCTTGAAGGGGAGATGCTGCACCACGGCTGTGCAAATCAAAATCACAGCCGTAAATATTTCTTCTAAACAACCTGGAAAGGCTTTGCCCTTTCCTGTCCCTCAGGTGACTTTCACAGGGCCTGCTTTCTAGATGCTCCTTAGGAACATCAATCAGTTTGGTCTGTAAGGGAGCACAGATGAAAACAAAATTTTCTTCCTTATCTGCAGTCAAAGATGCTCCAACTGGCAGCTGCTGCTGAAATCACTTCTAATCTTGTTTTGCAGAAATGCTCTGCCAGGTAACATGCACTGGCTTTCATTTCTCCCCGTTACGGACACAGCTGCCAGGAGCTGGGGCTGGTTCCAGTGGCCAAGCTGGCAGCAGCCCTAGGAAGCTCTGCTATAGGAGCAGCTGTGACAATGTTAATTGTAGCTGCACCTGTGGATCATCTGTATATGCACAAATTTACAGGGGACGGGTTAAGAAGGATGCAACCCAATGGGATCAGCACCAGATGCTGATGTACACACCTGTCACCTGATAAGGACAGAGTTATGAAGCTGCACAGCCCACCTGCCTGTATCGTGGTGCACCTGTGGAAAGGTCAGGGGGGTTCCCAGCACCACTATCATTATTTTCTGGCCTTGGAAAGTGACTGCTCCACAGCCCAAGATTTAATCTCTCTAAAATTCCCAGGCTTGGGACCTCTGCCATTTAAAAATCCCTGGTTGAAAAGTTCCTGACAGGTAAATCTTTTCAGTCCAGGCTGTGAGTCTGCTATTTCTTTTGTCCATTGTGTAAACAATGAATTTTGGGGGAAACTTTTAGAATGCGGTTGTTCAGAGATACAAGCCAAGTGTCTGGGGTGGAAGTCTCAGAGCTGCCCAGAGGCTGACTCTGCTGGTTCAGTGTAAAACAACTAAAATTACATGGTGGTTTATTTGCTATGTGGCTTAGATACCAAAACTTATGTGGCTACAATGTAAGCATCTAAAAGTGCAGAAGATATTTGAGCTCACATAGCTGATGAAGATGTAGGCAAAATAATCAGTGGAGTTTCTCTGCTTTGCAGCAAATTAAATAACTCTTTGGACTGATGGACTCTGTTGATGGATTTTCCATCAACTAAACTGGGCACTTGGACACCTGGCTTCCATGTATAGATCTGTATGCAGTCACTCATGTATAGGTTCCTTTAATCAGGACCTGAATCCTACCATAAATGAATAGAAAAGAGAGCCCGGGGACTGATAGAAACAGGCTTTCTCAGCCTAAATAAGAAAAGATTGAAGGGGAGTACTGCTAGTCTTCAAATACACTGAGGAGTGCTACCAAGAATAACATTTTTTTCATCTCTCTGGGGAATGCGATGAGAAAAGATGGATTTTAGTTGCAACAAGGAGGATTTAAGATTGACATAGTGAAAAACTTGATAATGAAACGCTGAATAGATTTACTGGGAAGGATGTAGAGCTGACAACATTGGAGGTATTTGTCAGCAAGTTATAGATAAATATTTGTTGTGGATGGGAGAGAGGATTGGCTGAAATTCCTTCCAGTTCAGTGACTAAAATGCGAGGTCACTTCACTGTTGTAGTATAACTAAGAGGCAATATATAAAACACTACACAAATCATGCATTTACAGAGACAGTTTCTCACCCTGGGACTGGGGATGTCGTCAGGTCGTGATAGTCCCCGTTTGTAGCTTGCTGACTACGCTTATGTTTTCCTAAAGATGCTGCTATAACAACAAACACGATACAGCTTTCTGGAACAGTGGAAAAGCAGTTCAGTTTCCAAAGACTTAAGCTACTTATAAAACTAAGTGTAAGCCATCTATAAAGACAAGTGGCATGAACATTTCTTGTAGCACTTCTGTTGTTGAAAGGAATCCCATTCGCCATTTTGAGGTTGTAGGCCATCTTGTGGTGCAGGAGATGCTTATGAAGTTGCAGGAGTCCTACTGAAACCTGTGTGATCTAGTGACTGTATGACACATCATGTCTTTTGTGTGAGAGAAATTTGGCTGAGAATTTGCAAAATTCACATCAGGAATGCTCAGATACTGGATTTTCCTGGGAAAAAAAAAAAAGAAATCTTCAAAGGCGTTTGACAAAAAGTCGTTTAAGCCTTGTGAACTGCTGAAACAGCATGTTTGGGTAGGGCTATCTACTGTAGCTATTATAAATATCAAGCAATATATTACTGTGGCTGTGTTATCTCTGACAAGATTAAGTGCATTCCTGTCATAGAGAATTTTCCAATAAAGATTTCATTGCCTGTTCCCCACATACAAAATGATAAGTGACCCTGATATTTCTCAGCTCCACTTTATCAATAAAAATTGTTCTGGTTGGATTATTTCTGTTTGTCTCCTAATGAAGTGACATTTTGTGATGTGTCAGTCAATTCTGGACTTCAGAAACTCAAATCCACATCCTTAGAGTTGTAGATATATACCACACACTGAAATATGCTGTGCTGTGCTTTTAATCTGTTTTACTCATAAAAGGATAAATCACCCATTAAAAATAATTACTGAGGTAAGGGAATAGATTACTTGATGAACCAGATTGCTCACAGTGAATCATACCACCACTTGCTGAAACAGGCGTCTGATGATATAGAATTGGAGACATCAAAACTGATTTAGGAAGAGACACTGGCAATGTTAAATCAAAGTTACTGCTTAGAGAGCAGAATATATGCTCTACTGGATAGATATTCTCAGGACTGCTTGGGGTCCCATGAATATTAAAATACTCTATGGCACATGTGAAAAATGCAGCACAAAGTCCTAACAATGCATGTTGACCTGAACTCGTGACAGCAGCTGCTGCATCGAAGCCTGCTATCGTGGTCTTTTCATCATCCGTTCAACCTCATGTACCAGTTTCCAGAGAAACTCATTAATGCTGTGATAAACCCTTAATGGTAAATTGGGTCCAGCACAATCAGATCTGTCGTGCTTTCTGTTGGCATGGGAGAGCTTACCCAGAATAAAAGTTACCTGTTGGCTTCTTTGTAGGTTGGGGAAGCTTATGATCACTGAGACTAGTTTCCAGGGCTTCTTGTGAGATGTGAATCTTGTTTTAAAAATACTGTTAGCAATGGGGGTGGCTTGGGAAATGCTAGAAGGAGACTGCGGCCACAGAATTAGACGCCTGAAATATCTGACCATTCCTGGCTTGGAGTACTTTGCACTGCTGGTGGTGGTAACTGATGGACATTGCAACCACAGTTACACCTCCACCGGGAGCAGACCAAAGCATGTCTTATTCCCCAAGCATGAGAGGAAAAAGATGGAAAACTGCATAGGAATGGCTGAGACTGGTGAGGTTGTATGGTTTAGACTGTGGAATTTTCTATCTAAAGTAAGGCATGGAGCAAAGTGAAGAGCCAAGAAAATGGAGCAGTGAGCTGTGACTGGAGAACTGACACTATGACATGAAGGAATGAATGATTCCCTCTGTCCAGACAAAGACCCACTGGTTCTTCTTAGACCAGGGGTTATTCTGGTAGCCTTAGACTAACAAGACTAGGAAGTTCTACATGACTCTGCAGCAGCTACTGCCAATAGAGCTGCAGCTGCTTTCCTAGGTGACATAGTTTTCACTGCCTGTTATGATGTCAAGTGTGTTAAATTTATGATGCAATGTGTTTATTTTAATGTGCAGTGTCTGCATCTCAGCATATATTTCAATCTTTAATGTAGCCATCTCATTGTATTATAACACTTTGCATATTTACTCACAGGCTCTCTGAATGGAGAGTTGAACTGTATCTTGCAGAATTTTTACTAATTAAATAGATTGTGTGTTTTGCTGGCAGTGTGTTGTGAACATTAACTTCTGAAAGCTTTTTCATTTGTCTTTGTCTCATTCCTTGGCATTATGATTACTGCAATTTTATATGTGATAAGACTTTACAGCAAGTTAGACTGTACGTCAGAAATTCCTGCCTGCAGCAATCTGCTACACTAGATAGAAGTTTAATGGGATTCATAATGTTCACTCACTCTCTCTCTTCATCAGCATTTCCTTCCTCCTCTTGACTGAAGGTTTTATTTGTGTCTCTCCATATTCTGTTTGGATGGTGGGGAGGGGGGCAGCAGTCGTTTTTGATTTCCTGCTTTAACCTTGACTCTGAAATGCACCTTTTTGTTGGGAAGAAGAGGACTTTATGCGGTGTTTCAAAAAGGCCTGGATGCTAGAGGAGCTTGCAGCTATGGATTTGATATGTGCTCTCACAAGTGATACTGACAAACCTTGGCCTGTTAGGATGTGTGCAAGTTCTGCAGGCTTAGTGAACCAGGATGGCCATCCTCAGCTTAATCTCCAGCAAGAATCAGTCTCCTCCAATTTTATGAAGGACGTCCTTCTTTTTCCTTCTCCTGGTGGCCTTGTCACCTGATGACATGCCTGTTTGTGTACATATGCATTTTGTAGCCCCTCTAAACACTCTGACACTTTTTTATGCTTGTTAGGCTCTTCTGTTTCTTTAAGGTAGGGAGCTGCTATGGTAAGTTTTACTTTTTGAATTGATTTTTTTTTTTTTTCCTCAGGCAAAATAAGATCAATCAAATCATATTGCTAATAAAATTGATAAAGAACCAATAAAAGCACAGTGACACACCATCTGGCACACTGAAGATGAATGACAAGAAAACCAAGTCACTGCTCAAATCTTAACCTTCCTTATCACATTAGAAGCTCATTCACACTTCATAATAGCCCAACATTTCATTTCGGCTACTGAGATTAATGCCAAAGAATACATAATCACACAATAATTCTCTGTATCTTTCTATCCAGATGCATGGAGTGGAGTCATCAAAACAAACAGATCAGCCATTTATTCCCCCTCATACACCATATTCGCTAGCACTGCATCAGCAGCAATCGAAACAGAACCTCTGCAGTTAGAGAGGATCCTGCTGTTAAACAAAAGGCATCTGAAAACAGCAGATTTTCCAAAGTGTCACAATTATTTAGGAGCTGAACTCTTGTTAAAGTCCAAAAAATTTCAGCCTGTAACTTGTGTGGCCTCAAGCTCTTGACCAATTGATGTACTTCTGAAATATTCACCTGACCCTGCCAAAAAGGATGTTAGTACAGAATATACAATTGAGACTTGGATGCAGATCCGATATGATGGCACCCCACAGCAGCCAATGGAGCTATATCTTGCCAAGGGATGATTTTGGCTTTCAACCTTCAGGAGTAAATTGCAAAAGTCAAATAGGGGTTCTTGATGCTTATTGCAAGTCATAGCACTCAACAATCATGTCTATAACATGAGTGACCTTTTGGAAATTGCATACGAATATATCCCTAATATGAATCATGACCCTGATGCACCCTGCAAATGTGTGATATTCTAAAAAAATATTGACAAGTGGTCAGTGTAATCATAGCAGACAGGGCTGGAGACTTGACTGCATATTTCAAGTATAGATTGGTAAAGGTTTCTCCATTACACCTGTCTTGGTGCTGACCGTTCCTCTAGTAATGTAGGATATCAGGTAACACCCATCTGCTGATGTATAGTGTACTGTTCACAATTCCGGTGACAGGTTATGGTCATCTATCACTGCAAGTCCTAATCAGGGTGCCACTGTGCTTGTGATGTGTTGGTGTAATACATCTGGAGGAATGCAGTGAGGATTACATACTGACACAGCTGGCAAATGCATATGCCCTGTGTGCTTATAGATGTGTGTATGTACACACACACATAGCTGTGTACTGTTGCTCTTTTTGGCTTTAGATTAAAATTGTATTGATGTTTATAGTGTAGCCCCAGCCTCCTGGAAGAGAGGGATATTTATCTCTTGAGATGCTGGACTACCAAGGCAATCCTTGGTGCATCTGCCCTAGGGAATGATATGAATTTGGACATATAACTCTAGGGAGATTGTTATAATGAGTGTGCTATGTGAGTCTTCAGGCATAATTTAGACAAATTGCCTTATTTAATATTTAAATAAAACAAATTTGATCTTAATGTAAACAGAAGTAACCATGTTTGGGTACAGCCAGGCTTTATATGGACATTTTAGGTCCAGAGATATTAAATGGCCACTAAAACATTTATTAAACCTCACAGTAAACACCCAATGTCTTAAAAAGTTGTCTTACCACGAGATCTCAGTGAGTAGATTTACCTGGGGAGATGTGGTCAAGCACAGCATGCTGCTTGGTGCAATACATTTGTTAATGACCTAAAAGAACAGATCAGCTCATTATTAGCAAGGTTTGCAGTTCAGAGCAATAGTTGGCAGTGGTGAATAATGGTAAGGGAAGGACAGTTCTACATTGTTTTGTAAGCTGGAATGATTTAAATAGCAAGTGCTTTTAATGTAACCAAATGCCAGCATATGCTTCTGGGAAGTGGAGCTGTGCACTTACAGGATGTGGGGCTGCCTCCTGGAAGGCATCGCCTCGGGGAGAGGATGGGAGGTCATGGCCAATAAACAACACACCACGGCTGTGCAATATAACCGTGTGCTAAGAGAAGTAATGGGAACCTCAGATGTATAACCATGGGGAAATTAAATAAAAGGGGGGAAAGTTATATTACAGCTGTTTGCTGCAATAATATGTCTATTTGTCAGAAGTGATTGTGTGGCCTGTATAAAGGCGCAGTGCAGTTAATTACTACTAGAATAATTGCAGATATTTTTCAAAATTATTTGAGTTCAGGAAAAAAAAAGTTTACTTACAAGAGGAAAATTACTCAAAAAATAATGATGCATCACACTCATTGGCTGTAAGCATCCATGTGGGGAAGAAAATATTGATGGCAGAGGACTGGTGAAAAGGAAAAGGTAAAGCCCTAGTGAGATCTGGTTTCTGGAACTTCAGGCTGGACATATTCAGGGTAATGACACGAAATAACTTTATGGAATAGCAGCCCTGACAATGATGCAGCTAATGATCTTGTGGACTCTCCATCACTGCTGGATTTCTCTAGGTAAATTATGCTCAATTCAAGCAGAAGTTATGCAGGAATTACCAGGTGAAATGTTATGCCCTGTGTTACGGTGCTGTCATACTCACTGATCATAATGTTCCCTTCTGGCACTACAAATCTATCAGCCTAAGAAATGCATGAGCAGAGGGCAGATGTGGTACAGCTACTGCATTCTTAAGTGGAGAGAGCTGTCTGGGTCATCTCTCGGGAAGAGAGACTGTGTTAGGCTGGGGACGTGGACAGAGGTGAGAGCTGACCTTTGGCTTGTTCACAGTGACAGAATTTGAAAAAACTTTTTTTTTTTTTTTTTTTTTTTTTTATTTTTTTTTTTTTTTTTTCCCAGAACTACATCTTTTCCTGCCAGTCCTAGGAAGCCTTGCTTCTGTGAAGGTCTGCTGTATGCAGCACTGTGCCACCCCCTGCTATCAATGCTCCTCTTAATGCAGCCCAGAATACCTTGTAGGCCTTCTTGCCTACAAGGGCCTACTGCTGGTTCATGTTCAGCTTCATGTCCAGCAGGGCCCTTAGGACCTTTCCAGCTGGTCAGCCTCCAGTAGGTACTGGTGCCTGGGTTGTCCCTCCACAGGGGCAGAGCTTGGTGCTTGCTTTCCTTGAGCTGCACGAGGTTCATGTTGGTTCACCTTGCCAGCCTTGCTGAGGACTATCTGGAGGGCAGCACAGCACTCCTCCCAGCTTTGTAGAGTCTGCAAGCTTGCCTACTGATTCACTAGCTCGAGCTGGTGGACTTGGATGTTGGAGGGCCAACCGTATCCTGGGGTGCATCCAGCACGGCATCGCTAGTCGGACGAGGGAAGTGATCGTTCTGCTCTACTCTGCGCTGGTGCGACCTCACCTTGAGTACTGTGTGCAGTTCTCGGCACCGCAGTACAAAAAGGACATTCAGCTGTTGGAGAGTGTCCAGAGGAGGGCGACAAAGATGGTGAAGGGCCTGGGGAGGAAAACATAGGAGAAGCAGCTGAGGTCACTGGGCCTGTTCAGCCTAGAGAAGAGGAGGCTGAGGGGGGACCTCATCGTGTTCTACAACTTCCTCGCGAGGGGGAGTGGAGAGGCAGGTGGCCTATTGTCCATAAACACCAGTGATAGGACCCGCGGGAACGGGGTGAAGCTGAGGCAGGGGAAGTTTAGATTAGATATCAGGAGGAGATTTTTCACTGAGAGGGTGGTTGTGCACTGGAACAGGCTCCCCAGTGAAGTAGTCACTGCACCAAGCCTGTCTGAATTCAAGAAATGTTTGGACTGTGCACTTAGTCACATGGTCTAAACTTTTGGGTAGACCTGTGCGGTGCAAGGAGTTGGACTTGATGATCCTTATGGGTCCCTTCCAACTCGAGATATTCTATGATTCTATGATTTTATGACTTTCTGCCATTAAAAGCATCTCTCAACATTTTCAGCAATGTGAGGAAGGTGTCATGCCCACGCAGCCTGGTTTCTGCAGGGCTGTGAGCTGAATGCCACAACTGGGAGACCTCTACAGAGCTGGGTCTGTGTGACAGCAGCCCCCTGGCAAGAGGCAATCAGTGGGCCGGGAAGACATGTCTCCAGGAGGAGACTAATGGTTCCTGTGAATTTTGAGCTGTCAAAAATGGCCTAACCCCTGCACCCCTTCCTTCTGCAAGGCTAGACTAGAAGACCAGCACTTGGGCTAATCCCACCTGTGGTCATAGCTACTACCCCTTGCAGCTGATTTCAACTATCAGCAGGTTAACATGGAGCGAGCTGGTGCAGACACATCCTGTGGGCTGCCAAGTCTCACAGAGGTACTAGCTCAGATCCTAAGAGCACTAAATTGCTCTTAGCACAGTGATAAACCAAGGCTTACAGACTCTGCCTCTTGGTGAAGCTCTTGTCTTTGGAGGTAGGGCTGTGCTGCTCTGGAGCCCGAGTGGTCGTTGTTTACTCTGGTATTTCTGCTCTGCCCATCATGACACCACGTGGACACACTACTAGATTCTTTTCAGACTCACTAAATCCCAGCAGTACTCTGGGACTGAATGGAGAGCTGTGTTCTCAGCTCCCTGGAAAATGAGGGCTGTTATATTGTCACATCAACAATTGGGCAGGCATTTTTGCAGGCAAGTAATACTAGATCAGGTGGGAAGATTGAAAGGTGCAACCAATAAAAGGAACAAAGCAACTGGGATGGAAAATTGTTGCGCTGCAGACTAATTGCAAAGCAGTTATAGATGTAAAGCACAAGTCAAACAAAGCAAGTAGAGAAAAGATAGGTTGATAGACAAGGAAAGAAATGCAAAGTGCAGGAACAAATGTAATTTCCACAGGAAGCTTTATGAAGAATTATTGCCCTGAGGTAAAGAATCTGAGTCTGTAAGAAATAGCCAATAAAGCAGAAATAAGGTATTTCATTATTTGAAGAGGTTAAGGTGTAGAAGCAACATCTGTGACTGCCCTCTAATATCAGTAGAGAGATCTGAGTGCCATTATTCCCCCGGATAACCTTGAGACACCTCTGGGGCTTCTCCAGCCTACAAAATGAGACCGGCAGTAGCCTGCCCAGTTGACAAAATGATTGCAGGTCCTTCTCCATAATTCAAGAACTCAGGACAGTGAGAAATTTAGAGATAGAAAATGTGAACTGGAAGGCTGAATGAATTTGATGAATGCTTAACTTGTGAAATGTATTGCCCTGGGCTGTCATGGTGCCCGCCACATTGAGACAATGATTGAAAAAATAGTAATAAGGAAGAAGGCTACATTATATTGACAGGTTGACATTACAGCTGAGCTTGCCTGGCCTATTGAGCTGCTGTAGGCAGCACGTACCAGTTCTTTTTTTCAGCTACCAGGCTCGTGAAACGACTGTCATCTGTTCAATACAGGTAGCAGCTCCTGCAGTGTTCACAGGTAATCTTCCTGTCACTGCAACTACTTGGCAATTCCCACTGTAAGACTGTCAGATGAAGTTGGCATAACTTTTCCAGACATTAATAATTAGAGGGAAACTGTCATTGATTCAAGGAGGGTGGATTGGTGATTTCTGTGTTCCTTAGCTTGTATCTCAACAATGTCCAGTTCAGGCATGGGTTTGTGAAAATGGGCTTGTTTTGGGGTGTACTTGGGACACCCAAGGCCAGTTGCCTTCAGCTGTTGGCATATTCCTAGTGCCATAGTTTTTCTAATTGCTGCAAAAGGTTCCAGCACATAGTTACAGAGGCTGTGTGTGCAGGATTTTTGTTTCCAGGGAAAGAGGAGTTTGATGTCTTTCCCTCCTGGTGACTGGTTCAGAAGATGGAAACCCTTCACATATACTAATGCCTGATCTAAAGCTTACTGAGCTAATGGCTGTCATCTGATGAAAATCACTTCTGGAAAGCTGCTTAACAAATTCCTAAAGAATACTGATGTTTTGCAGACTTCATGCCGTCCTGTACTAGATGAAGGTCCCTGGAGAACTTACCCAACAATTCCATGTGGAAACACCTGCCTTATGTACAGAAAAGCTCTCTGAAAAAAAAAAAAAAAAAAAAAAAAAAAAAAAGAAAGAAAAGATATTGGAGATCTTCTTGTTTTGCTAACTTGTCTATTTAATACAAAGAAAACTGTGCTGATTATCAATCTGAAGGTGGCTGAAATAGTTTATACTATTAACTAGACTGAATGAACAGTTCATAAATATATGAAAATGGCCATACAAGGTCAGATCAAAAGTTCATCCATGTCTGTTTTTGACATGGTCAGTAAGGGTTGCATAGGAAAAATATAGCACAAAAGAGCAAGCAGACAATATGACCTCTTTACTGCCAGCTGTCTACGGCTTTCTTATAATCACAGAATCACAGAATTTCTAGGTTGGAAGAGACCTCAAGATCATCGAGTCCAACCTCTGACCTAACACTAACAGTCCCCACTAAACCATATCCCTAAGCTCTACATCTAAACGTCTTTTAAAGACCTCCAGGGATGGGGACTCCACCACTTCCCTGGGCAGCCCGTTCCAATGTCTAACAACCCTTTCGGTAAAGAAGTTCTTCCTAAGATCCAACCTAAACCTCCCCTGGCGCAACTTAAGCCCATTCCCCCTCGTCCTGTCACCAGGCACGTGGGAGAACAGACCAACCGCCACCTCGCTACAGCCTCCTTTGAGGTACCTGTAGAGAGCGATAAGGTCACCCCTGAGCCTCCTTTTCTCCAGGCTGAACAATCCCAGCTCCCTCAGCCGCTCCTCGTAGGACTTGTTCTCCAGGCCCCTCACCAGCTTCGTCGCTCTTCTCTGAACTCGCTCAAGCACCTCGATGTCCTTCTTGTAGCGAGGGGCCCAAAACTGAACACAGTATTCGAGGTGCGGCCTCACCAGAGCCGAGTACAGGGGGACGATCACCTCCCTAGCCCTGCTGGTCACACTGCTTCTTATACAGGCCAGGATGCTGTTGGCCTTCTTGGCCACCTGAGCACACTGCTGGCTCATATTCAGCCGACTGTCAACCATCACTCCCAGGTCCTTCTCTGCCTGGCAGCTCTCCAACCACTCATCTCCCAGCCTGTAGCTCTGCTTGGGGTTATTGCGTCCCAGGTGGAGGACCCGGCACTTGGCCTTGTTGAACTTCATACCGTTGACCTCAGCCCATCGGTGCAGCCTATCCAGATCCTCCTGCAGAGTCTTCCTACCCTCGAGCAGATCGACACACGCACCTAACTTGGTGTCATCTGCAAACTTACTGAGGGTGCACTCGATCCCCTCATCCAGATCATTGATGAAGATATTAAAGAGGACCGGCCCCAGCACCGAGCCCTGGGGAACGCCACTAGCGACCGGCCTCCAACTGGATTTGACTCCATTTATCACGACTCTTTGGGCCCGGCCATCCAGCCAGTTTCTAACCCAACGAAGCGTGCGCCAGTCCAAGCCAAGAGCAGCCAGTTTCCTGAGGAGAATGCTGTGGGAAACGGTGTCAAAAGCCTTGCTGAAGTCAAGGTAGACCACATCCACAGCCTTTCCCTCGTCCACCCAGCGCGTCACTTTGTCATAGAAGGAGATCAGGTTCGTCAAGCAGGACCTGCCCTTCATAAACCCATGCTGACTGGGCCTGATCACCTGCTTGCCCCGCAAGTGCTGCGTGATGACTCTCAAGATAATCTGCTCCATGAGCTTCCCTGGCACTGAGGTCAAACTGACAGGCCTGTAGTTTCCCGGGTCAGTCCTCCGGCCCTTCTTGTAGATGGGCGTCACGTTTGCTAGCCGCCAGTCAACTGGGATCTCCCCCGATAGCCAGGACTGTTGATAAATGATGGTAAGCGGTTTGGTCAGCTCATCTGCCAGTTCTCTCAGTACCCTCGGGTGGATCCCGTCCGGCCCCATCGACTTGTGCACTTCCAAGTGCCGTACCAGGTCACCAACCATTTCTTCATGTATAGTGAGGGCCACATCCTGCTCCCCATCCCCTTCTACCAGTTCAGGGAATTGGGTATCCAGAGAACAACCGGTATTGCCGCTAAAGACTGAGGCGAAGAAGGCATTAAGCACCTCCGCCTTTTCCTCATCTCTTGTAACTAAGTTTCCCCCCGCATCCAGTAAAGGATGGAGATTCTCCTTAGTCCTCCTTTTTGTATTGATGTATTTATAAAAACATTTTCTGTTATCTTTAACGGCAGTAGCCAGATTGAGCTCCAGTTGAGCTTTAGCTTTTCTAATTTTGTCCCTGCACAGCTTCGCAACATCCTTATAGTCCTCCTTAGTGGCCTGCCCACTTTTCCAAAGATTATAAACCCTCCTTTTCCTCCTAAGCTCCAGCCACAATTCTCTGTTCAGCCAGGCTGGTCTTCTGCCCCGCCAGCTCGTCTTTGGGCACGTGGGGACAGACCGTTCCTGCGCCATTAAGATTTCCCTCTTGAAGAGCGCCCAGCCTTCCTGGACTCCTCTGCCCTTCAGTACCGCCTCCCAAGGGACTCTGCCAACCAGTGTCCTCAGCAGCTCAAAGTCAGCCCTCCGGAAGTCTAATACAGCGGTTTTACTGGTCCCCTTCCTGGCCTCGCCAAGAATAGAGAACTCCACCATTTCGTGGTCACTCTGCCCAAGACAGCCCCCGACAATCACATCCTCCACCAGTCCTTCCCTGTTTGTGAAGAGAAGGTCTAGCGGGGCGCCACCCCTGGTGGGCTCACTAACCAGCTGCGTCAGGAAGCTATCTTCCACGCTCTCTAGAAACCTCCTAGACTGCTTTCTCTGGGCTGTGTTGTGCTTCCAAGCATACACTTACATACATACATACATACATACACTGTATAAGCATACACTTTTTTATTTTGTAGTTTACCTTCTTTACCTCTTTTTTTTTTTTTTGTAGTTTACCCTCTTACCTTCACAAACAGAACCTGGTGCTGAACTCAGCAGTCACACGCTAGATTTAGATAAGAAAGTCTGATGTTTCCTTTGGGCTGGGTCAGTGAAAAGTCATCCCTAGGCCAACCTGCCATATTGATAAAATGCCCTTTCTGCAGGAATAGTCCAGATTTGGAGATCTTCAGTGGCTAGATTTAGGGACAATTAAAGACTAGATAGGATTGACTGGCTCTCTCAGAATTGTGAGATACAGATTTCATATTCTGTAAGAGTGAAGATAGTCCTGTTTGAATTTTCAGGGATTATATATTCACTAAGAAATAAACACCCTTTCAATGTTTCAAAAAGACACCCTTCAATGTTTCAGTAAAAAACGGAAGCCTTGATGATATAATGAAGCTGATGTACTAAAGCAAATGAAATTTTGGCCAGTGAATGCTCGAGGCTCAGCTAATCAGTGGTTTAAAACCAAGAGTGTTTATTCTTTTCATTACTGTAAATACAATAAAACTTGCTATAAATTGTGCTGGTCGTGTATGGTCAGATTATTTGTGGGATTGATTGCTACATGGACTAGAATTACATTACCTTAGGTTATTGGATTACATATCATGTCTTGCTGCATTTTAATATAATTTTGTTTAAATGCAAATGCTAAAATAAATGATAGTTTTTGCTTTAGGGCTGTGGATTAGTTATTCAAGATGATCTTACTATTAACTGTGCAGGGAAGATAAATTGGTTAAAAGAAAAACTTGACATCTTATCAATTTTTTCTATATAGAGGCTTTAGTGGAAAAAAAAATGCTTGTTACAGCAGTTTCCTTTTAGTTCCTTAATCATGTGTTAAATAAGTCTGTACTTGGAGTTTAATATGGAATTTTAAAGGGCTTAGACCTGATGAAACCTGAGAAATCACTGCATGCAGGGCAGTGGCACTATGGCAGTGGCAGGATAAGTGGTGTTGCAATAGGAAAAACTGAAACACGGCACACTGGAGTTCCTCATTCCCAAAGACAAACTTATCAAAGCATTTATGGTACTTGATGGCACCAAATTTTGGGTGCCAGGGATTCACAAGACAGGCTGGTAACTGCTTTGTCTGTCCAGGCTGGATGAACAGATAGATGCTGCTTAGAGCTGGGCCAGATGGGGGAAGAAGATGGGAGTGACAGAAAATGCTTTAATCACCTTATTTGTCCTTGGAAGGCCAAATATTTTTCTCCCCCTTCTGTGGCTGTGCCATGGCTTTGTGAAGAAGCAGCTTGCTCTTGTCCCAGGGAACAGTGACATTTTACAACTCAGTATGAAACTTCTGAGACAGCAAACTGGGAAGGTTGGAGAATGGGACAGAGAAAAATGAAATGATAATGCAATTTAGAGAAGAAAAACATGGAACAAAACATGGCTTCACTAGAAGGACTAAGCATATAGTGGTAGGAGGGGGGTGAGAGTGAGATCATGGGTGTTGTTGCATGGAGCCCAGGGACAAGAAGGCTTTGCCTCTGCCCTCCCCAGGCTAGCATGCCTTGAATTTTCTGGTCTCCATGGGCAGGTCATAGCTGGGAGACACTGATGGACTGGATAGAATTGAAACACAGAGAATAATAAGGGCTGTATGGCAGGATTTATGAAGAAAAGTTAAGCACCAAATGTGCACTATTTGTCTCTGTGACAGCCTGACATTAGAGCAGTGTAAATACAGATGAAAAGGAAGAGGTGTCATTTAACATAATAGAAAGATGCCATGAGCAAGGGCTTTCCCTGGGCCTTACTTCAAGCAAGTCTGCGCATTAATTGAGATTAAACTCAGCCCCTTCTTCATGCCTGGGTGCTGCTGAGACACCCTCCCTTGGCCTGTTCCCGATCCCTCCCTGCAGGGAAGTCGCTCTCAGTCACCTCCCGGTGTGGTGGAGAGGGAGCCCCTCTGCCTTCTGGGAGCCAGCAAACTCCCTTCCCATTTCTGCAGAGGCTCATTGTAAATCTCCATAATCACTGCTCTCCTACAGCCCGTAGCTCAGGTGATATCTGAGTGCTAGCTATTGAGGCTGTTATCTCCAGTGCTCCAAGCAAACTTTGCTTTCTGCAATGGCAGAGGATGACCTGGGTACACTTAGCCCTGAGCAACCACCTAGCCAGCAAAATGGCTCATAAAATTACCAAACCTTAGAGAAAACTTTGGTCATCATCAGGCAGAAAGAAAAACCCATGCACCAGAACAGGACTTTCCTGTGAGCAGGAATTATGCCTCCCCTCTAAGACTGCAGCCCTGTTTCCAGACCTCACCATTGATGCTCAAGCATCACAGCTGCCTGAAAGCTCCTACGGCTCAGAGCAAGGCAGCGGATGCTCAGCTATTAGGAAAACATCCAGAAGTAGTAATTTCCCATTATTCCTTAGATTGCATTTTAATTATTGACAGGCAAACAGCCAGCACTGGATGGTGATGACTGCAGGGAGCTGGAGTGCCCAAAGGCATTCTGCAGTAGGGGGTTAAATTTTGTTAATGACCTGAGCTTGTGCCAAACTCACTGCCACTTATCACGAGTGACACTAACTAGACTTGGAGGCTCTTTCAGTTAAGTACTTACACTTTATTTACACAAGGCATTTCATATATTGCTGCTCAGAAAATACAAAAATGCACAGAGAAGAAATAAGAATGGGTGAGTACCTCTGGATGGTCGACCAATTTCTTTCCTCACATTGCAGAGTTATTTTTCTGCAGCTGGGGAATAAATTAGCTCTTACATAGTCACAGCTATCTCAGAAAACTTTTTTTTCTTTTTTTTTTTTTTTCCTTCTGTTACTTGTCCTTCTTCCAGGAAAGAATTTTACTAGGGCATTTGGATATACATTTTTTTTTTTTAAACAGTAATGTTATGATTTTGGGGTTCTTTTTGTAAGTGTCAATGTCTCTGCTTTATTTTTTCTTAGTGCACCAGTCCAAGGAGTCACACAGACAGTTTACATTCATAGCCTCCCTCAACAAAGTCTCCTGTGAGATGTCAGCTTCCTTTTGGGAAACAAAATCCAACTCCTCCACACCTTATTTTCACCCTTAGGATTACAGCTTGGCACATCTGTCTTCTACTTTTACCCTTACCACTGGTGTGTTAAATTCAGAGATCCACCTGTCCATTTCAAATCAGTTTTCATCCTTCCCTTCCCTGCTTTTGGAAAACCCTCTTTCTTTTACTACTTGAGGTCTTTCAGCAAACCCTTATGCTATTCACCCTTCCCGGAACTCTTGGTAGGTTCTTGTGCCTCCCATATCAAAGAGAATGGTGCTGCTGCCACCAGAGATGATGATACCACCAATTTCTTGGCCATGAGGAGATTTTCCACAGGACTGCCAATTTTTTCCTAATTCTTACATCCAAAATAAACGAGTGCAGTAGTGACAATATATCATGGCAGTGACAATATGTTCAGGAGGTGACCCAAATGCATGTCATGTCTCAGTTGCTCAGTAGATATTGCATCAGTAGATGATGCTAGCAGGATGGTCATTTCAGCTCGTCATTCTTGTGGCCAAGGCTGTTGGGTTGGTTGGCAGAGGAAAAAGGGACTGAATTGTCAGGCAGTCACATTCAGCATCAGCCTTGTATCTGGGTAGCTTCCCCTGCTCCTTGAGCAGTGGACATCTTTGCAATTCCTTGCAAGGTGAATGCCAGGAGATTGAAGAAGATCTAAAATGCATGTTTACTGCTTACACCCACACAGCTCGATTACAAAGCCCAAACTCTTAAGCAGGATTTAAGACTGAGAAGTATGAGATAAAAAGTTCTGTGGCTCTTTGCTTTAAATCAAGAGAGCAATCATCTATAAAGGCAGTCTATTTTCCATGTTTTATCTTCTGAGAAGAAGTGAATGGCTGATAAATTTATAGAAGTTAACACAAACAGGTAATTTCAAAGAAAATTTACACCACCCTCAAGAAATCCCTTCTGCTCATATTTGGCTGTCCACCAAATGTCTTGCAGAAGGCCCACTATTAACTCTGTTTTGATTCATCTTCCAGTTCTTCACAAAAAAGTATGCCTAATCCCTCTCTTCAGGTTAACTCCAACTTTATTCTGAAGGGTGCACAACCAGGGAGAGGAGCTACATTTGATCATTACAGGAATATTCAATCCACATGTGTCCTAAATGCTACAAAAGAATAAGCAAAGTCTATTCTGTCAAATGGATTTTATCCATAATGTGAATCAGAATGAATGTCAGAACCATGCTGGCCATCTGTTCATTAATATATTTCTCCACAATGTTTACTGTGTTGTGTGAGGCCATGGGACCACTGCACTATGGCTGATCTGTTGGAAGAAAGAAATGGGGCTTCCTTTCCTACATCAGCCCCAGTATTCCCACATCTCCACCTTGTCCATGGGTTTCTTTGGCCTCTGGGTCTCTGGCTGCACTACCTGCACACTGGATGGGTCATCTTGTACTTATACCGTCCTCATCTTCAGTGGTATTTACCATGATGTCAGAAGCAGACACGCAAAATGGACCAGATGATCTACGGCCATTACTATGCAAAGATGTAGACATCCAGTGTCTTGGTAGCCCCACTGTCCCTGACAGGTATGAAGTCTGCACTTCTCACTCGGTCAGTCATATCTGAAATGGTGGCCTCTTTCTCCCTGGGGGAGTCATTCATGAACCTCCTGAGAGGGACCTATAGGGAATATGAGCTCACTCTATGCCTTTTGCTTGAGACAGAGAACAGGCAAGAGGTGAAAAGTCTGTCACTTTGCTGAGTTAGTATAACAAGCTGTATACCTGTGGCTACATAGTCTTAATAACCCCAGATGTTAATGCTCTTGGGTTGTTTTTATTTTTTATTTTCATTTTTTTTTCTACTTCTACCATATAAATAAAGGGCTAAGTGCAATGCGCAGCATTAGTGATCTTGTTTTATATTAGTTTGGTCAAAGCAGGAGAGGACACTGTATAAACCACCTAATTGAACGATAGGCTTTGTGCTTTGTGTTCAGCCCACTACCTTGCCTATTTTCTTATCCTGGTAATAGACTCCTAGTAAAGTAAAATAAAGCTTAATAAAACTTACACTTGAAAAAGTAATTTGCCTGGACTATTGATTTAATTAACTCGAGTCCATTTGTTTAAGCACTATTTGTGTTCTAAATGCATAGCACAGAACCTACAGAAGAGTGTTTTCACTGCACTGGAGTACCTTGCTGCAGCAAGGTGAGTTATGGAGAAAAAGTAAAGTTTCCCCTTGCAGGCACCCTGTTGAAAATCTAAGCACTGAAGGGCTAAAATAACCCATCCATGACCTCCACCTCCATGTGGTTTAACACAAGCACTAATGCCTATGCACTGGAAGCCCCTTGAGTACTTGTTTTACTGGAACATGTGTTTCTAGTAGAGAGTTGGCAGCTTTATATAAATGGAGATTTTGTTTGAAATTAGCTGGCTTTCCTTATAATTTCAATAAAAAGAACCTTTAAAAGACGATGCTCTGCAAAGCTTATGCCTATTCTAACAAATCCCTCTCTTTTTTTGGTTAAATTTACTCAGCTCTATTGTTTTTTAATGCCAATACCATTTCATTAGCTGTGAGTCACTTTATCCATCAGATCTGCTTGAATATGTGTTCTGGAAGACTTCATCTGCGAAAGATCTTTGAGGGAGAGGTGGAAAGAAAGGTCCTTCCATTTTGCTGTTTGTAAAGTGGGATTGTGCTTTCCTACTTGGCTTAGTGGTGGTGAACAGTCTTCTAGTGGAGAAAGAAGAAAGTAGAAGGAGGTAATTTTAGGAATCCTAGCCCTTTAGTACGAGAGTTATATAGTCGGGTTACCTTCGCTCTATGCTTGCTAATAAAGGATGAGAAAGTCAGATTTCTCCTTTTCTCTGTGTCTATTTTTAAGTCTGAGATATGGAGAGTGAGAAGCTTTACTCCTTAAAGCAGTGACATTTTTTATTCCAGTCACTCAGTATGAGCTGGGAGTCACTAGTGTTTAGTAGGAGTGTCTAAGAACTGATTAAAAAAATTATCTCTGTAAGATTTTCCCAGGCTAGTACAGAATAAAAATTGTGGTGTAAGGTTACAACTGTCTATTGAATTCTCTTTTGTAGGTATGAGAACAATGAACTGCAATCACCCTAAGTCACTGAACTTTATTTCTACAGTGAGTAGAATGTAAAAAATGCCCCCTCCTCCAAGGCATGACAACTCTGTCATCTGGGAATCCTGTCAGGGCTCCAGGTACTGGCTACATCACTGAATTTATGCCTGGAAGTCTCTTCAGCCCAAATTTCCATTCATGAAAGTTGCCTAAATATGTTTGAGAGCTGACACTGATTCTGAGGAATAAGGTACAAGGGCCCGAATAGGATGGAATAAACTAAAATATTTTTATTCTGTTTCTTGTTTAATGCACCACATTCTTCACAAAATTCAGAAGACAGGTTGGATTTTTTCTTCTAACATGACATAATTATATATTTTGATCTGACATTTAATATCCTTCCTCAGCTGCAAGGTTGCCCTTTTTTACCATCAGCTAATTGCTCATTAAAATTAAAAAGGGGAGAGAAATTGTAAACCTCCATGGAAAGCTAGAAGTCAGCTGGTTCCTGTGGGTGGACATGTTTATTGGCCAGCTACTAACTTTTACTCCTTTGACAGACAAAGGAGATTTACTCTATAAAATCAATTAAGTGCATCCAAATAAACACACTCATTAGGTTTTGAAGTAAGGACCTCATCACATAAGCCATTGATAGTTCAATTAATCTGAAGAATTTCAGCATCCTTGAGGTGCCTGATGTTTACAGACTTCTGGCCTTCATGATCAGTGCTGCTAAAGCACCATTAGATATGAACATAGAATCATAGAATCATAGAATATCCCAAGTTGGAAGGGCCCCATAAGGATCATCAAGTCCAACTCCTTGCACCGCACAGGTCTACCCAAAAGTTTAGACCATGTGACTAAGTGCACAGTCCAAACGTTTCTTAAATTCAGACAGGCTTGGTGCAGTGACTACTTCACTGGGGAGCCTGTTCCAGTGCACAACCACCCTCTCAGTGAAAAATCTCCTCCTGATATCTAGTCTGAACTTCCGCTGCCTCAGCTTCACCCCATTCCTGCGGGTCCTATCACTGGTGTTTATGGAGAATAGGTTGCCTGGCTCTCCACTCCCTCTCGTGAGGAAGTTTTAGAACACGATGAGGTCTCCCTCCTCAGCTTCCTCTTCTCTGGGCTGAACAGGCCCAGTGACCTCAGCTGCTCCTCCTATGTTTTCCCCTCCAGGCCCTTCACCATCTTTGTCGCCCTCCTCTGGACACTCTCCAACAGCTGAATGTCCTTTTTGTACTGTGGTGCCCAGAACTGCACACAGTACTGGAGGTGAGGCCGCACCAGTGCAGAGTAGAGCAGGACAATCACTTCCCTTGTCCGACTAGCGATGCCGTGCTGGATGCACCCCAGGATATGGTCAGCCCTCCTGGCTGCCAGGGGTTCATGCTCTTCTAAAATAGAAGCGTATTTACTGCCAGAGAAATGATTTTACAGTAAACAATTATTTTGACACAAGAACTGTTGGTATTGTTTCTCTTCTCATTTTAGATTCCCTTGGATTTTGTAAGTGGTTTTGATTAGTTTATTTAGCTCCCATTACTCAGTATCTCTGTGCCTAAAGAGAATGCAGAGCAGTGAGACACTGTGATCTATTACATCCATTTCCTAATAAGAAAGATATGTCAGAAATGTTTAAGATTGCAAAGTCAGACACAAAGAACTTAGGAAATTACAAATCTGCTGTTGTTCATTCAGCCATATCTCTCCCTCTTTGTGTATCATTTAATGAGGTATACATGGAAAAAAGCTTGTGAAGGTGCAGTTTGATTGCATCATCACATATTTCTGTGACAGGCTGCTTGCTCTATGAAATTTCACAGAGCTTGCTTTTGAAATATCTGATATCATAAAGTTCGCTGTGTAACCACAAGCATGACAATTGCTGGACATCAAGACAAATCTGAACATAGGGAAATCATCACGTCCTTGTGGGTACCACCCTGTCACCCTCTGGGTCTTTGAAATTTATTTTGCTGGGTGCAGATATTGAGTTTTCCATTAGCAGCACAGCAAAGATTTGAATGCTCCAAAAACTTCACCTAAACTCAGTTTTATAGGCTTGGAAATCACCCTATTGTTGTGGCAGGAAAGACATAAGAAGCCATAGATTACCCCAAGACATATTTGTAGTAGCTGTGTACTTCTCCAGACTTCAGAAAGAAGAGCCAGTGCTTCCACAGCCTTGCACATAAGCATTCCTACATGCTTTTCCTATTCAAGTCCAATATAAGAGCTGTGAAAAATATAGTATAATATCACAAATTTCCTGAGACATTCTCTGTATTGTGAGCCACTCTGCTCCTCACCAATTCAAGTGTAAAAACACCATTCACAATGTTATTGGCCATTTTGACTAGTATCTTTCCTGAAACTGTACCAGAGGGGATACAAAAAGGCGGCTGAAGGACTGCTGGTGCCATATTTATTACGTGAAAATCTTTCTCAGTGCCGTTTGAGAATGATAATAAACAAAAGGAATATCTTTTAAATAATTAATTGTTATATTAGTTAAATAACATTGAAGTAAGAAAGTGCTAGGGCTCGTAAGGCTTTGTTTTTGTTATTTATTGATTTCAAAAAAGAGCTTATTGTCTAGCCAAGCAGATTTTTTACTGCCTTAGTGAAAATAATCATAAAATCCATAATACATCCCCTTCCTACCCACTATCCCTTGTTGAGCTGTCTAAGATAGACTTGGCCAGCTGCTGCAGCATACTGATACTTTTAAATCCAGGCCATCCTTCTTGTAATTGGTTGCAATCAGTGAGGTCAAGAAAACTTTGCAGAATCAGCTTTTTTAGTCTCAATATATGTGAAAAAAAAATTAAAAGTCCAAACTTCTGAGCTAAGGAATTCATTCAGCAAATTCTTCCTTTAATCACAATCAAATCAGATTTCTATTAAAACTTATTCAGCACTTGACTGCATGTTATAGGAGCCACACAAAACAATTAGGTATTAGCTGCCTTTTTTCCTTTCCTTTTCCTCTGACCCTTAAATCTGTACAACATCCATTAAGTGCAACTAACCACAATCCTTGTATGTAATCTTAAAATGTAATTAAAACAAAGAAGTGTGAAATGAAAAGCAATCAGACGGAAAATATGGACTCCAATCAGAGCACTTCTTTCTTTTCTTTTGGGAATATCAATTGGGCTGGTTGTATAACTCAGACCAGTACAGTCTAATCAAAGAGATACTCGAAACTCAAATGAGTTTTTGGGAAGAAAAAAAGAGATGTAATCTATAGATTATCCTCAGTGTATTGGACACAAAGCAGCCAGAGTTGTGAAAGTCTTCTCTGGTGTGGAGTCAAGCTCGTAGACTACAAGAGACAAGCCTGTGCTGGGAGTCCCACAGAAAGGCTCCATCACCCTCCAAGGGAGGCAGCGAGTGCCAATCTGCCATTTTTTTGGTTATCTCCCTGTAATTGTTGAGTCACAAATGGTAATGGGGGCCATGTACCACCAACCGATGTCTGGTTTGGTTTGGCAACTTTCTCAGGTCAGATCTGAACCGTATTTTCCTTTGGGTTCTTACCTCATCCGATCTTCACCAAGGAGGCTTTGCAACCATTAAATAAGTAGTTTAATGTTTAATCCTTTCTGTGCCAGGGTTTCTAGCCTGCAAAACAGAAAAAGAAAGAAAAAAAAGAAAATATAATTACTGTTTCTGGGAACTTTTTGGCAGAAATTGTATGCTTTATATGCGTACATCTCCCAGCCAAGTGGGAACTTCATCTCTCAACTATTTTCATGTTACCAGGATCTGCATGATAAATGAGCAGTTCATGGCCATGCTGTTTTTATCCTATGGATCAGCTCATTTGACTCAAATATTAAATAATAATAATATGAACATCAGTTACCGATACAGATAATAAAGCTCTCAATCAGCATATCTAACAGTGCTTTATGGATGTGGTCAGGTACAGCAATAACTAGTCTGCAGGCAAGGCAGACGTGTAATACTCAATGTTCTCTTTCTCAAAATAACACAGACAGGGGTCCATTTGTCCTCATCTCTGTCCTTATTGTGCACTGGCTGGGATATAAACTGTTGAAGTGGAAAATTATTATTTTTTTATCAGTATTATCTCCAGTCCCACAGTGGAATAGTGGCTCATAATATTACATAGATGGCTTTAAAACAAACCTAATCTGTGTCCTCTCAAGAACTTTAAAATGAAAGGAAGGATCTCCATCACCTTTGGCAGATTTCACTCTGTTGGTAAATTCATTTCTGCATTTGGCCTATAACCACCATCAGTCTTTGGCAGAATTAGGATTAATTCCCTTTGCTGCACCTCCTGGATGCACAGTGCAGGGAAGCATGTGAATATCCATGTAAAAATGTCTTTCTCAAGGGCTATTTTTCTTTATTTGAATCAAGACTGTGAAAAATCTCATCACCATTTTATCCTGCTAGGCTGCTCATCAGATCAACGTGAGCTCAAGAAGTTTGGGGATTAATCCTGCCTTTGCCAGTTACTAGAAGCAGGAGAAAAAGTGTGGAGAGCTGTGCAGCAGCAGTGAAAAGGACAGCTTCATCTCCTTGACAAGGCTGGCACACCTTAGGAGGACCCTGAGAGCGAGGAGCTGCTTCTTCACAGCCAGCAGCAGAGCTCACTCACATGGGGAAATCACCTTGATTTGGGGTCACAGCTTGCAGAGACCAGGGGACGCACGACAGGGCTGTAGAAGAGGAGAGGACCAGGAAAATCTGAAAGGAATCAGGGAGCAGACCAACATCCAGACTTTCAAAGGGAAGGAAGAAAAGGGACATTTCCTATGGACCCTGAAGAATACAGTCTGTTGAGCCCCAGAAGTGGCTGAAAGGTTGTTAGACTGAGATCTAGATGGAAGCAATAGATCCACTGTGTGAGGATGAGGCAGATCTATTTACAATTCCTTTTACTTTCTGGTCCATCACATCCATAAGGTCCCAGTTTGATCCACCTGAAAGTTACCTTGTTCCAGTATATTCTCTGCCAACGAAGAGCACTTGGGATTCAAAGATCTAGGGTGTTTTTGGTGGGGAAGATGGAGGTAGAGCCCCATCAAACCTAGTGCCTTCTGAGAGCACCAGAGAGCCCAGCCAGGCTTGCTTGGGGTGCCAACAGGGACTCAACCCTCACTGTCCCCAGTACCAACCTGAGAGCCTCTCCATCAGCCAGGTAGTGGGGGAGAGGAGTCCTGCCTCATGTTTTCTTAGAAAATATACCTGGGAAGAGTTGGGAAATGTCTGGCAGCAGCCAAATTTCAGACTGCAAAGTCAGACCTTGCCCAGTAGGATTGTGTAGAGAAGAGGAAAAGCCTGATAATGACCAGCAGTGCTTTCCAGCTGATATCTTCCATGGTTTAGCAGGGAGGATAACTGGTGGTTTTAGTGTGGATCATAGGTTCAGTGCAAAGGGAGGAGGAAAGCAGCTGAAATAGTTTTGAATGGAGACCTGCTCCACCAAAATAACTTTATCATGATGGTGTGTTGGCCACTGACTAGAGGAGAGCTGCTGGTCTTGGTCATGATCTCTGACTATGTGCCTCTCTAGTTGTTTGGCAACATGACAGCAACACAAATTATTTTATATTCCTTCCCACTTTTGGTACTTCTTTCCTCTCTGCACTTTTCCTGCTCTTTCCTCCTTTCCTTGAACTTTTAATTCTCTCAGCCTTTTTCCCCGTGCACTGTCAGTGTTTTCTCCTAATTTGTCCTTTCATGGCATCTCTCTCTTATCTCCTTTTGAGACCAAATTACTTTTGTTTAGTACCACTGGTGTTCTTTCACCAGCTCTATGCCTCCTCTTTACAACCCATACTCTGCTTTCCCAGGTGGCCTGGCTCATCCCAGCTCTTTGAATTCAATTAATTGATCTTCATCAGCCAGATTGCCGTTGGCAAAGAAACCCAGCACACTCACTGTCTTTGTGCTTTAACTTCTGTTTTATCCTCATTTAATTTGTGCCCTTTGCAGCTTACTGAGCCCTAATTACCTCTGCTACCACCTCACCATATTCAATTACAGCCTTCATCTTGCTGACCTGACATCTCTGCCCTCATCAAATCTCACCTCTCTGACTTTGCCCATTATTTTTGTACAAAGTCAGTACCCTCCATAGGGACCTCAGCTCTTCCCATCTCTCCTTTCACCTCATTTTCTTGACTACTCCCATGCAAGAAGGACATGCCTGCTTTGTGTTTCCCTGCCTTCACCTCTCCCAGCTATTTTGGGGTGGGACAGGATGGTGTAAGGGGGTAATAGATGCAATGAGACTGTTACCAGAGCACAGATGGACCAGTGGCACTCAGTGGCTTCAACCAGCACGCCTTGGCCTGGCTTGTGGAAACCTGATCTATACACCAGCATTTTATAGTAAGGGTAAAAACAACTCCCACACCCATTGCCCAGCTGTGATAAGCCCCCCCCCCCCCCCCCCCAGATAACCATAAGAAGCTATTTAATATAATTTTTGTAACACTTTTCTGATGAAAGCTTTCCCACTGGTGCCTGGGTGCCTCCTCTCTCCTGCTCCTTTCTCTCCTTTACCTATTATCTCTTCTTCCGCTATCCCACTGCTGTTGGGTCATGATCCCTAGTTAATCCTCTTTCAGATAGCCTACAGTTCCCACATCCTTCACTCCCTGACCTATTTTTTTTGTTCTGCTCCTGCCCTTTTCCTTCTTACTAGCCAATCTATAGTATGGAAGGGAGCTGCACTCTGGCATAGCATTTTCCTCTCATGCCTTTGTTGTTCCTTCTCTCCCTCTTCATTTTTTTATTTTATTTTATTTTATTTTTTTTCCTAGAAAGGCCAATGACTTGTATAGAGCTAACATGCTTTTGCACCTTAAAAATTTTTACCTTCATTTTAATATGCCCTGGTTTCCAGGATGGTGATTTCTGAGTGAGTTATTGGCTGTTACTGGTAAGTACGGATAGTTTACTTCTCAAAAGAGTGTTGTCACTCCACAGAAATGCCCCTGAAGCTTCACTTCTCATTGAATTGGTCTCATCCTCACAAAGGAGTGAAACACGGCATGCCAGGTTCCTCCTCTGATTTTTTTTTTGGGTTTTTTTTTTTTTTTTTTTTTTTTTAATCAAAGGAGAAGTTTCTGCTTTCACTGCTTATTGAGGTGTTTTATGGTATACACAGGTACAAAAATATGACACCTGAACTTCAGGTGTGCTCAGATTCCCATTTATCCCAAAGCTTTGCATGAAATCTAATTATTGTGAGGTCATCGGAAGAGTGTCTTTCTAAGGCTCCCAGAGCAGGCAGTCTGACCCCAACCCCTTCCCAGGGTGCAATGAAATGACATCTTCAGCCGTACTGAAATATTTATTCCAAGACAAACAAGAGGAATGATGGGGCTTCATAATGTAAGGTATTAGAGTAGCATTTTTTATCATGTCCAACTTATTCCGCAGCTTTACTTTCATTTAATTTACTTACCTTTAAAATCAGTGTACTTATGCTTCATATGTGTACTATAGCTATCTCTGCCTGGATAAAAATAGATAATGTGTGTGCTTACATCTTCTTGTAAATGTGTATAAAAACACATTGTGAGGGTCAGAATTTCAGCAGATACTAATCAACCTCATTTCATTAATGTATTTGTAATATCGGCCAACTTCCATTGCTTAGAGTTTTAAATGGCCATTTCCCCATTTATGCAATGTATGGGTGTCGAAGCTACAGTTACCTAAAAAAAACAGTGAAGAACTGGGTCAGACTGGAGTGTCTGCACCTATTGCAGAATGAAAACAGGACTTAAAAACGAGGGTTGCCCAAATCAACATTTAAATTGTTGAGTGTTAAGTGTGTGGGCTTGGTGGCTTGGTAGATTGGTGTTTGGGAGAAAGGTTTTGGAATTTTGCTGCCTGTTTCTTTATGCACTTGTAAGTGAAGCAGGATGATGTAACGACAACAGTACTGGGTGATTGACCTAAGGTTTTGTGTGATTCTGGGCATATCCTTAACCCAGACACAGCATCTGTTGTGCTAAATAAAGACATTGCTCCTCTCCTGTGCACTGTGTGCTAAGGACTGTAGAGAAGTACAGCTTTTATTTTTTAACACAAAGACTGTTGAGAAGAACAGGTTTTACCTGTACTGATACATTGCCTGAAGGTAAGGTAAAGGTAAAGGTGAAGGTAAACACCAGAGTGTGTTTTTTTTTTTTTTTTTTGGAAGATGAATTGTAAACACTGCCAATTTTTGTGTTCCTTGAGGGAACAGGTAGAGGCAAATCTCTCTGACTTCCTTGAATACTAAGGTTTTGTGAATCCTGCTCTCCTTCCAGACCAGAAAATGGAGGCTTTGCCTTGCTGTCATGAAAGACAATTTTGCATGTAATGCACTTTCACCCCCCACGCTCCTCCTGGCAATTTTCTTCCAAAGCAATCTCAGAGAAGTAATTTGGGAAGCCATGCTTTAATTTTCCAACTCCTCCATTGACAGACCTCCTTCAGAGTCCAGGCCATTCCCTTAATGGTGATTCACCTTTTGTCACCCGGAGCATTAGGTTTACTATCCATAAATTTAAAGGAGGCTCAAAATGACATCTGTTCTCATGTGCTGGGAGAGCTGCAGCACTGAAACCTTTGGAAAAGGTGGAGGGGAATTTCTTACTCTCTGGGATATCTTCAGCATTTTTTGGCATCTATTTTCCCTTCAGACACTTTGTGCCCTTTGTTGCACTTTGTGCCCTGTTTTCTTTTAGGGTGGGTTGTGGTGGTTTTACCCTGCTGGCCAGCTGAACTCCACCACAGCTGCTTTCTCACTCCGCTTCCTCAAAGGAAAAGGGGGATAAAATATGATGAAAAGGGCTCAAGGGTTGAGATACAAATAGGAAGATCACTCAACAATTATTGTCATGGGCAAAACAGACTCAGCATAGGGAGATGCCCTCCTTCCCGAGGGCACACGGGAATGGGGACTGGGGGCTGTGGTCAGTCCCTGAGGCTTCAACCCCACCGCTCCCTCACAGTCCCTCTCTGCCCCTGCTCCACGCGGTCACTCCCATGGGATGCCGTCCTTCCCGAACTGAGTCTGCGGGGGCTGCCCACAGGCAGCAGCTCTTCAACAACTGCTCTCACATGGCTCCGTACCACGGGGTCCATCCCCCAGGAGCAAACTGCTCCAGCACGGGTCCCCCATGGGTGGCAGCTCCCCCCAGACCCCCTGCTCCTGCATGGGCTCCTCTCCACGGGCTGCAGCTCCGGCCCGGGGCCTGCTCCTGCTCAGCTCTGGCCAGCAGCAGGTCCCTTTGGAGCTGTCTGGAGCTGGCTCTCATCTGCCATGGGGCAGCTGCTGGGCTCTGCTCACAGAGGCCACCCATGGAGCCCCCTGCTACCAAATCCTTGCCACGTAAACCCAGTACATGCGTACATGGAAGGAGAGTGCAGAGGCACAAGAGTGTGCTGGGCATGGGGTTGCACTTCTGGGCTTTAGCTGAGAGCATTAAATATAAATTGCTTCAGAGCTCAGCCTAACTGAGGAGGAGATAAAGGGTGCAAATGTTGGGAGATGGTAAGGATAAAATGATATAGAATGGAAGTGAGTTTTAAGCAAGGAACCTGGTCCTCCATGTAGGTCCTCTTCTGGACAACAGTGTACAAGGAAAGGGACTGTAAGCAGGGTGAGAAAAAATAGCTTTCTTACTTGAATGGAAGACCTTAAGGAAGCTGTGAAAGCCACAGATGAGTTAGAATAAAACAATTCATTCCCTTTTTGATATCTGTATAAACTGTGACTGCCTTTGTCTTGGGATCTGTGGGAGATGCAAGGATGTGAGAACAAAGACCCCATTACTCAGGATTTCTCATGGCTGAAAGACAGCTTCATCCAAGAAGGCAAGGCCTGGGATATTCTTGTGTCTCTGAGTTTAAGCTTTTAGCTGATAGGACTTTGGGTGTCTTTACTCCAGCGGGGGACAGCTGAGTTCTCAGTGAGCTCTGAGCTTCTGTCCTGGCTCCTACTTGCAGGGGCATTAATATAAAGGGGCCTCTAATTCAGTTTGGAGCCTGTCTGTGCTTTTCCTGTATTGCTGCCAATAATGATTGAAAAAACTTAAAGGCTAATCTGCAATAAATGAGGGTTTCTAAAAAATAATTCACTAATTTCCCAGGTTCATATCTTGCTGAGACATTCCTTACTCCTCAGGGAAAATAAGTCTTAAGTTACTGATGATGGAACCAGATACAGGGCATGGTCTCTAGACCCTCATCTTCCTGAGGGTTTTGTTCCAGGACCATTGGTAATTTCTCCAAGGCTGATGATGTAGAAAATTAATATTTCCCCACTTGAATTAATTAATGTATTTCAATTGTTGTAGCATTAGGAATATAATGAAGAAAAAGTGGATGTGGGGGAGGTGAGCCCAATTAACATGTAATTGTTTCATGCAATTCACTGTCTTACATTAGTGAATCTCTGAAAAGGGATATTTGTAGTTAAAAACAGAAGTAGGGTTGATGTTGACCACAACCACACTGGGAATCCACCTATATTAATGTATCTGTGGTGATCTTTAAAACTTGCTGTTTTAAACAAAAAGATATTCAAGATATCTGTGTATGGAAAAAGCATCTGTTATATACTCCTCGTTTGTCACTTGCTAAGAATTTGTTATTCATTAACATTTAAATAGAAAAGGCCAGTCAAAAGAGAAAAATATTTCATTTTAGACAGATCTTTTATCACCGTTTCTAGTAGCAGAAAGATATAATGCATCGAGGTAGGGACCCTCCCAGAACACAGTAATGTTTTATAAGCTTTATAAAACACCTACCTGCTAACTAAATTCCATCTGTCCAAAAGTCTCCAGGAAGCACTGTATTACCCTAGATTTTGGCAAACCATTATACGAGGTTTAGCCCCATATTAGCATTTTAATTGCTGGCTGATTGCTTTTCTGTTGCAAAACTCAGTTCACAACAGTATGTGAGTTGCAATTAGTTTTTACTTTGTGATTCATTAGTTCCTATAAAGCATGTCGTGCTGCAACATTTGGAAGGTAATACACTGGAAACATTACCGCTTGCATTAAAAAGTGTAGAATGGCAATGAAAATTTACTAGTCCTGACAAACACATAGACCACACGTGTTGGCAGGACATATTCTTTCAGATGAGGTTTGGCTGACAGCTGCAGACAAAGTTGTTTCATGTTGACAAGTTTGGAAAAAAAACAGAATCTCAAACCTGCAGTCTGTTCCTTATGGGTTGGTGGAGTGGACACAGGTGTGGGAGCTTCCTTTATGAGGGTTTGACTGCAGAGCTCAGCCTAGTTTGTGATGTTCCTTCAGAGAATATCTGACATTTTTTTCATGCCTGGAGAATCATGTTTCTGTGGAGATGCTGTCTTGTTCGCATTGCTTGTGATGGTGAGGTGTGTGTGTAAGTTACATTAATTAATCCTGCCTTGAGGAAGGGGGATAAACCACTTGCATCTTTAAAACTTTACTACCCCTGTTGTCCTGTATTCCTTAGGCAAAGCAGCAGCAGCAGCAGCAGCCAAGACTTATTGGCCCCATTCTGATAAGAACTGAGGTTCTTTTCGCTTTGTTCTGCCTCTTTTGGAAATTGTTGCTGGAAAATTACAACAAATAGTGCATGAGGACATGATCAAGGAGTTTTCTACTGCTAAATCCGTGGTATGACAGACTTTTGAGTGTCCCTGTCAGTCACATGGGCATTTTGATCTTCCCTGACTAGGTGAAATGACCCTGTAAAGGTTGTTCTGTGTGTGGATGCTGGCAGTCCCAATTGTCAATTCAACCTGTGTATGGTGGTACAGTGTCTGCTGTGCCATGCCATGCAGTGTACGTTAGCACTTGCTGTTCATACCTCACTGAAAGGATAAAGCTCAAAATTCAGCCTGTGCTTTTGATGGAGTATTTGAGTTTTTCAAGACTGATGGATAAGGAGAGGATGCAAAGTAGAACAGTTGAAAAATTTCCCTACTGGGCAGTTTTCTGGGGGATTTTCTGTGTTTTATTTCTTCTGTTTTCACAAAAACCCTGCAGATTTGAAGTCAAACTTTTGTTCCTGTTGGTTGCCAGAACTTTTACACTGGAAGCAGTTATCCAGTGAAGGGAAATACTGCTTATTCCTCCAGAAATATACTTATGCCAACACAGACTGATATATTTGTAATTTACAACAAATGAGGTAAAAATACAAATTTACAGGACTTCAACACAGATTGCATCAGGTCACTCAATTTTCTGGCTTATACTTTACAGTAGTAGAAGTCCAAAGCACCTGCAGCTGGTCAATCTGCCCCCTTGATTTGGAATAAGTGTCAGCTGCCTCCTAGCCCTTATTTTGTTCTCTCTGGTTAATCATCTTACTGCTTTCACCAAACTGTGATACAAAGTGTGGTCTATGCTTGAATTTTAGATGCATACTCTTGTTAGGTAGTGACAACTCTGCTTTTGGAATAAAAGTGTCTTCATTTCTTTTAGCTGAAGCTGTGCAGCCCAATCTACCTTGTGTGAAGACAGAATGACTCCTGAAATTGTGGACACAGCAGGCAGATGTGCTGATGCAGCAGGTTGAGAGAAAAGTGAGATGACTCCAAAGGTTCTTGTTAGTTGAAGGAGTCAGAAACTCAGAATTTATGGTTGCTTTTGTGTTACTGCTGCCTGGAAAATGAAAACCATAGGAGCTATATTGACAGCAGCAGAGGTAACAATGAAGTGGGAAGGACAGAAATTTTTCACTTGCTGCCTTTTCTTGTTTTCATAGTTTATGGTGCATGGAGTTCCTCCATCCAGAGCCTTCTCTGTTTTTTTGGTGGTTGCTGTCAATCTGCTGCACCAGCTGTGCTCATGAAGCATTTCTATTTGAACTCTTGTGGGGTGAGAACAGGTGGGGTTTCCTGAACATGGATTTGCCTTGCTTGGATCAGAGGACCAAGCTTAGCCTGAGTGGTGTAAACTAGTCCCAGTCATTGCAGTGAAATACCAGTGACTGTTTCCAAAAACAATGATGCTGTAAAGCAAATAGGTAAGGAAAACAAAACCAAAAAACATTCTTGCTTTGGAGTCAATCCAGTGGTATGTTGCAAGATACCCAAGTAGTACCTGGTGGTGGCAGATCAGCTCATGGTAAGACAAAATGAAAGTTGTCAGCGACTCTTAACCCAGCAAACTATTTGATCTCAGTGCCATGACAGATCAATTTGTGACTAATTTATTTATCCATATATTTCTCTGGCACACTCTGTCTCCATTTTGAGAAGAGCAAGACATTTGCATTTGCAGCATGTAGGAGTTGATGTGTCAGTGGCGCTACTCAGGGTGTTAGTTAAACACAAAATAACTTTGTGTTTTACTAAATGTAATTCATCAGAAGCTGTACAGATTAACCAGGTAGAGCTACACTGAACACAATGGCATCTGCAGATAAAAAATGACAAACGATATTACTCCTGCTCTGTGATTCATTGGGAAGAACTCAGAAGCAAGGCATTTTTTTCAAACAAATTATTCAGTGAAGGCCTAACAGCAACTATAAAACAACAAAACCACCACCAATGGTTTTAAATATTGTTGTACATAAAATCTAATTTATATGGTATTAAACTTTTTTTTTTTTTGGGCTACAAGTCATCTTTGGAAAATGCTATTGTCTAAATGGTTCATCAGACACATCTCAAACACTTTTATGATTATTAGTAAATGGAATTAGAGCACCTTGTAGTAGTTTTATTATGTTTTCCAAAACCATAATGGATTACAGGGAGGCTTACATCCTATAGCTCAGGCAGCATAGCAGCTTCTAACTCAACATGTGCTTTTCATACTTTTATTTATTTATTTATTTTATTTTATTTTGGATAGAGGAGGGTTGGAAGGGACAGGATGGGGATGATTCACTGCTCTTAAATGATTCATGCTTGATCTCAGTTGAAAGTGGGAGCAGTGGAACTTGGCTACCTAGGTTCCCTAACAAATCCCATTAGGTGTGTAAATGCCTGGGCTTTACCACCTGTTTTTGTTCCTTGTTTTATCTGGCAATTAGAAGGGGATCTGCTGCAACCAACCAAGCCATCAACAAGTTATAAGATGGGGAGGCATTTGCCTTAGGTGATATTAGGTGCCTGCTGTGTAGGGTTCGCATGTGGTCTTGCTCTGTAAGCTTCCATGATTCATGGTGGTGTTCAAGGAGTGATTTCAGCCCTACTCCCTGCTGGGATGGCAGCATGGTGCTAATTCCCTGTCTTTAGGGAATTCTCTACCTCTCTGTCTGTACCTAGGGCTAGTCAATGTAGACCACACTGGAGAGAAATAAGTGTTTAGGGCATGAGTTAGTTTAGATGTCTGCTGTGGGGCATATTAGCCTACAGTGTGAGTGTCTTCATTAGGTGTATATAGACAGACAGGCAGCTTGGATAGACGTATCTGCATTTGGTCAGAGGAAACCAATGTGTTTAATCTAAAGTGGTTTTGTGGACTCTTCCAGTGGCAACAAATGAAGTAGAGGGTGATTTTTCCTACCTTTCTTGGACACATTCAGATGGTATGAATTGCTATCTGGTTCTCCACTGACTGCACAGAAATCCTGGATGACCTTTTTAAGGCAGGATAGCTAACCTATAGCCAGCTCAAGTCAAATGAGATGAATCCCAGCTGTACAGGGCTAAAGAAAGATCTGTGCTGCCTAAAATTTGAAAGTTTTCTTCAACTCTATATCATAATAGCAGATATTTCATACTGAACTTGGCTTTTTTTGTCCTTAAATCATCATAGTTACAGCAGCATGACTTGGTCGCTTTAAAAACTGATCCCAGCTTCTGATTTACACAGATACTTTTGAAAATATAAGAAGTTACCCAAGTAGGATAGTATCTTACCCTAGTGGGGGCTGGCCCAACAGCATTGATAGGACAGGTTTTACAGCCCCCATGCTTTTTCCGGTTCACAAGAGGAATTATGTGCATGCTTGCTGTGTGTTGAAGTTAAGCACATGCATAAGTGCTTTGCTGTACAGGGATTGATTAAAATACATGCTTTGGGGCCATAGTTAATTATTTGTCATGGAATGCGTAATTGCCACTGTATTGGAGATGACTAATAACTTTCTTCTGATAAGTCTGAACATACACAGTGATCCTGACCTGTAATTTATCATGATGATATCAGCTTCCTCAAAGCCCCTGGAAAAAATGGGAAGACATTTGGATCTCTGGTTCCTTGTGCACTTGCAGAGTTTGTGACTGCAGTCTCTGATCTGATAAAAAGCAGCTTCAGTGTATTTTTCCACTGAAATAGCTTCTTACTTGAATGGATCCAAGGAGTGCCTGCACAGCTGGCAGATGCTGAGCTTCCCCAGGTAATAAAATAAAATCTCAGCCACTGGCCAGGCTCATGCTGACAAACTCACTGCATAATTCACACAGATTATAATGCCCTAAATAAATTTTAAATAGTTGTCTGGTACACAATGTGCAGGACACTCGCTACTGCTTGGATATAATAAAAGACATTATGTTTGAGCCCTCTGCTCTGTGTCTTCACACACTGCTGAGCTAACAACATCTGTACAGCCTCACTAATTGGGCATATTTAGTAAACGTGTTTCTTTGGGACCGGTTTTCTGTCTTTTCCCTCTCTTGTAGTATAGAGTAGAAAAAGACAAGCTGCTGGGCTATTGGAGTACAAATGTGCACTGGCGTATACATTGAATACAAGCCAAAAGAGGCAGGAGAGAGACCTTTGAAGAAGGTGGGGGCTGCATGGGTCAGCTCTCCGAATACAAGACCTGGATGCAATGGCTGATTTGTCATTCCTAGCCATGGACGGGGCTTACAACTTCTGTCCCCTGCTGCTGTCTGTCATCTCAGTTATTCTGTAGGGCAGCTCTAATGTCTTTTTTTTTTTTTTTTTTTCTTTCTTCTTATTTTCTCTACACACAGGTGTGCTCCTTGCTGAATAAAGACCAAACAAAGGTTTGTAAGACATGCTGGGAAGAAATGTACTTTTCTCTGCAACTGGAAAGGCATTAATGGGTGAGTCTGAGTTTTCCTATGTGGTTCTGGAACTCAGGTTGTGCTGTACGGTGTAGTGTAGGTAAGGAAGTTTGTGCAACATTCACACTCCTCTGGCAAGTCCTGCAGGACGGTGGTTTTCAGCCAGGGAGGCCGTGGTGGGTACAAGGTCCTTTCTGTTTCTAAGAGTCTGCAAGAAGCAGACAGGTGAAGCAAGCAGTTTAAATTTGCCAGACAGGAGACTCTTGTCTCAGTTTTCTAGCAGCAAACTGGTGCTAGAAAAGCAGCAGGAGGCCTTTGGTGGGGGGACAGGTGGCATGGCACAGCTCTGGTTGTGGCTTTTTGTGTTAAAGGAAGAAGCTTGCTGTGTGAAACAAAACATTTGCCAAATTATCCCATGTATCCAGGCATCTGAGATAATAAATACATTTTTCTTTTGTTTTTCTTTATTGCGGTTACTGTTTAGGTGAAATTAATTACTTTCTGTTAGTTTCTTTAGCACTATTCTTGCAGGGGATTTGTACATTGGTAGGATCAGATTGCATAAAAGGAGGTTAAATAGCTTTTCTTTTGTTTATGAACCTACTGGTGACTTAAATATTTTAATATCATTAAGTAGCTGCTGCTCTTCATGAAAAGTAGTAAATATTGTGCAAAACTGAAATAAATGTTAAATCAAGAAACCCTAGGGATCAGTAAGAAAAAATGGTCTTTAAACAGCAGCAGAACAGTAATTTTATGTTTTTACTTAATTCTATTTCCCAAGAAATTATCCAGCTTTATAGTGTAAAAAGTGATCCTGCTGAAAGGGGAGATATATTTTACCAAATGTTATATAAACTTATTAAATAAAGACTTAGTGCTTCTTGAACAAGGTAGAACAGATGTTAGAACAGTATAAAAGAAAACAAAGCATCTTTGACAGTCCCCTGAAGTTAAGCAAATGGGAAACAATTGCTAAGTGGAAGATTGAAAAGGGCAATCCATTTACTAACAGGGTTTCTACGAGGTGTGTGAGAGAGAGAGATGGGAAAGGTAAAAGCTACAACCCAAATAATTGTAGTTATCTTAACAAGAGGCATTTGTTAAGTAAGACAAACAGTGAAACAGGAACGGATGCAGGCTGTGATCTCATCTAGCCCTAGCTTGTCAGAGCTGCTGCCTTCATCTTTGACTTCAGGCAGCACCCAGGTTAGGGTTTCTTTGCATGAAACTTTGGAGTCACCTTGTGATCCATTCATAGTTGGTAGAAGTTCAGTTCTCAGTAGTAGAGACTGGATCACCATCGTGTAGTAGGTGTCTTCATCAAGCTAGAGCAATTGTGCTCCCAAGGTGCTTCCATGGGAAGGAAAGATATTTTGGGCTGATGGCTCAGCTGCAGCAATTCCAGCTGGGCCAGAGCTGCAGCGTGACAGAAAGCCTTTGGGCCATGGAGTTCACCATGTGCTACCTCCCACTCTTTGCTGCTGAGCTTGTGTCCAAGCACAAATATTCTGCTCAAGAGAGCAAAGACTGCATGAAGGGGTGTGGGCAGGGAAACATCCCCCTGCCCTCCACACTCCTGCAAGGCCACCCAGACCCTTTGTTCAAAGAAGCTTTGCATCCATTGGTAGGGTTGCACAAGATGAATGCCAAGCATCTAAATTTAATAAGGGTGTACTGCAAGCAAAGTAGGAGGAATATTAATTTAATGATGGTTAAGGAGCTAATAGAGAATCCAAAAGCTGCTGGGAATAGGCAGTGATGAGAATTAGAGAGTTGTGAATTATTCACTTTCTGCCATCAGATATCAGGAGAGGCGTAGTGCAACTGATTCTCTCCATTGCTTGTTCCCTGCTGTGTGCGACTTACAACCACATTAGGTTACTGAATCTGCCATAAAAATTAAATTACATTACTAAGAATATTTCAAAGACAAAACATTGAAGGATGCTCCCACCTCTGGGGATGCTGGTGCCTTGCGAAGGGTGAGAATTCACAGAGCAATTCAGATTTGTCCTGCAGGGGTTTCTGCTGCAGGTTGGTGACAAATCTCATTGTTTCTTCAGTCCCTATGTCTCCTTTGTCCCTTCTGATTCTCTTCTGCAAAGACAGAAAGTGTAAATGAGGGCAGCTCCATCAGAGAGATGTCCATGTGAGATGCTCCCAGCTCCTTGCCAAGCTTCTGGCTGTGTCTCCATTCATCTCCCACTGAAACTGCTTCTGTATCCCTCCTTGAGCACCTGGATGCTGCTCCCTCCTTGCCAGCCAGAGGGGATGCTTTTGGCCAGCTTTGCCCCAAGGGGGGATACAAGTGCTGTGAAAAGGACTCACCCCCTCTCTTAGCTGTGTGCATCTACAGGGAGAGCACCGGGGCTCTTCTCCCCCTGGCATCCCAGTTTCCTTCTGATAAACACAGTGGGTGAGTTGAACTGATGAATAACACAAGACCCTTTTATTTTCAGCTGAATGGCAGCTGCCCAGCCTGGCTCTGAATTGCCCAGACGGTGCAAGCCAAAGCCAGTTTAGCAAGGTCCCATTTTGAGCTCGTGTGACTTTGATTTTCTGTTGCCTTCTGTGCAGTATCTTCTCCTTCATGTTGCTGTTACCAAAAAATGGAATTGGGGATTGCAATTGCAGCAGATCCCAGGCTGATAACGGCCTGTTGACAAATGGTGCTAGGTAATACAAAGCTTCTTTATGTTCCGTTTGTACAGCTCCGCTATCAGCTACCAGTAGGCTCTGGTTTCGGTGTTATCAGGATGCTACAGAGACCTTAGCACGAGGTACAAGGTGTATTAAACACAGAGATATGCCCAATAATTCATTTCCTTTCCCACTTCTAATTTGGTGATGGGAGAATATCGCTCCCTAATACAACATTTGGTTCCTGGCCAAATACTAAATTTAGATGTTCATTGTCCCTTGTTTACCATTCACATGCAGAGATAAATATTGCTTGTGTTGTGTCACTGTTATTACCTTAGAAATAGTTAAGCTGCCCTAAAAACTCACTCCTTAATTCAAATGGGCAAAAGCTATGTCAGCTACAGAGGGCAGGACATCCAGCAGAGGTGATGCTATGTCCTTTCCTTGTGCATGGCTTGATTAATTCTTGCTGTTTACTGCTCGGAGGGAGCCACTGCACATCGCTTCGAGGTAACTACAGGGCATGGCTTCTTTTCTAAGACAGGAAGCTATGACACTGCATTTGTTATCACATTCTTTGCTAGCGCAGTTTGTTTTTCCTGACAGGCACAAATCCCGGTGTAGTTTATCTCACAAGGATATTGATAACGGGAGCAGTATCTCCAGAATAGGAACTTTTTTTCTGGGAAGATTAACAAAAGAGCTTCTTCTCACTGCTATTTAATTCCCTTGCTGACTCGAATAAGCAAATAGCAGGAGTGGGCCACATCTTGTGCACATGAGCTTCTCATCTGCAAAGCTTGGGGGAAGTGTGGGGCAATGAGAGCCTTGGTTAGGAGTGTAACGTAACCAGTGTGCACAGGGTTTATAGAAAAGATGAGAGCTTTGTATGGCATACCAGCTGTCCTGTAGCTTTGGCTGTGCCATTAATTCATCTGAAGGGAGGACAGTCACCTACTCATGGGCTTTGGGGAATTCTCTCCAGTTTCCTTTTTTTTTTTTTTTTTTTCCTCCTTGTCTTTTGCACAATTATGATCTTTGTCCTGTGCTTTTGCAGAGCATACCACAGGGATATTTCCTGGCCCTGGGTGCTCCTGCAGGTGGATGAGCAATGTGTGGTTCTCCCTGGTGCTGTTCAGAGTGTTGGAGCCATATGCTGGTGCAAATGCACAGCTCGGGCTTTGGCTGTGCCCCTGATGTTTCTCTTCATAGCTGTTCGTGGGCAGAAACAATGCTATGAAGATTGTACAGCATGAAAGTGTGGGTTCAGTTTTGCACTGGTTTGTATTACTAAGGGCTGCTCAGAAACTGGAAAATGAATTTTGTTTGCAAGGCATGTCTGCCTCTTGCTTTTTTAGCTGTCAGGCACAGGGAAGACGCAGGGCACATGCTTACTTCCTAGCTCCTATGTAGGAGCATGGTGGCATCTCTTCTGCCAACATTCAACACGAGAGAGTTAAATTTGATGATAACTGGCTGTCTCTCCATCAGGAAAGACAGCTCAGAGGAGATGATGCCGAGCCGCTCCACAGCTGTGTACCACACTGGATTTTACTTCAGACCAGTCTGGCAATCTGGAGTGTGCAATTGCAAATTCCCCTTGGCTTGGATCCCTGCACCCCATTTGGCACTGCGTTTTGGGGTGCATTTGGTGCGTGTGTGGAGAAGAGCTTCTGCTGTGGTTTCCTCCAAAGGAAATTTATTTTGCCTGCACCAACACTGCAAACCAAACCAGTGCATGGGAAGTCAGGACCCTTTGGGGATTTTCTTCCAAACCTCTTTGCTGCTTTGAAACAACAACCGTCCTGATGCAGACACAACCAGTATGAAATAAACATGATTGGGAGTTTTCTCCCACATGACTTGTCCATATTAACTTGAACAAATTTGACTGCTCTCACCCTCTCCTTGTTGTGGCTGCAAACAGGAAAAAATCAGCTCAGAAATGCTTCTGTGAGATGGCATCTGGGAATGGGACTGGGGGTGAGTTATAAACCCTTTCTCTAACACTGAGCTGAGTGGGCTGTGGACTGCGACTGAGGCACGGTGAAGCTGCATTGGATTTTGGCTGTGACCCATGATGGGATAAATAGCCTGGCTTTGGTTCTGCCCAGATATCTGGACAGAAGCAACAGTACTAAAACTCCCACTAGAAACCACTGCATCACACTAGAAGCTGTATTTTGGGCAGATTTTGCCCTCTGTCTCTTCTTCCCCCCTCTACTTCTAATTCAAGTTGGTTTGAGCTTTTCATTTAAAGTTAGAAATTATGCTAAGAGAACACTTTGAGCACGATTTTCCAGTGTGAGGCTGTTATTAAACATCCTTGATCAGCCCTGTTGACTGTTGAATTTGTAAGGTTTCGTTTTGGCATGGTAATACAGACTTTAAAAAGGAAACTTCTTATGAAAAGACTCAGTGGTTGGTTATATAAATAAAAGACAAACAGATGTGGGTAGCAATAAAATCACACCATGATGTCTTTTAATTCCATATTAATGTATAATTGAGTAATAAACTAGTAGTCTAATGTTTTGCATGCTGCAGCTTTACATACCCATAATTTAGTCTGTAAAGTTACCTGGCTTCCTTAATCTCATCACGGTATAAAATTGGAATTTCATTATTTGAGTGAAATTCTATTTCTGCTACGCTTTGTCTGAGTCTGCCAGGCAGTACTGAAAGCCTTCAGGACAGTTTCCTAGGAGCTAAAACTGCCATTTATTTTTCAGCATTAAAACCCATATAAGATGAAATGACATCTTCCAGTAATGTGGTTGATAATATATAAAAGCTGAGCTTTATAAAAAATATAGAAAAAGAGGGGAATGGCTTAGTTTTAATTGAGTCAAATAATCACCAAGGCTATAAAACCACTATCCAGAGATGATATTGAAATGTTGATGTCACAGATGTTCAGATTTTTAGGAATCTGTAATCCTGAAAGAAAAAAAAAACAAAACAAAACACAAACAGAACAATACAAAAAAACATGCAAAGACCTGGAAGCTCTAAGAGAATTACTTAACCAACCCATTCCAAATGCAACTGAAACCACTTTCATGAGAGAGAGCTTTAGGTGAAGCTTCTCTGCCTGTGACTTTACTTCCCTTTGGATCACCCTTATTTCTAAACATTTCTTATAGAGAAATCTGTCTGGATTTAGTGGTACACAAAATAAATTATATAACTGTGCTTATTCCTGTAAGTCATGACCATTGCCACGGGACAGAAACAATACATATGATTTGTTTGACAGTGGTGTTGGCACAGCAAATGCTGCTGCTTCAAGTGCTCTGCACATAAATTGCTTTTGGCTTTGGCAAGAAAATGAAATTAAATCCACAAAATAGAGTACATCAAATAATTTAGGGGCTCTTTCATTATCTGTAAGCTGGGCGTTTCACAGGTTCTTCAGCTGTATGCAGTGCTTTCAAAATTGTGAAAATTTTGCCTATTTTCAACTATACGTTAAGAAAAAAATCATACAAATACTACATGGATAGTTAATTTGTGAATCTGGCAAACCATACATTTAAAAGCAGGAGTAGGTTCAATTTTTAACAGTGGATGTTATCTGAAAAGCCCTGCTAAAAAATGAGGCTTATTTTTGAAAATGCACGTTCAGCAAAGCATCTTGTCCAAGGCAAAGCCTTTGGGAAGGGTCTTGGGCTCTTTGTATGCTGCAGGAGGATGGAGCCTGGTCTGATTCGTGCTCTGAAATTCATGCCTGCAACCTTCTGGGACAAACTGGCTTTTTGCTACCAGATCACAGCCGTTGGGAAAAGGTCAGAGCTGGGACAGAACCATGTAAAATTGAAGGTGGCAGCCTTATTTTGGACAATCTTCCAGAAAGCAGCATTTTGCTTGGTACTTTGCTTGTTTTTAATCTCATATGTATGTTTATCCTGCCCTTAAATGTACTGTCACTCATTGGAAGCCTTGAGTTTATTGGTTAAAATGATATATGTTAGCACTTTTCATATATTTCATGTATTTTCACTACATTCAGTACATCCATACCTGTTTCACTGTCAATTTTAATATAAGTTCAGTCTTAGCAGAATCCATATTCAGCAAGCTGTCGAGTCTGTCCAAATCCATGTACAGAGAAAAATATTATTTCTGTTACTGTGTAAGAGAGAGGAAAGGGTGTAATAAATTCCGCATTTTAAAATAGTTGAGGAGAAGCAACATAGAAGATTCTGGAAGTCTGCATGCATTCATTGGATTGAATCACTGGATACACAATATGCTGAACAAAAAAAGTTCAGATTCAGCCTTTTATGAAGACTTGACCCATCAGTATTTGGAAGACTTGAAAGCCTTTTTTTTTTTCCCTCCTTCCCTTTGGGGAAAATGACTATTTCTAGGTAAGATGATCTTACTGTTGTGAAGGTTAGGTATACAAGAGCCAATGTATATCACTGGATGCAATTCTTTTCCATATTTTCTTTTCTGCTGAGACACTTTTATATAAGCTACACTTTCGTCTAAAGACTTTCTTTTTTTATAACTTGTTTTTCAGCGAATCCTTTGTGATAAACTTTGTGATAAACAGTGCCTCCCAGAGCAGACTATTCTACTTCTAAGACAACACCTTAAAATTTTTAACATAATTTCAACACTTAATTAGTATTGAGTCACCAAAAATGTCATTCCACTATTTTCATCTTTGCCATTATGAAGAAAAGGTAATCCTCACATTGTCTCCAAAAAAAAGTTATAATCTTTGGAAAATATTTAAGATCCTTTAAATATGCATGTAATTATCTGCATGGTGGTGCCTCAATATTTTGCTGTGGTGAAGGCTGATAAATGAATTTCCTATAATTTTGAAACTCTTTTGGCAGATGAAAAGTGACTAAAAACTCCCAGATCAAAGGACAACGTTCTGATCATGCTCTATTCTGTGTTACACAGTATGAGAGTGAAGTACCTGGCTGGAAGCAAATATTTATTCTTGTTTTCCTTTGAATAGTAGACATTAAAATTAAAATTAGCACTCCAAATGAGGTTGTGTTTTTGAAGTCCTAGCTTTTTACTTGATTGTATTATTTTATTTATTTATTTTTAATCTGCAAACATTCTAAATTCAGTTTCACTGCTGCCTGGCAGATAATCAGACAATGGATTATTTCCCTTTGAAGCACAAAGTAACAAACAGTTTTTGGAGATATTTTGGTATCATACTTTCAAGTATTAGAGAAAAATTAATAAGCTATTTTCAACCATTTCATGTACTGTTTATGCATTTGGAAGAGGATGTATATATATATATGTAATGTATAAGGTATACAAAGGAAAAGCTGATACATTTTTGGCCATGCACAAAGATACTGAGATGCATCATGTTATCTTGAAGATTTATTTTCCATGACTGAGTCTTTGTAGTTACTTTCAGGGTATCCATATGAGTGACTGTGGGTAATGCTACTGCACACTTCTGCTCCTTGTGTAACCTTGCCTCTTTCTTTCTCCTCTCCAGTTCTTGGCAAAGCTCTTCCAAAGTTTTGTTCTTAATAGCTATAGAAAACTATTTTGATCTGCTCCATTTGCATGTTGCCTTCTGATAGCCCACTACGAGCAACATAGAAACTCCGACTGCATAAACTACAATGAGCCTTATGGCCATTATTGCTTTCGTCAGTGATCCATGGAAAATTGTGTCTCTAGTCATTTAAGAAAATGCAAAGCTTTTTTTTTCTTTCAGGGCCTATATCTTGTGTTGCTGGTGGAATGTTAACATCACTGTCACTGTTGGTCATGAGCCTTGTAAGGCTGTAATGCAGCTAACTGCAAATACATAAATAATCCACGGATTTGAGTTTAGCTCAAGTTCACTTAGCCTGCTTGCTCTCCCTCTGTGGTGGCTCATAGCTTCCCAGACACTGTGTCTGAGTATGATCAGTGCTTACCACAGGTGGTCAGTCCATGGCTGAAATAATCTTTGGAAAGCAAAAGCGCATGAGCAGATGGCAGTCTTTACGTGGTGATCTTTATGCACTGACCTTTCTGGTCAGGCTTAGGAGATTCTAAGAAAAAAAATTCATGTTTTTTTTTCAGCCCCCTCTTTTTTTTTTTTTTTCATGTCAGTAGTGGTGGTAGAAATTGTCAGTTTAAAGTTTTTAGTGAAGCTTCTGAGTCATTGTTCTTAAAGAAGTTTCATGAATGTACAGTTTTCTCTAAGACCAAGTGTATGATATGTGATATAAAGCAATAAAATGTTTCTGGGAAATACTTCAGCCTTCTCTAAAGTCCATCTTTTTATATATGCTAAATTTTCAAGACATATCTTTTTCAAGATAGTCACCTAGACAAAAACTGTTTACTTTGTTTTTACATCTGATTTTTAAAATTATTTACCAGGTATCAGTAAACATGTTGTGCTGACTAAAATGTAATTAATAATTTTAGTTTACATACATGTGTTATCTCAATAAGCAGGCTCTGAATAAAGAACCAGAATTCTCCTTGCTAATGTCAAAATCATAGAATCAGAGTCATAATATGGTTTGGGTTGGAAGAGACCTTAAAAATCATCTAATTCCAACTCCCCTGCCATGGGCAGGGACCCCTCCCACCAAGCCCAGGCTGTCCCCAGCACCATCCAGCCTGGCCTTGGACACTGCCAGGGATGGGGCAGCCACAGCTCCTCTGGGCAGCCTGGGACAGGGCCTCACTGCCCTCTGAGTGAAGAATTTCTTCCTCATATCTATTGTAAATCTACCCTCTTTTAGTTTAAAACCATTTCCCCTTATCCTACCACCACACTCCCTGCCCAAGAGTCCCTCCCCAGCTCTCCTACAGCCCCCTTTAGGCCCTGACAGACCACTGTGAGGTCTCCCTGGTGCCTTCTCTTCTCCAGGCTGAACAAACCCAACTCCCTCAGCATGTCTTCATAGGAGAGGTGTTCCAGCCCTCTGATCAATCTCGTGGTTGTCCTCTGTCCATGTATTTCTTGTGGTAGGGACCTGCATAAGAAAGACCAACTACCAACTTCCAGATTAGCTTCAGCACCGGATGATAACTAATAGGATACTTTTCTGAGCTTCCCAGGTCATTTCCATCTGCAGATGCTATCAAAGCTTTGTTAAAGAGGAAATACCACAGATTCAAAATCCTAAGAATGGTTGAAGTGGTTTGCTGATGAAAACAATTCTGAATGTAATCAAAGGACTTGGGCATTAGGATTCTAATAAGATGGAAACTGCAAGGAAATCACTGAGATGGGCTGCAAGTTCATCAACCACACATAAACTGGAGTATATCTTCTCTCAGATATAAAATACATTCTTGAAAAAACAAAGCACTAATGAAGTGTTGGGTAAATGTAATACATCAGGTGATGATGGACAAGTGGAAAATATTTCAGCCAAGATTATAGGTGAAAGGATTGTTATTGTTGTCCATATAAACACCGTAGGTCACTGTCCCAGTAGTTATTATAACTCTCCATAAAATCAAGAACAAAAATGAGGGTAATACATTGTTAAAATTAATAATATATAAGCAGCAATAGAAAATGTTGCATTCATCAGCCATAAAATTTTGTTAATGGCTTCCTAACTCACAGAAGGATGACTTGAAGCTTCACAGGTAAGAGACAATAACAAACTACAAAACTTGGTCTTTTTCCTCTGAAACCTGTGTCAGTCAATCGTACCTTTTCTTCTTGCAAAATTATTCTGTGAGACAAACAAAAGTAGTTCATAACCCAAAATAGAGGTACTAAATTATTTTAGTGATGCCTTATGTAATTGCAGATGGAAAAAAATCTACTGAAAACATATTTTGCTTCTATTTGCTCTGGTCTTTAAGATTGTCATTTTAAATGCAATGGTACCATCATTCTCTTAGATTAATAAACTAATTGCACTGCTCTACATGACTTGGCCTTCAGACATCAGGATTTATTTCCAAACTAGAGAGGGGCTTAGGGCACTTGGGTTGTCCAGTCTAGAGAAGAGAAAGCTGAGAGGTGACCTTATTGCTCTCTTCAACATCCTGAGCAGGAAAAATGGAGAGGAGGTGCCAGTGTCTTCTGCCTGCTGATGACAGGGCACACAGGAAGTACACGCAGCTGCACCAGGGGAAATTCAGACTGGACATTAGGAAAAAATTATTTACCATGAGGGTGGTCCAACACCGGAAAAAGCTTTCTAGCAAGGTGATTGATGCTCCATGCCTGTCAGTGTTCAAGAGACATTTGGATAATGGCCTCATTAATATGCTTTAACTTTTAGTTAGTCCTGAAGAGGCAGGCATTTGGAATAGATGATCTTTAAAGGTTTATTCCAACTGAACTATTCTATAATTCTAACCTGCGACCCAGAAAATAGCTGTTAGTGCTGGAAAGAGGAAGCAAAGGAAAATCAACATCACAACACCATATCTGCAAAACAACAATATTAGAGAAATGTTTTTGTGTTTCTATATTACAGGCATAGAAATAGGTTGCAAAAACAATCAATCAAACAAACAAACAAAAAAACAAAACCAAAAACCTGCATGCTCACATATATCCCCCCAAAATCCCTTTCCCTTGTCATGGGTCTGTGTCACTAATAGAGCGAGTCTGGTTGAAACTATAGCTGGTGTTAACAACATTTGCCAAATGGGGTTCTTGCAATCATTAGAGCTTTGTGAAGATGCGGCAAGTAATAGAATTAATGAAGTATACAGCAGTTACAAGGAGATATCAATTTAAAAAGTTGTGGAATGAAATGGAAGATTCAACATAAGCATTTATTTCAAGAACACAGCAGCAGGTTACAAAATCCAGTGTATAGTTCCATCGGCAAGTCAAGTCCTACCACATTCTAATTAGAAAAATAGGTGAAAAAATGCTACAAAGATATTGTATGCAAGCTGTTTATAGTACTCGTGAGCTGCTCTGATTCCAGTTAACTTACAGCACTGAAAGGAAGAAGACCTTTACTTGTCTGAGGAGTCATGCTCCAGTGGTTTTCTGCATGCCCTGTTTGCATCAAGTAATGGGTACAAAACAATCTTAATCAGAACTGAAGAATCAGGCAATCTTGGGCTCTCTGCATCATGCTCAGTAATGGTGTGCTCTGCTGGGTGTAGAGAGAGTTGTAAGAGACTTGGACATGGTTTATTTGCATTAATGATTTAGCGTTCTCCCTTGAACCTCCTGCCTGGAAAACACTGATTTTCCTGCTTGACTTTTCATGGGATGTTGTTATAGATTTTTCTGATAAGAGGTAGTGGGAGAACCTAAAACTCTTGCAAAGCCAGTATCAGCAAATGCCATTGCCAGCTCCTCTGTGCCAAAAAGAACAAGCATGACACTAATCACACTGGTCTTGCTTGTGTGATGTGCGGACTATTAATGAGCAATCAGGAGACGCTCCTGACAGCAGGAACGTGATGTTAGGCACAGCAGCTCTGCCATTGATGCCAATGGAGTTTATTTAGGTAGGTCAAGTAGCTGGACACAAAGCTGCTTGGGAGACTATGAAATGCAGCTGTTTCCATTTTTGACAAATTGGTGAATTCAGGTGCGTTAGCAAGGTATTCAAGCATGCAGTGAAACACAATTGTTACCAATCAAAAGGCTGATGTTGAAGAGCAAAAGAGAGTATTAGATCATTTCAATAAAGATAAGGAGGAGGAAGAGAATTACCATAGTGTTTGAAGTATATGTCAAGTGTCTTACAAGTGCCTTACTGTGTGTCTGATGTTCTTTTATCAGAAGAAAATATTGAGTTATTTATGTTACTTTTAGAGAGGAAAATATGTTTTTAGTTCCTTGCATGTATTAAAAATCTCTTTTTGACTAATAAGTAGCAAGATTGCAATTGCAAACTAAACTTCTTACAAGTTTAGAGATTATCACTCCTCAGAATCATGTACTGGTACTGGGCTATCTTTCAGGGAAGGACATCGTATGTAAACCAAGTCTGTGGCCCTAGACATCCCCAGACAGCATTCTCAGTGATTGTCTTAACTATTAAAGTGTTAGCAACAACTGTCTCTTCTAAAGTTTTCTCATTGACTGCCGAATATTTATTTATTAATTTATTCATTTTTACTGAATGCAAGAATATTTGCTGGGAGAAGTCATTGAGAAGTCATAAACAGGAAGATTAGAGATTAAATGTTGGACCTGGTGCTTAGAGACATGGTTTAGTGGGTCACATTGGTAGTAGGGTGATGGGTGGACCAGATAATCTTGAAGGTCTTTTCCAACCTTAATGATTCTATGATTCTATAAGCCCTTATTTTTTAATTTAGGTTTAAAATTCAGTGGAATGACAGAACAGAACCAAAAAGAACATTTCCCTCTTTTCTTACTATCACTTTTCTTTTCTTTTCTTTTTTCTTTTCTTTGCTTTGCTTTGCTTTTTGCACATGGGGTATGTAACCCCCTTTCTATACCCTAACCTCTGACCTAACTGTACTCATTCTTAGCTTGGGCAGAAAACACTGAGTTATTGTGATGCATCTGGGATATGTGGGCAGCTCTCCATTGGGAGCTGATGAGAAATGACATTGCTGTAAGTAAGTGAATAACATTTAATGAGTTTATTGGACATATGTCGATTGTTTAGTGGCCTCAGGTCTAACCTGACTTCTGTTTTCAAAGGGTCACTGGGACCATCAATGCAAGAGAGATTGTAAATGTGTTTGAAATACCATGAAGGCCTTTATCTGATTTTATTTATTTATTTATTTCTAGCATTGCTGGAGTTAAGGGCAACCTCCCAGACTTTTAAAGTCTATTTCTGTCTCACTAAAGTTAGTGGGTGTTTTGTTATCTATTTCCACAGAAGGAAGGTTGAATCCTACAGCATGTAGCTTTGGTTCTGGGTTGCTTTATTTTCACAGTACTGGCAGAGGGAAAACATGGATGAGAACTGAGTGGGTGGTTTGAACACACCAATTAAGACATTTTTCTTGGTTTTAGGTCAAAAAATGACAGTGCCTCAGGTGCCTAATGAGAAAACTTTATGAAATCAAGGACTCAGGGCAGAGTTTAACAGGCTATCTTCATTGCGGAAAATATACTGCAACTTGCAAAGTGTATTCCTTGCATAAATCCCATGGAATTCAATATGTTTAAAGCATATAATTGAAGTTTCTGCAGAGTGGCAGCTCTTTGTGGCATTTTTCACCCTGCCCAATGTATTTGGTAGCTAGCTACTAAGGGATCATTTTTTTAGCATGTGAGTTTAGCAAGTACAACAAACTTTCATCTCCTTGCACTTGTTCTGACAGCAGCTTTTTTCCCAACACACTTTAGGTGTATGTGGGGAGTGCCTCTTTAATTTGGCAGGAGTAAATAGCTGCAGCTCTAATTTAATCATTTTGAGATGAGTTGTTTTTAAGGCTTTCTTCCAGTCTCCTTGGCATTCTTGTCTGATTTTCATAATGTTGAGAGGACATTGGTCCTTTGCTTTTGGATGGAGCACAGAAAGTTTGTCAGAAATTAAGGTTAATTTTTTTTTTTTTTTAACCTTAAACAATATTGTAGATAATTTCCATGGCACTGATAATAACTATGAAAGACTAGTCATATGCCATAGAATACTATGATGTAACAGACAAAGAATTAAATGCAAACAGCATTTTCTTCTATTTTCATTCAAGTTTAAATCAAATGTGAAATTCAGATCAATGAGATAACTTTTATATTAAATATCACATTATCCTCTTCTGGAACAATAAATACTGACATAGGTATTCCTTGATGGACACTCCAAAGAGTGTTCTTTGGAATACAGTCTGACTGTGGAATACATGAACTTCTAGTTTACTATAGCATTTAATATGTTTTGTTTTTGTTTTGTTTTGTTTGTTTACACAATATTTTAAGATGTCTGGCTCCACCCTTATGGTAAAGAAAATGAGAGATGTAGATTAGTACATGAGTTTTGTTATCACTCCTGCTTCACTTATTTTTTTGTGTGTAAAATAATACTGATATCAGTATGCAGGTAGACTTTCTAAATGAACATCAGAACAAGAGGTAATTTAACTGAGTTACAATAATGAAAAATAGACAGCATAATTGGAGTATAAAACATGATATATTTACACAGGAGAACAATGCCCCAACATCTGCATACCTCCACCACTCAGTTCTCTTTATGCACAGAAGAACAGGAGGTATTTCTTTCAGAGTGGAAATAATAAATGTGCAAAATTCAAGTATATGTTAGGTGTCTTGTCTACGCTGGAGTTGACTCTGGCCTTAGGAGAAACCAAGAACAGAGGGAGCTCCTTTAACTCTGTCCAGTTTGCTGGGAGATCCCATGGAAAAGGCAACAGCCAGTGACACAGAGCTCTCAAGGAAAGAAAATTTCTAAGGAAAGAGATGATTTTAGATGACTGTATTCATCTGAAAAACATGGAATAATAAAAGAAGTTGCCCTGCTGAAGACAACTGTGATTTCCAGTCTTGAATTGGAGGATTATAAGAAGGAAGCTGAGGAAAGACAAATATGGTACAGGTGGGGAAACAGCTGTGAGATGAGGGACAGGGTGGGTAGAACAGATCTTGAGGAGGGCTTCTGGTAAGATAAAGAAAATTCAACACACCAAATAGTAAAAATGGGTTATCTTTTAGCTTGTCTCTCTTCCAACCTTACTGAGTCTGATTTTTCAGTGGTGCTAATTATCACATTCCTTTTTCCTTGGAGGAGTGTTTTTTGGAATGTGTCCTGTATTTTGCTTCCAAATTTCAGATGATGGCAATCTGTCTTGGAGAGAGCATGGTACATATCATTAGCCTAATAGACATGAAGTGCTATGGGAGAAGGATTGGCTGTATAATCATGGAGGTAAAGCTTTACCTAGGACTCCATGGAACCAGACACTCTCTGAGAGAGAAACTTCTCCTGTGAGTAACTTCTGAGGTTTTTTAATGCATAGACTTGTCAGACACTTTTAATTAGTCATGTAGATTCTGTTGAGGCAAAGTGTGTGTTGAAGTACGACTGAGAAAGCCATACTTGCTTGTGTCTAGTCCTATCAAAAGCATTCTGAATGCTACAGTTCTCTGCTGCCTGCAAACTTTAAAGTCAGGCTGACTTCAAAGTCAGAGAGGATGTGAAGAAGCATCTGAGCAGGACCTGGGTTCACAAAGAAAATAAATGTGACTGACTTGTGCCATGATCTCCTATCCCTGAGGTTCCTCCTACAGTTCTTCTAGGGATGACTGCTGCACAAAAATGTCTTCAAGTTGTAGATGCTAACCTATGAAGGCAAGATTAGTGTCAGAGGGCAGAAGACTCGTCATACCACATGCAGTCTGGGAAGTCCATTCATCATCATCAGAAATTCCCCTACCTTGGAAGGAACTGAAGCTGAGGTTACAAAGCACCCATGTTTTGACACCTTGTAAGACATAGGGCAGCAGATGAATTGTCTTAAAATCATTTCCCTCTACACAACTGAGTATAGGGGAAGAGCATGTTCTAGAGAGCATTCATGACTGCTACAAAGTTTTCAATAGTCAAATGCAGTAAATAATAAACAGCAATGGTGTCCCAAATCCATTGCACTTACTGCTGTTAAGTGGTGTGTGTCAGTGTTTCACTTTCTGTAAAATTTTACATTTTAGACATTTTCTCCTTCCTAACTGCCCAGTTTGGTTTGCTGTTGAACACCGCTCAAAAGGAGGGCTACAAAGATGGTGAAGGGTCTGGAGGGCAAGACGTGTGAGGAGTGGCCGAGGTCCCTGGGTTTGTTCAGACCTGAGCAGAGCAGGCCGAGGGGAGGCCTCATGGCGGCCTGCAGCTCCCTCATGAGGGGAGCAGAGGGGCAGACGCTGAGCTCTGCTCTCTGGGGACAGTGACAGGACCCGAGGGAACGGCATGGAGCTGGGACAGGGGAGGGTCTGGCTGGGGGTTAGGGAAAGGTTCTGCACCCAGAGGTGGTCGGGCAGTGGAACAAGCTGCCCAGGGCAGTGGGCATGGCACCAAGCTGCAGGAGTTCAAGGAGCGTTTGGGCAGTGCTCTCAGACATAGGTGCTGGTTTTGGGGTGGTCCTTTGGGGACCCAGGAGTTGGAATTGGTAGTCCTTGTGGGTCCCTTCCAGCTTGGGATATTCTATGATTCTGTGAAGAGGAAAGCAAGGAATTTTCACATGGGATTGGATTCTAAGCTTACTTTAGATTTGGTTAGGGTTTTTTGGATGCAACAACAACAGAAACAAAGGCTGGACAGTTCAAGCCTCATTCTGAGGACTGTGCTATTCTGGGGGTAATCCTATTGATCACCCAGTTGTCATTTTGTGATTGAGAAGGAAATTGGTCTCTTATCAATCCAGTTAAGCCCCTTAGGTATGAAGAACATTGTATCATGACAGCTTGTTTAGTCAACTAAAAAAACCACATGGAAAAATATTGTTGTCACAGGCATGCACAAGACTGCTCCCTTGTGTGTATGTATCCTCTGCTATTGCCTGTTTCATCAAATTAAGCAAATGACCAGTATCACATTTCCTGCCCCAGCTTTATCGAGTCAGTTATTCTCAGACCTTTTCTTCCATTATATACTAAATATGACTAGCCTGATCTTAAGATCTTGCCACATTTTATTAACGATTGTATTAAACTCTGATCTTATGATGTTGCAAGAAGGAGCAATAGCATGAATAAGTGTGTTTCTTTCAAAGTCTTGTCTAGCCCCAGCAGGTGGTTGAGCACCACACAGCTGCTCCCTCATTCTCCCCATGTGGGATGGAGGAGAGAATCAGCAAGGTAAAAGTGTGAGAACTCACGGGTTGAAATAAGGACTAGGTAAAGCAAAAACCACATGCACAAGCAAACTAAAACAAGGAATTAAATTGCTACTTCCCATTGTCAGGCAGGTGTTCTGCCACTTCCAGGAAAGCAGGGCTCATCACCTGTAATGGTTTCTTGGGAACACAAACACCATCAATCCAAACATTATTCCCATTCTTTCATCTTCACCCCAGCTGTTATTGCATGACTTCACATGTTGTGATGCATCCCTTTGGTCAGTCTGGGTCAGCAGTCTTGGATGTGTCCTCTTCCACCTCCTGGTGCACCCCTATCATCCTTGCTGGCAGGGCAGCATGAGAAGCTGAAAAGCCCTTGGCTCTGTGTGAGCACTGCTCTGTAACAACTAATAAATCAATCTGGTATCACCACTATTTAGATTAAAAAAAAAAAAAAAACAAAAAACAAAACAAAACACAACATCATGCAGGCCTATGAGAAAACAAACAAACAAACAACAAAAAAAAAACAACCCACAACTCAATCTCGGCCAAAATCATGACACAAACTGTGCAGAGTGTAACTTAAGAAGTCTTATATCTGACTCTGAAGCCTTAAAGGTTTAAAGGAATATGTGAACATCAGCGGGAAAGTCCCAATTCCAGTTACACGTGTGGATCCAAAATAACTGCTCCTAAAACAATAAATCAATTGATTTGCTTTGCTGAAGTTATCCCAAGTTTACCAGTGTGATGTAAAGAACAGCATCTCACCTAATGAAGCTGTCTAAGGGACAAAAGTAAACTCCCTGGGACTTCTCTTGAGTAAACGGAAGAAGAGTTTGACTGAAAAGATAACTATGCAACAGGATGTGTAGTTGTAGAAAATGAGTTATTGCTATTTGGGAAAGAGGGGAAATAATAATAATAATTATTCAGAAAATAGATATGTTCCTGCTGAAGTTTTCTATTCCATAGAAGCTATTATTTTCCACTGGAATTAGCATTTTTACTGACTTTGATCATTCCCTTAGCTGGCAGTTTATGCTGCAGCTTTGTGTATTTGCTTTCAGTGTGACTTTGGTGTATAATGCTGTGGTCCTCTTTCCTCACTGACTACTTGTGAATGTGTCAACAGTGACTTTAATTTACTCTGCTAAATCAATGGCTACCTTAATCCCCTTTGTACTCAAGTTGAGGCTGATGTTTTCTGCAATGAAGAAATCAGTAGATAGTTGAAGGCTTGGAGGAGGCGAAAAAATGAAATGTGAAAAAGCAGAACAAGATACACATAAATAGGGTGGTGAAAGTGGCCTTAGGAAAAACAAACAAACAAACAAACAAACAAAAAAAACCACCTTCACCTGATTTACTACATCTTTCCTAGAGAACTGGAGATTATTGCATGTTTGCAAGACCAAGTAGAATTTTCTGGTAGTTATGCACCATTTCTTATAGGTAATGTGATACTGCTTAGGTCACTGTCTTTGCCAGTCTGTTTTGCCTCCCTCTCTCAATTTGATTTGTTTTAGTAGTTCTTTGTCATTTGCCTGATATTCAGAGAGACTGCATGGTTCTGAGCTTGCCAACATTTCCTCCTCCCTCACAAGTTTCTCTTTTTATCTTTATCTTGCTTCTGGCATCCTTCTTCCTTTCATGCAGCACTCTACAGTTTTTGAATTGTTATCTTCTGTGCTAATTGTGATCCTTATCCTTCTTTAAATCTCATTTATTTTCTAGGGCTCTCATAAAAATCCCCTAGGCTCTAACAAAACCTTTTGAAACTGTTTGGTGCTTCTTGCATTGACATCAGCAGCCACTAAGAGTCTAAAGCTGCCTTTCCTTAATATCATAATTCATTAAACTGCAGGACCTTGCTGGTGAAGTCTTCTTGTATTCTAGCCTGCAAGCTCTAAATATTAGTAATGCTGGCTAATGAGTGAGTAAGAGTTAACAGGCTAATGCTGAGACTAGGAGTGATGAGATCAGTTGCAGAAGTGAGATCCAGGTGGGTTTAAAAAATACAGCAATTTGCTGGAACCAAGGGAACTGAAATTTTGGTTTCCTGTGGCTTTATATTGTGTGGTTGTATTATCTTCCCTCGAATTAAGTACAGACTCTGACCGAAACTTTTCCTGATTTTGTAAGAGAATTTGTAACAGTTTGCACTCAGGGGGATTCTCTCATGTCTAACTTCCTAATTAAACTCATGCTGAATTAATTTATTTTTCTCTCCCCTGCATTAGAACTTCTTTTCACAAAACTTTTAGGGATTAAGTGCATTAAGACTTCAGTTTCTCTCGTCAAACTTTCACCAAAGCTGGCTAAGCAATTCAGATGTTAGGACACTCAAAGGTAGTAATTGCCTGTCTCCATTTTGTCTCAAACCAACCTTAGAAAAATGGTTTTCACAGGACCCATTACCCAAATCTTTTGAAAATTGATGGCAATTTTCCAACCTGGAATGGATGAAGGATTGTCTACAAAATTCCCTGCTTATCTTTTAGTGTAAAGTGTCAGTAACACTCAATAGATGCTCTCTGAATTACAAATATAGTCAGTATCCATCATCCATGTATATGCACTTAAAATCATCTCACTGTGTCAGAAAATATAGAGAACAAGGTTTATTCTTGTTCTACTTATCATCTTTATGGCAGTTTCATTCTAAGCAAACAATGAGAAACAGAACTTTGTAGCAACATTAAAATATTTACCTTTTAAATAGAAACTTATATTTGAAGGGTGTTTCTGTAGAATTAAGAAGCATGGACATTTTAGTGTGCAAATTATATAAATAACAAGAACATAACTTGCTTTTTGAAAATTATTAAAGAAAGAAATCCAGACTTTTAGGGACACAGAGGGTGCTTCTGTGTTTGCCTTTTGAAGGAGATTCTGCTCTCATGGGTAGTATACCCACTTGGTTTTTATAGTTACTGGACAGAACTGAGGGGCATGCTCAGCTCGATTTGGGCACTTGTTCAGAATGGTGAAGCCATGAAAGGAGTATGGCACAGTTTGGGTACTGGTAGAGAGTGGTGGGGAGTGGGTAGCTATTGTGTGGAGGAAGGAAAAGAAGTACCGATGTTTATCTATCTAAGAATGCTGTCCATGGAAACAGAAAGGCTGTCTCCTCCGTCCCCCAGGTTTTAAATTTCTGATGAGCCTAGGTGATGGCACAGAGGTAAATTAGTCTCCATCCATCTTGCTGCCTTGCTATGTGTTGGACCTGAACATTTTTGAAGCAGGAATTAGCTTCATGCATTGAAATCCCAGCTGATGGCTAATGCCTGTCTGTAGAAATGCCAAGTGAAAAAACAAAGACATAGTTCTTGATGTGAGGAATCACTTGGAAACTCATTTCTATAGCAATTTCTCAACACATTGTTTTCCTTTGCAGAAAAAAAGGGGAAGGGAATGCCTGTAAAAGTATATTGGGATTTAGTCAAACCTGTATTGAATTAAGTCTCCTTGAATAAATGTTATTAGTTAAATTGAAACATGTAATTTAGAAAGTTGTTTAATTCCAAGGGATGGCCAGTGCCTTGTAGTCATTTGTAAGCATCGTGTAATGATTAATAATTCTCTCCTAAAATTTTGCTTTTATTTCTTGCTTGAATTTGTTTCACTTCAGATATTGGACCTTGTTATACCTCTGTCTGCTAAACTAAAGACACTATTAAGTCAGAAAAATCTCATTCTTTGAGTAGTTATTTCTAAACTAATTAATCATTTAAGCAAAATTGTGCTTTTAAAAATCTACTGGTGCAGAGCTGATTTTCCATATCTTGAATTATTTCTCTGTATCCCTTGTGAACTCTTTCCTGATCTCTTCACTCTAAGAATGATTATGACAAAAATGTAATGGGCTGATCTGTCATCATGATGTCCCCACAGTCATGTGAACAGGCAATACTATATTCTATTTATAGATTTAACAATTCCACAGTCATCCCAGATGGGATGAGTTACAGTGGGGAGATGTATGTTTCTTCTTTCTGGCATAATATTTTAATACTTTGCTTCTTAATCTTCACTAGTACTTTCAGGTAAAGTATAGATTTTTTTCTTTTTACCATTTCCTCTCTAACTTGCCTATTCATCTGTATTTTTTCACGGAATACACTTTTTGAACTAAGAAACATGTGCTTAGGATACAAAATTCCTTTAAAATTTTTGCTTTCCAGTCTTCACTGCATCCAAGCCAAATCCTAAGGCAGCAGAGCTAATGAAACAATTCATTCACAGGTTATCCAGAGAAATATGAATTTGAAACTGGTCCATATTCCTCATGACTTCATTACATTCCTCATTCTGATATTAACACAGACAGCAGACTTAAAATATATATTTTTTGAATTTTAGTTTTACAGCCACTAAATATATAATTAAACCATGGAACTTTTTGCAACAGCAAGTGTGAAAGCCAAGTAGGACAGGACAATTTCACAGAAATGTTCCACTTTGGGCTATTAAACAATGACCAAGCTGCAATGCTCAATTCAGAAAATTGCTAGTTATCTTTTTTCTAGGAGTATATGTTATGTCTTCTGGTGAATGAGACTTCCGTGGAGCTGTCAAAGCTTCTCAGTGAGCAGCAATATCTTGAAGATAAGTTTCTGCAACAGCAAGTAATTCCTGCTACTCTCAGCTTGTATTATCACTGCTAATGAGAGCCAGGTTTCCCTGCTGAAAGGTGTTGTGAGCCTCAGATCTACAGGAGTGGAAGGGTTTAAAATGAAATCCAATGAGAATTTATTTATTTTTTAAAATGACATCAAGACTTTGTATCTCACTGTTGCATGAGTATCATCAAGTCTTAGTAATCTCTGCTCTGTAACATACAGTGTGTCTGTGCTTCATCCTATGATGGGGATACAATATCAACGATAAAACATGCTTCTCCAGTGAGAAGTAACCTGGGGCTAATGTCTTCCCTTCTTTAGAAGTGCTCCAGTACAGTGCACTCCAAGAAAGGATTTTGGTAACAGGTTCTGTGAGCTATCAAGCTTCTTCCTCTCTCTGGGCAACAAGCAGATGTACTTTCTCATTACAGAGCTTTGCTGTTGCTACATTAATCTGAAACCAGGAAGAAAAGACCAACAAATACTTAGGGTGATATGGGATTTGCTGATGTTTCATGAAGGCAGCTAGATTGCTGCAATACAGCTGGGAAATAGGAATATTAAAGTCTACTCTAAACTCTGTTTTACTGCAATGATTCATAAAATATTGGTTCTTTGCTTTAAGAGACTGTGGCTCTGTAGTGACTGTACATTTCTGGAGAAAGGAGCTCTAAATTGGGTACTAACTTATCAAATTGAGAGGAAATGAGAGAGTTTATTATTATTATTATTATTAGCCCAAATGTGATATTCTGGCCTCAGATTTTAGAGCAAAAATTGAAAATAAATCTTATAAATCTTAAAAAATGAAAAAATAGATTGTAAATATAATAACTTGGTAGAGCACTTTAGGAACCCACAGCACAAACATTTCTTGTGATAGCTTTGTAGATGGAATGTGGGTCATATTTCATGAGCTGATGCATAGAATGGTAGCTGTGCTATGTGAGAAACATCAGTTTTTTGAGAAAGCCTACATCCCATCAGCACAAAGACCTACCACCTAGAAATAAGATTGCACTTTGTTATCTTATTCACTATAAAACTGCAAGTGTGTTGTTGAGGAGAAACAAGGAACACTGGCAGCAAAAAGATGAATATAATCTCATTCATTTTGAGTTTTTGTTGTACTCATTGGACTCCAAACTAAAGTGCCCTCCAGAAAGGCTGTTTGCAATGAAACCATGTCAAAGAAGCAGGTCTTTAATTCATGAAAGTAATGATGCTCTGCAATGCAGCTCCACAGAATTCAGCAGAATTACTTCAGATAACCCCAGTGGAGAGTCTGCTCCGTCTGTTCAGTGTCAGAACAACTTAATGCAGGGCTGATATAATTCTTCCTAAGTTCAGTTTAATGCACAGTTAAGGATGACCTCATCCTGTTCAGCTCTAGATGTCTCTAATCTGGTCATTTGCAGCTGAACCCAGCCACCCTGTGCTCCTTTTAGTCAATAGGTCAGGTGATTTGGACCCTAAAACTGTCTGTTCCAGGGAACTGAATGAAATGTGAAGTAGGGATCTAACCTTTGTGAAAGAAGGCAAAATACACATATGTTAAGTCTTTTGTAGACAGATACAAGCTTGTTTTTCTCTTGATTTGAATCTGAGAGCAATGTACCCAAGACCAATGCAGTTCAGAGTTCCAGTGCCTTCCTGCCTTTATTCAGGATATACTCCAGGTTTGAGCTGGATATTCTCCAGGGTTATACACCAGGTACCCAAAGCTATTTGGCTTTGAGTTTGGAGCAAGAAGAGAGCAAGCATATCTCTGCCAGCACAGTGCCTGAGGCTGCATCCTAGCTATCACCACCCCATCATTTACAAGTACCCAGACTGATTTGCATGTGCTAATGCAGCAAGGCGGGTGAGCAGAAGAGTGAGCTGTGCAAATCCACAGCTATGCAGTATGGGAAAAGCTGCTGCAGAGGTGCCTTATGGCTATTTTTCCCCTGTGGACCTTTGTGTTTCATGAGCACATCTCAATCATTTGAAGCAGATGTCCCAACAGGGGGAGAAAATGCTCAGTGCTGAGTCCATAGCCCACAGGACTAACCTGCTGATCAGGAGACAGTACTCAGCTAGATATCATGCAGGTATACGTTTACCCGGCATGTTTTTCTTCCTCTTGTTTCGATACCACGAAAGTTCAGCTACTTGTGACTTCTTTTGCCATTGAGTTTGCACCAGCCAGACAGGAAAAACTGAGTGGGGTCAGAATAGCAATTTTGGGCCTCTTGTGTTTATTGCAGTGAAAGCTAAAGAAGCCTGAAATTTGTTGCAGAAATGATGGGAATATGAAGGAGGCCTGCCAGCCAGCTTCTCACACTTCCTTGTCATTTGTGCTGTTTTATTTTGCTGCACCTCATGATCCAGCTCAAAGCAGCTGCCAGGGGAACAAGCTCAAATATAGCTTAAAGCTCTCAAGCAAGGAAACGAATACCAAGATATTACAGGAGACTTTAAAGGGAATGGTCAGGGCAGCAAACACTGCTAGACAGTGATTGCTGCTCAATTGTCCCTTAATACCTTTTCTGCTTTTCCCAGCACGGGTCTGAAAAGATAGACTTCTACACAACTTAACAGCAAGTTAAGACTTATTAATACTTTTACAGTAAATCTTGAAATCAGATTGTGTCATTCTTAACAGCACTTAATCAGCATTTAATCATCAGCCAATTTAACACAGTGATTCAACAGAATTTGAATTTGCTGTAATAGAAATGGTGACTTAGTGACTTAGTTAAATATTTGAGAAAGGCAAGGTTCACATGAGACTTGCTGAAGGGTACTGGGAGGTGGTTTCTAGACCCAGTTGCATGCTTTTTTTTTTTTTTTTTTATCTTTTTTCCCTTTCTGGTGAATTACCCTTCTCCCTCATTGGCGTTTGTCCATGGATGAGCTTTGATCTTTGAGGAATCAGCCCTGAGAGATGTCCCACCTCAGAGTGCCCTGAGAGGAGTCCTACCTCAGGGGGAGATCAAGGGTCAACCCCTGCAATCCTTGGAGAGTTCAAGGGGTTCTCACTTAGGATTGCTATTTATAGGATCTCAAGATGATTAACTTCAGGCAGTATTTTTCCATTCTGGCCCCAGTTCAGAGGAGGTAATTCTGGAATTCCCATCAAATACACAATTCCAGTTAATAATCTAAATCAATAATCTAAATCAATCCAACACACAGCAGTAAAAAAATACAGTGAAAACAAAATATGAATAGTTTCTTTCTGAGCAAAGGCTCAAAGATGCTGATAACATTTAACCTTCTCTCCTCTTCTGTAAATATCTGTCCCCCGAGAACCCGGGCAATGTTTTAAATGCAACTGTTCAGTCCAGCATAGCTCCAGAGACATCCAGCTGTTCTAAAATGGTGACTGTGGAACAGGATGACAATATGTCTTATTATAAAAATTCCCTGTGATACCATTTGGGAGACAATTTAGTATGCAAGAAGTGTCTTAGAGCTGGATAGAGGCTTTCCCATTTTTCATCCTCCTCTGTGATATTGTCTATGTGGGAGGCAGCCACTGGAAGGCTTGTGGGAACTTGAGAATTTGACTGAAAGCCATAAAGTTGCACAAATATGTTCAAAAGCTTTGTAAAGTTTCCATTGGAATCTGGGCTGTGAGTTTATGATGAAACCAGCAAACTTTGACTGCTTATTATCTTTTGATGTAAATGTTTTGGAATATGTAATTTAAAATATGAAAATATGTCCTGAAAAGGTGTAAATACATTCCAGGAATTGACCCCCATGCAAGAAATTAATTACAGAAAAGAATTCTTTGCAACAGCTATCAACACATCTGTTTGCATTTAGGGCTGCTGTTTGTTGCCATTCAGAGGTTCTTTCAAACTGTTTTACATTGCTGTGTTAATTAAGATGATGTTTTCATTAGTTTCAGTTCACATATTATTTTAATCTAGATTTTTGAAGAAAATGATTTTAGCAGATAATGGAACGTGGGCAGCACGGTGAAGGCTACAGGGAGCTCATTACCCTTTTCTCAATTCATTGTAGTTTCATCAGTCATTAATTCCACTTTAAGCTTCCCCGTTGCTGGAATGTACATTGTGAGTGACTTTATTTTTCATATTCAACAATGTGCCACTTTCCATTCCTAATATAAAGGTAGAATGCAATTATTAGCAGAATTAGAATACTTCAAAAAGTTTAAAGAAGTGGGAAATGGCTCCCTGAGGAGAGAGCGTTTAAGAATGTTTGAAACAGCAACACAAATAACCTTGCAAGTGTGAAGAAAAAGGCAGAGGAGAAAAGGGATGATGTGGAACTTGCTCCCTCTTATATTATGAAGTCACAGAATGAGGTAGGTTGGAAGGGACCTCTGGTCCAGGTCCCTGCTTAAAGGAAGGCTGACTTCAGTGTTAGGTCAAGCTGCTCAGGGCCTTGTCCGACTGAGTTTTGAATATCTCCAAGAATGGAGATTCCCCAGCCTCCCAAAATACTGTCCCAGGCTTTGATAACCCTTGTGGTGATAAGTTTTTCGTTATATCTATTAGAAAATTTTATTGTGACAACAAGCATCTGTCACCCCTTGTCCTATTGCTGTGCACCTCTGAAAAAAGTTTGGTTGTATTCTCTCTATACCTCCCCCCTACCCCTTAAGTAGTTAAAGGCAGTAATAAGATTCCCCCTTAGATCCTCTCTCTTTTGCAAGCTGAACCAACCCAGCTTTTTGAGCCTCTCATGGTACTTGTGCTCCAGCCCCTGGAGATTTGTGGTGGCCATCTGCTGTGCTAACTCCATTATGTCTGTGCAGTGCCTATATACGGGAGGACCAAGTGGGACACAGTACTCCATATGCTGTCTTACAAGTGCCAAACACAGAGGAAAATAATCACTTCCTTTGGGTTGCTGTCTGTGTTTTTGCCTGGTATTTGGTTGCTTTTATTTGCTGCAAGGACTCACTGCTCACTTATGCTCAACTGGTTGTCCACCAGGACCTTACCTGTAGAGCTGCCTTCCACCTGGTTGGACTCTAACCTATGTCCACTGTGCAGATTATTCCTTTCCTTTTAGAGGGATTTGCTTTTGCTGAACTCCAGGAAATTTCTGCTAGCTCATTTCTCCAGTCTCTTAAATCCCTCCAAACAGCAGACCTCCCCTCCAGTGTCTTGACTTTTCCTCCATTTGGTATCATCTGCAAAAATGCTGATGGGAGTCCTTGCTATTGACCAGGTTGTTAATACAACCTTACAACACTACTGGCTCCAGTACCAAACCCTGAGTCATACCATGAGTAACTGTCTTCCAATTGTACTTGTAAACTCATACCACTACTCCATGTGCCTAGCAAGTAACACCGCTGAATGATTTCTAAATAGATAATCAATATTCATACCCATATTTGTTTACACATATATGCTTATGATCCCATATCCACTTTCCTGATGCATAACCAAAGGGAACATGCATAAAAACCTTGTGCCCTGCCAACCTTCCACCTCCTTCTAACACTGCAAATGAACTACATATGTACTAAGGCCCTCACCTGGGACCTGGATGCAAACTCCCCAGAACAGATTGAGTTGGTAACTGGTTTATGGCTGGGCTATGCTTTATGAATAGTTTTGCTATTTGCTGACAGCTTGGTCAGATCCAGAAGTGAAGAGTCCCCCTAGAAAAGAGAAGTGAAGGCTGGTGCAGATGTGTGCAGAGAAAGGTATGAAAGAGAACTACCAACTATTAGAAAAACTGAAGTATAATCCTGGCACAGTCCTATAATTCACAGAGCATATTAGGCACTGAAATTCTTATTCCTCATTTTCTTGACAAATGATGCACCAAGAGCAGAAAATGGCTAATATGAATCTTGTCTCAAGACTACGATTGCAACGGTAATAAGAAATGATGTAAACTTAACTCACTCTTGTTATGGAGAACTAAAGAGGATGACTTGGGCTACAGGAGCAGTGCAGAAGTTTGCTCTGAAATAGCTCTTTAATCACAGGTATTCATATTTTTTTTGCACTCTGTTTAACTAGTATGGTTCTTGTGCAGTACTCAAAGTGGCAGAAAACAAATGCATCTTGGCTGTTCCTTTTGACCACTGCAGACAATTTTATATAAATGAAGGAATGTGTATATGGAAATAAGGCTGTGAATCACTTGTTCACAAGCAATGTGTTCTGGCCAGGCTCAGAGCTGTTCTGCTTTACTTGAGCATGGACTCTTGCAGAAAACACAACATGGAGATGCAGAAATCATATGGAAAGGAAGATTCTGTTCTTGGAGAATTCTCTTTGCTCCTTATTTTCTCTGCCTTTTGATCCCATTTTATATTTTCTAGGTAAAATGTTACTAAACTACAGGCTGCAGTGAATCCAATAACTGACATAACCCTTCAGTTTTCTTTCATGTAGTTCTAATGTGTCACAGTCTTTAGGAGGGAGCAAAGTCTTTCTAAGTTCTGCAGTCCTCTGGGCTTACAGGCTGCTGAGCTGTCAAGGCATGGATTGTCTCAAGTGTTATTTTTGACCCAGGTTCTTGTAGTTTCACTTGCTTCTGCCAAATTCTGAGGACTCTCAAAAGTCTGATTCCCTCTTAGGTTGTGCTTTCATCTCTGATTAAAGACTGTGATTGAAAATGAGTCTTTGGAACATGATAGGTTGGGTTGGCACTGTCCATTTTGTTACATTTTTGCCTTTTTCTTTAAAACTGTGGAAACACTTTTCTTCATTCTTTAGAAATGCTTTGTTTGCAGTATCTCTGTTCTTTTGGTACGTTAGCATTTCTTTAGTGCCTCTATTCATCTGTGGCTAAATGAAAACTATTTTTGCTTTATATGGATTTTCTGATTCTGGTATTCATTCTGGTATTTTCCTTCCCATCACTGTAGGAGTTGGTTCATTCATCTCTGAAAAACATCCCAGAAAACGGTGTTAGTATTTTGATAGATGGAATATGCACACAAACTGATTCTCTTCCATTTGCAATGTTTCTTCCTGAGTTATTTGTTTCTGGTTCATCTTGCAGACTTGCAGACTCAATGTGAAGCTTTTTATCATGTTTGCATACATTTTTACTACTTGTTTCAGATCATTAGCTACTCTTGAAAGTGGTTATGCCATTACTAATGGCACCCAAGCTGAACCTCGTGATAAAATGCTTCCACATTTGTAAAAGCTTCCTGGTGGTATATGTTAGAGGGTTTTTTTTTTTTTTTTTTTTTTTTTTTTTTTTTTTTTTTTTTTTTTTTGTGATGGGGGTTAGCCAATGCTTATTGATTAGTTTCTGTTTTGGGACTGTAACTCCAGAGGAACCTTGGAAATGTTATTCATGGACTCCTGCTTAGGTCAATATAGCAAATGTACCATCTATTTCACTTTGTGTACACATCTCCAACTACCTCTCAAACCTGTGGGTGTATAGGATGCTGAAAAACAACCTGCTCCATGTTTCTGCTGCAGTACAGCTCCCAGCCCTCTATGTTGCATCTGTGAGGAGAGTTTAATATCTTTCAAGGTGTCAAAAGTTGGAGATATGATACCAAAAGATTCTATCTTCCTGTGCTCTAGCATTAACACCCACCCCTTCACTATTCTGGCACAGGTTCTGTGAGCTTTGCAGAGAACTTACATTTGCCCCTTTGACTTTTTTAGCATTTTATCTTTGAGTCTTGGCACACACAATATCACTTTAAAAAGAGATTCACATGAAAAGATTTTTTTCCCTGAGAATAATATGGCTCTGGGTTAAAACTAATGTTTTATCTTCTGTGGTTTAAGACCCTTTGTTTCAGTCATCCCTAATGCTTGCTGTAGCTCTAATTCCTATGCCATCAGCATGCTCTTTCACATTTCTCAGATGCATAATATCTGGCTTGTTATACAGTAAAATTCCTTGGGAGATAAACTTATTCCTATGGAATATATGAATCCTACTTTACATTGATGAGGTGGGCATGGATATAAAAGCTTCACCTCTCTCCTAGACTTAGCATCCTGCTTTCACAGTTTTCCATCTCTCATGGCACAGCAGCTGGAAAAGTGTCATTTTGAATTCCTTGCTGCATGGCCTTAGCACGAGGGAAAGAGAATGCTCAGTTCCTTTCTCCATTAATGTTGGCACTCCTATGTCATTTGACCAGACACATGCCAGAACTAAATACTGTGCAGAGTTGTTCTTCTGAGACTGAAATGTGCTAGATGGCTACCTCCCTTCATCCTTCATCCTTACTTCATTAGTAGCCAAGGAGAAGTCAGATCTGTTGGTTTGCCTCTTTCAGTGATGCCCTCTGCTGTCTTTTTCAGGCTATTTCTTAAGTCTGCTCTGAACTGTGTAGCAGGTAACACAGACTCCAAATATTTTCTGACCTACTGTGACTTTACTTATGAACTGTTTGGCTATATTGGTATTCTGGGCTCCATACAGAACATACCGTTGGTAAAACTTAGAATTTCCCAATTTGTTTAATTTGGTTGCTTTTTCATGTGCCTTCGAAACTCTCAGTTTTACCCATTTCCCCTCTGTATTAATTTAGTACTGCATATGCTATCCCTGTCCCTTCAGTGAAGCCTCTTTGAACACATTCTTTTAGAGGGTACTTTGCACTGTAGTCTTCCACTTTAACTACATATACTTGTCCCTCCGCATCCAGCTGGAACGTTTTGTGTGTGGTACTGGAATATTATTTCATTAATAAGATCTCTTAAGAACAGTATTTAAAAATTCATTTCTATATTCAAAACACACATCTCACTGACTTTTCTGCAGACTGGAGCATAACAGTTGCACAACAGCATAGCCTTTTTTCCTATTGTCTGCACAGTTGCCTGGATAGGGATATTTCCTGTATTTCTGCTGTGTTGCTGGCATTGTGTCCTGCTTTCCATCCTTTTTAGATTACATCAAATACATATTTGTTGCATTTGCTTCCCAGTTTTGCTTACAGATGCTTATAGATGTATTTTCTTGGTCTTTCTTTAGGGTTCTACATAACTGTTTATTTTGCTGCTAAATATACGTGTATCTGTATATGTGTTGACTTCAGTAGTGTCAAATCCATCCCAGTAGATGTCATAGACTCACTTTTTATAGTTATAACCTGTCTGTTTTTTAATAAGAAAGTCTTTTATGATCCCATCTTCAAGAGAAAGGGTCCTTAAATTTGTCTCTTCATTTTGTCTCCTTATTGCAGTTTTTAAATAAGTAGTGCAGAGTGCTCTAGACTTGCATTTCCATCTTTGCTGATTCTCAGTATAAATTGTCATGGAAAAATTCACATGATGGAGAAGTAGATGAGACTTTCTTCAAACACCATGAGGCTTGTGAGGAAAACTTTTGCTAGGACATAATGAAAACCGTAAGTGAAATCCTGCCTCTGTTGTCATTAAAGTCAGTGGAGACTTAGTGTGTCTGCCTTCAGCATTTCAGTGCAACGGGAAAATGTTTTTCAAAACTGCAGATGAATTGTGAAGAAAATGAATCCCAGATCCTCAAAGATACTTAAGATCTAAGTATCCCCCAAAATCTTTCAAGTAATTGCATTCTGTCATAAAGGGCGCAGTTGTGGACCATGGAATCACCATGTTATCACAGAGAGCTGGGAGAGAACTCTGAAGTTGGATGGGGTTGCCCAGGGCCTTCTCCAGGCCTCTTTGAAAATCTCCTAAGCTGGAGGTTCTCTGAGCACTACTCTCCCTGTGACTATCTTTTTCCTTCTGCCTACCTCATGTCCTTTCAGGATCTAGCTGCTGGATCCTCCCTTCTCTCTTCAGCATCCAAACACTTTCACTGACTGAACTGTTGAAGTCAGTTGATCTGCTGTGGTCAGCTATGTGCAGACACAACTTTAGATTTCATTAACCCATTCAGGTTTTATCTTTTGCAGGGCTTTTATTCTCTCCAGCGAACATTTCAACACTGTGGGTTGAAGTGGTCACGAGGCTGCTGAGGAGAGACAAGGATGAGAGAAACAAGGGCATAGCTGGTGTTATTGTCAGCCCACTGTCTGGGGTCAATGTTCAGGCAATGTTAATTTGCATCTTGGAAGCAAACACATGGCTCCATACCGGGAGGCCTTTGTTTCCCTAACCTGAGAGTGATCTTCTACAAGTTAATGAGTAAAAATGGAGATCTCTGACTTGCAATTAATCAGTCCCAGAAGTAGCATAAACAATGATGACCTATATGGACATAAAATACAAGCTGGGTTATTCTTCACAAAGTTATAGGACCAGATAGCTATCACTGTAATGCATGAAAGGTGAAGAACAAACAAAAGGAGCTGAAAGTCTTTCTGCAGGTTGTTAGTTAACACATATCTGTTGCAAAGAAAATATATGTCAGATATATTGTGCTTAGCAAGTTTTGTGAATGTGAACCATAGGAAGAAATAAGTTGTTAGACAATGTCTTGACAAAGGGCAGTTTAGGTGAGAATGATCATGAAATGATACATCCATGATTTATAGGACTTGAAGGAAGATAAGTAGCAAAACAGTAACAATGGATGTCAGGTAGGAAGACTTCGGTAAATTGGTAAGTGTTTCCTGGGAGGCAAGACTGATGGAATAGGGAATTTTAGAAACCTGGCAGTTCCTTAAAGAAGGTTATTAATAAAGGTCTCTCATTGTGGAGGAGAGATAAGAAGTCAGTGAGAGATCAGCTTGGCTAAATTACGAGCTTTTTATTGACTTCAAACACAAGAAGAAAGTATAAAGGTGAAGCTAGGTCAGACTACTAACAAGAGTAAAGGCATTGCAAGAGCTCTCAGTGACCAAATCAAAAAGGTCAAGACGTAAAGTAAGAAGAAATAGCAAGGTGCATAACTATGAGCAATCTCAACATTGATACTTAATAGACAGAATATTTGGAGAAGCCTAAAGCAATGAATGCTTTATTCTGTATTAGTCTTCACTTGCAATCAGGTGTATAGCACTATTAATACCAGTGCCCAAAGGAGTTAGATGTCAGCCTAGAGTAGGAAAGGAACACAGTAGAGGGATTTTTCAAATGTTCTTGGATATGCAAAGATTTAGTCAAAGCAATTTTTTTTTTTTTTTTTAAATTTTATATTTTGAGAGTTGTTGGAGATAAGGTATCCAGTAGGAGTAGAAAGTGGATGAATGCTAATGAACAAGCAAATATAGACTGATCAGTACTCTGACAACAATGTAGCATACAAGGATTTTATGTTGAAATAAAGGATCTTGTCAGGGAGATTCTTGAAGGGTCTGCTCTGAGTTTGGTTCTTCCCAGTTAGTGACCTCTGTTATGCTGATGAAATAGAGCTGAGAACCAGTATCAGTACACTGCAATGCAGATAATCTCGACAGAATGGAAGAATGATCTAAACAAACGAGAGTATTATTTAATAAGGAGTTACTATACATTTATGTAGGAATTGTCAAGTATGCGAATATAGGATGAGAAAAAATTATCTGGACATTCAGAGATGGGTGAAAAGGTTACAGAGGATTGCAAACTGGACACAAGTGAATGATGCAGGCTTTTACAAACCTGTTAGTGTGATCAGGAGCACAGCCTAGAACATGCAGCAATTAATCATTCCACTTAGCAATAGGATAACCTTAAATGGAAAATGGTGCCCAGATTTGGATATTATCCTTCAAGAAAGAGATGACCTATACCCTGGCTGAGAATAACTGAAAACATGACCTACAAGGAGACTGATTTTGGCTTGCTCAAGCTAAAGAAAGGACACTGAAGAGAACATAAAGTCTTCCTTATTTAATCTTCTCTTTATTTTTTCCTTATTTTCCCCCTATTTTCCCTATTTAAAGGAAAAAAGAAAGTATCTTCTCTAAATGAATTTTGAAAACGGAAAAAAAAGTAAGGACCTGACCTGAAGCAAGGAAGATTCAAACTGAGCTATGGAGACTCCATCAGTCTCCATCAGCTGCTTTCAGAACTGGTTTGACAAATATTCATGTGGAATGCCAGTGGAGAATCCCGCTTTAGGCAAGGAGATTGAAGGACCCTTTAATGCCTTCTTGGATTTCTTCCAGACTAATTTTCTGTGGTGTGAGTGAAAAATATTTTTATTTTCATGACTATTTGGAGGCAGTCACTCTTCCTCCTGCTAATGCCATACTGGCTTGTGAACAGAACAAAATAAGGACGAATAGGAATATTGCTCACAGTAATCATTTGTTGTTGCCCCACCGTTAATTTCAGACACCCAGCCACTGAAAAGAGAGATAGTATCACATGGAATAGCTGACATGTTTTTGTTGTACAGACAGCTAGTGAAATTCATAAATGAGCAAACCTTTGACTGAAAAGAGTTTAACTCTGGAGAATACTTATGGCTAAGTCCTGCATTCTCAACAGTGGTCACTTCACAATTGACTAATAAGAAGAAAAATAAATGTATTTTTTGAGAATGTTTGTTCATAAAACAGACAAATATGCTCACAGTATGAAATGAAATCAGCTTTACAAACTTTTGAGAATTGTTTTCAATGTTCTTTATGCTTCAGTATTGAACACATTTGAGAGAGCATATTAAGCAAGATAAAATTGGGAGTTAAGACTAACTTGTGTATCGTCTTTCATCTACTAATTGTAGCGGGGCATAAATGGCTGTTAGACTCTTAAAAAGTTTATTTTAAACAGAGTCTGGTGTGTTTAATGGCACTAAAACTGTCCACAAGGCAGTACGTTTCAGCCTTGTGTACTCTCATTTCTCTAAAATATTTGTAGATAGAATTTCCCAGAAAAAAATGCAGCTGTAGGTTACCTAATACAGATGAACAGAAAGCCTTCAAATGCTGTTTGGCAACTGAAAAACTTCTGGGGAAGCAAGGACAAGAGAGAGAATTCTGTTTCTAATAAATCGTAAACAATGAAAACTTCTAATGTCTGGGATGATATTCTCGGGAAAAAAGCATCAATTTTCAGCATTTGATATTACACTTGCAAGCCATTTGCTCCTAGGCACAGAAAGTAGCTGTATTCTGTTGAGGATGCAGGTTTGAGTGCAATCAGAATGTGTAATCAAATGTTTTTGTATTTTAATATTTGTTATTACTTGTGGGAAGTTATGCATAATGCAATATTTGAGAATACTTTTAACATTCTTGCTAAAGAAAATCCATTAAAAAAAAAATCTCAGGTTTTAATGAATGCAGGAATGGGCTATTCCTTACAGTCATTATTTTGAAGATTATCCCAGGTTATTAGATTTGATTAAAGGATTTTACGCTTGGCTGCCTGAGAGCTGAGGATTAAGCAATAAGGAGCTTTCTCCTATAACTTATCTTTGTGCTTATCATTTCAGTACTGCAGGGCTCTGATTACCTACCTGTTTTTGTAAAACATACAGATTTTGTTCATTTACAGCTTTTTAGATCAGTTGGAGCTATTAAGCCTGCTAGATGATAACCTGGCTGACAAGTCCTGTTACAGGCTAGATTGTTTCTGTTGGCCTGACCAGTAAAATTCCTTGGTCAGTACAGAACACTCAACCTGTGTGGCCTCCACAAGGATTTCAGTGACAGTAAGGATTGAATTTTCCTCCCTATTAACCAGTACACAGAGTTTTGGGATCAGAAACTTTTTTGTTTATCTAATAGAAAGGACTTGACATTCTCTAACTCCACCTAGAGTAACGGAGAGATACTGACATGGCTTTGGGGTACCCCTAGCTGGGTTGTTCATCTGCCATATTGTAGAACTATTTCTGATGTGCCTTTGCACAGGGCCAGGCTTCATCGCATGCTTTCTTCTAAAGACCTTTTGGAGAAGAAGAGGCAGAATACAGATGCTCGCTTCATCATTACTGTGTCTTTCAGTCGAAATAACAAATGCTTTTCCACTATATGGACACTGGGGATAGAGGGCACGAGTGTGTCTTTGTGTCCCCTTTCTGAGGCAGTGCACAGGTGGCCAGAAGAACATGAAGAGTCAGAATATCATCGTGAATTAACTTTCTGAGAGGGAAAAAACATGGTCCTGCTCCCCATGTACTGTCAGCTGTAACTGTAAGATGTCTTCTCCAGGCAGGCCAGTGGATATATCTGGCTGTTGTGATACTTCTGATCTCCTGCACAGTGGTCTATATGCCAGGGGTGTCCAGGTGGAAATGCTGTCCTTCACTTCCCTCCTGACTAAAGCTGCAGCAGGTTCAGCAATGCTCTGCTGAAGATATCTCCCAGTTTTCCCAGTTATTCTGGAAGTTACTCTAATGTCAAATTCAAGGATGCATGTTTATGTTCTGTGTTGATTTTCAAAGTCGCTGGAAGCTTCTCAGGTAAACATGGGTTTTGTCCATGGCAAATGACTTCACTTGTGCCTTGAGATCTGCTGCAAGATTAGAGCTTGTGGCTCCTGGACAATTCTTGTGATGGCCCTTCAGCTCATTTCCAGTGCTGCTGTGAATGAAGGGATACTGGAGTTTAGAACAAAACAAAACCTCTGTTTCTTCAATATAACTGCCCAGAGATAGCCTTCTGACAGGATTAACCCATAGGCTTGCCCAAGTTGCTTTCTGATATCTCAAGACCCTGCATACTTACAGATTTATTGGGATGTTCTTTTAAGTCCATGGGTGGGTGGGTGTCTTTAGGGTGAAACTTAAGTGAACAGAAGCAGAAAATGGAATTTCTTAGCTTTCACAATCATTAATGCATTTAATTTTTTCTTTTAATTTAATTTATTTTTTTCTGTCCCATTTGACTTGATGTTCCCACTTTGGTCTTTTTTTTTTTTTTTTTTTTTTGGGGTTGGGGGGGGGGTATTTTTTTCCAGCTTTGACCTCTTTTCTATATCAAAGAGATAGAAAACTGACACTATTCTTTTACTTATTATTCCCTTAGGTCAGTTCATAACATATTCAGCCTATTGTGTGTTGCATTCTGCTTGGCTTTTCTTTTTTCAAACAACCGTTTTGCAGAAGTTGCAGGTCAGTCTTTTTCCTAGTGTTCTGGTGCTAGTTCTCTTTTGAAAGGACTTAAACCTACTTTCAGCAGAAAACAGTGGCCCTGTTGGCAGTGCCAGGAAAGCTCTGGACTGCACAGCTGGAGACCACTTAAAATATGCAAGGTGGTGTGGGTGGTGAAGGGAGTAGTAGAAGGAATAATTTACACCAGTGAAGAGAACTGCAAGTGACTTAAGACATTTCTGATTCTGTTCATCATGGGTTATGTATCTTCCATTGCTTTTCTTACTTGTCCTTCCTTGCCAGGACTCTTGTACTTGTTTACATACTAGTAGTGGTATTTTGGATGTGTTAGATGGCACAAAGGTGCACATTTCAACATGATCAACATATGCTACTCAAGCGTTATTTGCTCAGTTATGCTTATGTAATGTATCCTATTTAAGCTTGGGAGGGATAGACCTGAGTAACTTGAGGGAACAGTGAAAAAATTACAGTGGCTAATAACTCAGAAACTCTTCCTAACTGAAACACATCTTATTTTTTTTTTTTCCTGGTATTGTTTTAATCAACCAATTAAATTTATTAAAACGTGAGTCGTATTCAGAGATTAAACGTCTTTCACCTGAAATAACTTTAGACAGAACCATTTTATTAGTATTCTTAGACTTCCAATGAAGAATAATGATGGTAAATCATTAATATATATTCTGCCATTTAAAAAATTAAATCTATGCCATGATGTGTTTTACTGTTTTATAGCTATTATATGAAGCCCCTTGGGATGTTCTCATAAAAGGTGCCTCATAAATTTTATATAGCCTTGTACTGCATTATATTTTATTGCAATATTCCAGCTTTCAAAAAGCCTCCAAGGCTTTTTTTTTTTTTTTTTTTTTTTTCCCGAAAGGCCTCAATGGGAGAAAGAAATCAAAATTTGTGCTGGCAATTTCTAGTGAAAAAATTTACCATTTGCAATTGTCATCTCTGTTCTCAGTGACATATTGCCTTCTGTCATTTTGCATGGAAAAAGCTTCAGCAAAAAAGATACAAAGGGAGAGTGTGCTGCAAGAATAAGGGGGATCTCTTTTTCTATGTATTTCTTCTGTCTCTGATTACGTATCAGTTGGTTTCCCTTTGCTTGTTTTGCCCTCCCACTGAGCACTTTAAGAAGAAGGATCCAACATGTATTGGGGAGGACAGAAGCAGCCACTGGGTGAGATCTGAATGCCCCAGCCCCAGATGATTGCCCTGGAGATAAGCAGGACAACCCAGGGGTGGAATCCAAGCTTGGGGGACATCGTCCCATATCGCCACCTGATATGAACAAGCAAAGAGATCTTGATTTTTGTCAAACCTCTAAGGTTTTGAGAAGAGAGGAACAATTCTCCTTCTCTCCTAAAGAAGAGAGGAAGAATTGTCTGCTGGTTGCTAGCCTGAAATTTGCTATGCAGCCTTAATTCCCAAATCTGTTAAAAAAGATTCTCTATATTGATACTATATTGTAAGAAGCCAAGTTTTTTTTGTTTTAGAGTGTTTTGGTTATTTTCAGTTGCTTTGCACTAATGATGCAGATAGGGCCTCTCTGTGCTTTTAATGTGAGGATGCTGCAGTGTTCTGGGGTGCTTAATGATAAAAAATAGAAATGTGACAGAGTCTCTGAAACAGATGTCTTCTCACTCCAAGTGTGCAGCGCCTAAGGCAGCAATGCCTGAAGGGAAGGGAGTCCTCCAGGAAATCTGTTTTTCCAGTGCCTGTGGTTCCTGGATTCCAGAAACAGCAGCTGCTCCTGCTGCAAACTCCAACGAGGAGGGATTGCAGAAACCTGGCAGGTCAAAATAGACTTTTGCAGACATTGGGGAATACTGAGGAATATTTGCTACACTGTGAACATTCTTCTGCATGATATCAGTTGTTTCTTAATGTGGAAACAAGTTTGTCAGTACCACTCTACTTAAGAATTGAAATTAATCTTTGCTTGAATTACTTCGGCACAGGCAGGCAGGAAATACTTTCTAGGTCTTTCAATTTCTTCAAGAACTAGTGCTGTTTTTCCTTAAAGCCTTACTTGCTGTGATTCTCAGTTATCAATCAAAATGTCCCAACTAGTTTCCAAGGTTTAAGATCATGGGGAAAGAAAACTTTAAAAATCAGAATTGTTAAGGCAAAAGTTACTTTCAAAAGGGTTTTATGAGTTTTCAAACTCCTGATGTTTCTGAGCACTAGTGAGTTGCTTCAGTTATTTTTGGCACAACTAGACCTTTGCCTGCTAACCCTGCTCATCGACATATCTGAGACCGTACAGGACCTGTCAGAATTGCTGCCTCTGAGCAAATATGCTTGAGAAGTAGTAATTCCAAATATGCTCTTTGAATGATGCACGTATCCACCCCTTTCCCCATTTGCTAAAGCTATGATCTAATTCAAAAAGTGAACTGGGAAAGTAAAAATGATTTTGAGACACACTTGTTTCTTGTATTTTTGCCTCCCGAGTTTTTCCCTTGAGATTTGGTTTTGCAGTTGTATTGGGTGTGTTGCCGATCCTAATGCCTCTGTAAGCCCATTTAAAGTCACACTATTTGCTCTGCTCAGTTTTGTTCTTCATTGTTTTCTATCCTTGTCAGCAATTTTAATCAGAGTGATGAAACCAGATTAAAACTATTTAAATATGCTAATATGGTGACAGGCAGTTGAATGGCTTCTTATAAATGATTCAAAATCAAACATAGCTTCCTGTGCCTTGCACAGCTGCACCTTATTAGCTTTGATATTTCTGCTTGTCAAATACATTACATTGCCACTTACTTTCTTTGCTGTCTGACTTACTTTTTCATTGCCCTAGGTTTATTTTGTAGTCTTCTCAAATTGCTTTCCTGTGTTTCTGTCATCACAAAGGTGGCTTTGCAAAGCAGCACCACAAATTGCACCTAATTAGATTTCTTATGCATCATAACCTAGCAGAAAAGTGGGTGATTGTCCATGAACAGTTAAACAATAACTGAAAGACTTAAAAGGCTAAATCAGGAACCCTTTGGCATCCATTTTGAAACTGGAAAGACTGGAGATTTAAATTCAAACTTTAGAAACCACTGACCGGCAAGATGTAAGAATGCAATGTTAACAGGGAGTTGCAAAATCTCCTGGTGAGGGGTTTCAGCACTCCAAGATAGTTACAGGGTTGATTTTATTGCCAGGCTTAATTTGGTCAGCTAGAAGTATGACTTTATTTCATGCTCCTGACTAACCTAATTATGGGAGCAAAATGTTGTGCATTAACAGTCTCCATTGCAACCCTAAATGAAAAAGACAGCCTTGATCCCAACAGAGAAACCGGCCTCTTTTATAATTCTCGCAGAGTCAGAGGGAGTGGGAACAGATAAACAGTGTGTCTGCTTTGTGCTTGCATCAGAAGTGCTTGTCCTACATGGAATTATGTGGGGGATGCAGAGTTTGCTAAAGGATGGGGCCTCTAGACAGCTTTCCTCAAGGAGAGGAAACGTGTCTTTAATGTGTACAAACCAGCTAATAAAGGAATTGTATGGAAATACATAACAAGAAAATTGAAAATATTGGATATTTGTTTTTGGTCAAAACTGCTGTGTTTAAAGAAAACTAATTTGGCAAAACCTAGAGGCAAAGTTTTTTCAGACATTAACTTCTCAGAAAAAGTAGGAAATTCTAATTTTATGTATCATTTTCTTTTTTCAAAATCTTCGTGACCCTTGGCATACTGTCACATACTATTGCAAACCCATATTTTGAGCTGAGAGGTGTATATACAAATGCTTATTTGCAGGAGACTTTAAGTAATTCCATTTACATTGTAGTCAGTGGAGGTTAGATCTCAGCTGTAGTGTTATGTACGTGTTTTTCTAAGACATTCAAAGAAAATGGTGAGCAATTTTAGAGACCTTGGAAGATGAACTCTAGAAAGAGAGGAAAACATGACCCAAATCTTCTAATAGAAAGTACAGATTTCACAGGAGCTGGGGAAGAAGTACTCAGCATAATCCACAGAAAGGGAGATTCAGGCTGGAAATACATTCAGGTTAAGAAAAAGTCTTGGAAGAGCTTTAGAGCTGTGTGAAGTTTGTACAATCTTTGGGATGGTTAAGGTACAGCAGATTCTCAGCTGGGACATAGTCTTTCTCAGCTGGGACATAGCCTATAGGTCTGTCAGAGTGCCTTGTTTCCTGATTACTGTGTTAAATAGAGTAATTATGAAATATAAAATTTAAAAATTGCAATGATTTATCATTTCAAATAACTCACTAATTAAAAAATAGTATTTGGAAGGCCAGAAAATCTTCTTCTGAAGGCATTCTGGATTCTAGGCTCCAGATAAATGAAAGGTATATTAAATCAACAAGAAATGTGGAGAATATTGGACAGAATAAATAACATGAAATTCATTATTTTCTAAACAGCTTACCATTTGTATGCTTCACATCAAAGCATATATTAAACTGCAGTGGTTTTTATGTCCTGAAAAACGTTAAGTCCCTCTTCACTCAAGCCAAAGAGTCTCTTACTGCCATGTACACCAAATGTAGTCTCCTTGAATGTGAGCTCAGAGAGAGTGACCAATTTTTGGCAGGTAGGAGAGCATGTGCTGAGGAAATCTCAGGTTGTCTTGTCTGGTTACAATACCACTGCATGCAACAAAAAGAGTTTTTAAAGAGGTAAACAAAATCCATCTCTTACAAACATTTACAGTCCCACATCATGAATCATGGCTGTTAAGCAGGCATGAGAGTATTTTTGATGGCATTGCTACTACTCATAAAATCAAGAACTTGCTTAATGTAGGACTGGACATCAAAGCTAGACAAATAATTTTAGCCATTTTTAAGCCTAGTATGATTACATATAGCAAATGAATATACAGTCCCAGAATACAAGATTTTTCTCTGCAATTAAAAAGCTAGCAGAAACAAATCAGTGTGTATAGAAACAAGAAAGAAATGTAATTCATGTCTCTTAGTGAGCTCTTCTCCAAATAAGAAACCTCTGGCAAAAACTACACCTGCAAGTGACTGGGAAATGTGAAGTATCACTGACAGCCTTAGATAATAGAGCTCTCAGTACATAAAATGATGATTTCCTAGCCATACATTTTACTGAAAATGATAAATAGTTCAAGACACACAAATATAAGCTGAGCTGAACTTGCTGCTCAGCTTTGCCAAGCCTTCTGCAAAAGGGGGATTTAAATGGGAGATGATAAGAAGCTTCTCGCCTGGGTCCTATCACCTTACCCTACCCAGGGCAAGGCTCTTCTTTATAGTACATTATCTAGTGTTTGTCCATATGTTATCCATGACTAAAAGGGACAAATCTGAAGATAATTGCATGTTGTTTTAAATGTAGCTTTGAATCAATACAAAATTAGCTTTGGGTCCTGAAGTGCTTTTATACCTTTTATGAATTATTATTGTCTTGCTGAGTTGGACCAGACAGGAGGTGTTTGTTCTTTTGGTTACATTGATTTATTCTGCAGTATTCTATGATGTGAGCAGGAGAAAAGCTGTATTTCAAAATCTGCCAGAAATCTTTTTGCAAACTGACTTATCATTCCTTCTGTCAGCTTTTCACTGAAAAAGCCCCGAAATTTCAGCTTTGGTTTTTATTTTTTTATTTATTTATTTTTTCCTACTTAATTTTCACCTATTTATATTCCAATTTGTAACAGTGACACAAAACAGTGATATTTTTTTTCTTTTCTGTTTTATCCCTCTTGTATGTCCCAAACCTCCATCTCAAGGGCCCAGCAATGAAATGTAGCACTAGTTTAAATTCAGGTCCCTTGCATGTGTCATCTAGTTATGGTTCTGTAAATGATCTGTTTTCCTGAGCTTCAATTTCATAGACTGTATTTTTGGAGGAAAGTTTTATCTCTATGAATGAGCAGCATTCTACACAACAGAATCTCAGACTTGACTCCGGTCTTTAGGATTTCTTCTATGAAAGAAAACAAAAAGTGGTAAGAAAAATGTAGTTGCACAGACATTACTCAGTAATCAAGCAGTTTCCCTGGCACCTTTGCTAATAGTCTTCAGCTAATCCTTTGGAAGTGTTTTCACTGCTTATACCCAATTCAATTTATTTTTCATTTTCACTTCTATTTCTCTGTTTTTGTAATAATAAAAGCCTGGTCCACCATTCATCATTCCTGGTCTTAGTATGATCCATTTTTGAACATTTTATTCTGATTATACTGGCAGTGCAACTCAGGGAATTAGCACAGGGAAGTGTGAGCAGCTGGATGTTGTCTGACTTTTTTTGAGAGTTGGAGAGTTTTTTTTTTTTTTTTTTTTTATTTATTTATTTTTTAATTTTTTCTTTTTTCTTTTTCATGGGGGATTTCTGCTTTTGCTAAGAAAACAAATGAAATGACAATGCTGAAGAGGAATGTAGGAGAAAGGAGGATTAAATGTAGGGTTAAAATGGGTTAATAATAACCAGGCAGAATAGCTATGTGGGAGCTTATCAGCATTGACTTCCTCCCTGAAAGTAGGAAAGAGCCTGGATGCTCTAACTGTTCATATGGAGATGACTCCCCAGTACTCTGGTGATTCACTTTTACTGGTTTTTAATTAAACCATAGAACTGTGAGAAAATTTAGAAAGGAAGATAAAGGTAATGCTGTCAAAATTGACAAATAACAGAGGGGATAAACCCATTTTTTATTGTCACAGTGACAATCTGAAACATTGACTTTCATGGAGAGTAAGACCTGAAGAGTGGTGGTTGTTGGCCAAGGCATTTGGTAGTGATGTCTATTTGGCAAAGTGCAGATGAGTTACATTGACCAGGACAGGATTGTGCTACCATGATTTATTCTGTTTCCTAGAGCTGCATAGTGGCGAAATTACATCTGCAACACATCTACACTGCAAAACTTTGGTCGGTACAGCATTGGTCACAAATCACAGCTTGCCCAGCAGTTGGTGGAAATAAGTACTATATCAACAGCTGGTTACAAGTATCACTACTACAAGCCTTGTCCCTCCAAAAAAAAACTCTTCTACTTTTGCAATTCTGGCTGTACAAGCAATGTAGCCCTTGCTTTGGTTACACCAGTGCAGATGGTATTCAAAATGAATTAATTATAGAGATATTTCACTATAAAACTGCTTCACTAGATTATATTAGGAACTAGTTTCCAAAGCTTGATCAAAAATGAGCGTGAGCCAGTGCTATGTGTGGATATAGTCAAGTCAGTTCCCAGCAAAACTTTTTACATCTCACCAAAACTTTCTTTGCCCTTCAGTCTTAACCGTGACATGCTATGGTGGCATCAAACTACAGATGTTTACAAGAACAATATTTCACAATAGAAAAACAATACAGGTTATTTGTTACCCAGATAATACTAACAAGGTAAGAATAATCAGTTGTTACATGTGGAAATTAAAATAAGGGCCATTTCCTTGTAAACAGTCTTGTAACTTATTGGTGCACGGTTTCCCCAAATTGACCCTTTTCTGTGCAACAGTACATTTTATTCAAGGCAGCACATTTTCTTCTTCTTTTTGGTATTGAGGTTTCAAATTCACCTATGATTTTTTACAGTCATTTCCCCCGAATCTGCCCTAAAACTCTTGCCTTGCAACACAGGGATTTGGAAAACATACATATTAACTGAGGGGTGACAGTGACAACCCATCTCAAAGTCAGCTAACATGTTCCTAGCCTGGTTCAAATGTGAGGTAGAGTGTTTTAGATTCACTTCTCCCTCCATAAATCAGATTAACTCAAATTACACTGTGTTTGTTGCAGGCTGTGTGTTGCCTATGCAGGGACGGAAGGGTAGTAAAATGTACATGTGTTCAAACCCTCCCGTCAAAACCATAGCCAAAATCATTTCAGATGTGGAAAAGGCAGAGATCTTGTTAACTCCATGTGAAGAAGAAAAGGAGAGAAAAAAGGAAGTGGGAGTATGTTCACAGGCATATCTGTAGGGGCAAGAAACTGTTCTGAGTACAAAGGCAGGGGATCAGTTTGAATGGGGTCAGTGCAGTTATGCTGCAGGTATTAGAAATTAGAAGGAAAAAAGTTGGGTGGAGTGTAGGGGCATGAGATAAGCAGCAGGAAGAGATCATGATGTAAGCAGTTTTACATAGGACATTTAAAAAGAAAAGTGGGAGATCTGGACTTGATCCAGTAGAAAAGAATACCTGAATTGAACTGGATAGAAAGCTGCCTGTCAGAGAAGGACCTGGGTGTTTTGGTTGACAGTCGGCTGAATATGAGCCAGCAGTGTGCTCAGGCGGTCAAGAAGGCTAACAGCATCCTGGCTTGCATAAGAAACAGTGTGGCCAGCAGGTCCAGGGATGTGATTGTCCCCTTGTACTCGGTTCTGGTGAGGACGCACCTCGAGTACTGTGTTCAGTTTTGGGCCCCTCACTACCAGAAGGATATGGAGGTGCTTGAGCGAGTCCAGAGAAGGGCTACGAAGCTGGTGAAGGGTCTGGAGAACAAGGCTTACGAGGAGCGGCTGAGGGAGCTGGTACTATTTAGCCTGGAGAAGAGGAGGCTCGGGAGCAACCTTATCACGCTCTACAGGTACCTGAAAGGAGGCTGTAGCAAGGCGGCGGTTGGTCTATTCTCCCACATGCCTGGTGACAGGACGAGGGGAAATGGGCTAAAGTTGCACCAGGGGAGGTTTAGGTTGGATATTAGGAAAAACTTTACTGAAAGGGTTGTTAGGCACTGGAATAGGCTGCCCAGGGAAGTGGTTGAGTCACCATCCCTGGAGGTCTTTAAAAGACGTTTAGATGTAGAGCTTAGGGATATGGTTTAGGGGATGATTTGTTAGTGTTGGGTCAGAGGTTGGACTCGGTGATCTTGTAGGTCTCTTCCAACCTAGACTTTCTGTGATTCTGCAATTCTGTGAAAAGGGGGATTTATGGACTTGTATGGGCAATATTCAATACTGGGGCTTGTTGTACGTTACACCAGCCCATCATCTTTCCCCTGCTTGTCACACTGAAATATGGACCTGCTAGGAGTGTAATGGAGAGAGGCCAGAGAACAGAGGAGGTGCAGGGCAGGTGGGGTAATGCTGATGTGAGAGCAATGAAAAAGGCAGAGAGCTGTTAAGATCCCTGAGCTAACTAATTACCATCTCTTTTGTAAAATCAAATGTTTCAAGAGACCAGTCTCCATTTGATGGGCAAGAGGAAGGACTCCTGCAAACTGATTACCTTTCCAAAAGAGGACTGAAAATTCATGCAAAGGCAGAATTATTCACAGCCGTTCTGCCACAAGCCATTGAACTTACATTGAAATATGAAAGTGCCATTTTTGGCCAGATTGGATTAGTGAACTAACCGCAGCTATTAGTGGAACTTAAGGCACTGTGAGATATATTTATCCTATGGAAAATTATGTGCTGAAATATAAAAGGTGCATTTGGCACTTTTGATAGTTAATGGTTAATGGCTTTGAACCTGCTTTTCTAAAAGCAGGTGGGGGCTTATGAATAGGAACAAAAATTCGTTTGTGTATTTATTAACTGAAATGACTTAGGGATCATAAAGAAAACAGTTTTTCTTGCTGTGAAGTTCTTTCTGTCCTTCCTTGTTGGATTCTTCCCCCATTGCTGTGCTGTCATAACTAGGATGGAAAACACATGACACGAACAGACAATTTGCATCAGCTCTGTCATGTTTCTTTTTGCAGTGACAATGTCCTGTCTAGGACATGACAGAGGAAACAGGTACCTTAACTCAAATTTTCAGAGTTGTTTTGTTCAAATGGATTTTTATTTTTCTTTTTATAAAATAATGCTATAATCTTGCGTTGTTTCCATAAAAAGGGGGCAATGAATTTGCATCCATATATTAAAGATTAGTGCCTAGCTCTGCTTCCAAATTTGCCACATTGGATAGCTTGTTGGGGTAAGGCAGGAAAAGGTGCCTTGGGCAGGCAGAGAGGCTGGATCTGCATGGAAAGTAACATGGGGAGTCACAGGAATCACATTTATGGAAACGTTGTGCTTCCCAGCTCTGCCTCTGGGACTTTCCAGAAGTTCCTGGAATTTCTGTGCTCATTAGGTTTGAAGACCTGACCAACTGACTCTTTAAACTATTAACGTAGTGAGTATTTATCCTGCATTTATACTTCACAGATATTCCACTGTTCTCCGTAGGCACGCTTTTCACAGCATGGACAATGTAAAGAGCTCGATTAGTTTTCCTCATGTTCCTGCTTTTTTTTTTTTTTTTTTTTTTTGTATCAGATTTTTGGCTGTAATGTGTGGTTGGGAACACTGTAGTGGGATACTTGTTGAATTGCAAAGACTCTTTCTACTTGATCAAAAAAAGTAATAGAAACATTAACCTCACGGTCTGCCTAAAAATACGTCAATATAAATGTTGAATTTTAATGTATAGTTTCTATTGTGTTTGGGGAGAAGGTCTCGGCAAATCTTACAACACATGTAAACTCCACTGCATTTGTCCATCCATCTTACAATACTGTAATACAATTGCAATGCAAAAACAAGTTATCTAACCAGCAGGAAGGAAGCGAGGAAGTATCCAATCTTGTAAGTGAAGAGAAATCTTCATATCTCAGCTTAAATGAGTCGGAGATGACAGGTATCTTCTGGACTCTGAGTATGAGGAAACATTAGCAGTCACCTGTGCTTAGTGGTGTTGCAGCATCTCAGTCTGTGTCAGTGTATCACAATGAATCTTAAGATCAATACTGAATTGTTTTTCATAGTTGCAAAGCTGAATGATTGATTTAGGAAAAAAATAGAATGACAATTCCCTTCTGGAGACCTTTAAAGGAGAAACATATTTTCCTTTTCAGTAGAGTTGGAGGCCTGCATATTTTGTTATGTCTAGTTCCCAAACTGTGCCCGTTAGATCTGTTTAACAGAAGGTGATGCATGGAGAATTCATGGTGCTGAAGGGCTGAGGGCCTGTGTGACCTCTGCCTTCTGATATTTCCACTGGATGTGGGAGGTGCGACTAGGGTTACAGTCTCAGGATACTGCATGCTGCATCCTCCTCTGGAGCAAATGATCTTTCTCTGAAATTCCTGTACTGCCCTTCATGTTTTGGGCTGATTTTCTTTCCTTTTTGGTAGCTTTCAGCATTTACTCAGCCTTTGTTCAGCTCTCTCTTGAGGTGCAAAGCCCAACATTTTGCTACTTTTATGATTATTTTATAGTCCCCACTCAAATTATGCACCTTATTTATAGTCCAAAATTACACTACTGCATTCTGCTTTGTATGTTTCCTTCTACTTTCAGAAATCCTTTCTCTCTGTGGGACACAAGGCCAACATGGCCACTCTCTGTGAACTAAACCAAAGCCACACCAGAATCTCTGAACTGAGTAATTTCAGCCATGTCCTCACAACCAGCCTTTTGTCCACTGCTGAGCTCACAAACACAAGACATCTTTGAATGCTTGGCTCACCTTTATTCTTTAGAGTTGGTCATCTTGAATTTCCTGTAGCTTTCAGTACGTGGCAAAGTTGGGTTTTCTCCTGGAAGCGCATTTAGAGCCCTTTTTACTTCCCAGGCTTTGAGATGGGGCTTTGTTTTCCTGTAACTTTGCCTTCATGGAGGTACTCTCCATGCCAGGCTGCCAGGTCTGCTATCACTCCCCCTGCACCACCACCTCCCCTGGGCTTCTTCTCAGGAGCTCTACACTTGGTCCTGAATGCCCTGGACTACGTTATAGACTTTGAAGTACAGCCTAATGCTATCACACAGTAGCTGTTTGACACTGATGTACATAATGAAATGATGATGGAGAAACTGCATTTGTCATTGCTTTCAACCCCTGCTCAGCATGACTGCAACCCTTAGAAAATTTTCTTCTCAGTGTAGAAATTGTAAGTACTTACGTGGAACTTGGTTTCTGAGAGCAGAAGTGAAAGTGGTCATGTTTCAGCCTCTTGTTATGGCAAATTCTGCACTCTGCATAGAAATGGGAACACAGCAATGTGCATGTGTATGCATTACCTCTCGAGTAGGGGTGGAGGATGTCAGCTTGCACTTTGGCAGAAACAGTTTCAAATCCCAGCCTTGCCTGGCTGTTAACAGCACTTTCCTGTCCTTGTCATCCTGAATTCTGCACAACGAGGGCAGAATTTATCTCTTCAGGCATCCAGCTTCACAAATGCAACAGTGTTTTCCACCTGCAGTATCTGATGTGAGTTGCAGGAAACTGCAGAACCTTTCCTTTTTTTTTTTTTTTTTTTTCTGATCGGTCCTGTACAGGGGAGACGTTATAAACAGTTAATTTCCCAGACATGTAGAGAAGCGGAAATAGTACTTTCTAATTAGAGATGGAATTGCCACTTAGGTAGCCAGACAGGCATTAAGCCACCTTCTGAGCTGAAGGAAATGGCTCCGTGTCAGAAAACAGGCATAAATCATCTGGAGACATAAACTTGGAGACGTGGTTTGGTGGGCTGTTAGTATAAAGAACAGCTCTTAGAGCTTTTCTAAATAGGCTATATTTGCTTAAGAAATAACATGAAATACTGAAGGGATATGCTTTAGACAAACACTAATTATTCATGTTGATGCATGATTATCTTCTTCTTAATGGCAAGAAATTCTGTGGCTGGGTGATATAAGAGATAAGAGGTGATATTGTAATTGGTCTCTTCTGATGTTACAATCCACAAACACTGCAGGGAGAGTGAGGAGGTTCTGATATGAAATTTGCTTTGCGAGACAGCTGAGCATGTGAATGTACAAATTTAAGGAAAATGACCAGGAGTTTAATACAACATGGGGAAAAAGTTGCATTTAAAAATAGGGCTTTTTCTTCCTCTTCCCTCTCCAGTTAGATGCCATAACATTACTGAAAGACTTAGAATACAAAGAGGAACTTATTGTAGGTTACATCTCTAGCACTTTGCTAATAAAAGGTTATTTCTTTCAGAAATATCACTATTGTAAGCCACTGCCTCAATGCTCTGCCCTGTGGAGAGGTCCCAAAGAAATGAGAATGTCAGTGAAAGGAGGTAGGAATGGGAGTATTTATGTAATTGGTCACAGAAATTAGAAAATTCAAGTAGACTTCTAATCAGAGGGATTATGTCACTCACAATCTTAATTCCCTCCTTATTATCCATGGTTGGGAGGTGCCTCCTGCTTGTGTCTTCCCAATAAAATCAAAGGTGCAATGGGAGGATAATGGTGTCTAAGATGTTGAAACAGTTCATGGACTCTCCTATAGGTAGGCTGAGAAAGAAAAGAGTTCTGTGTTTTTTTTCTGTGCTCACTGGCAGAAAATACTTTCTTGGAAATTGTCTAGAGCCATTAGCATTTCAATTGTATTAGTATGCTTCCTTCACGCATGTAATCACAGCTGTAGCCACTCTTAGTGAGAGGAAATAATTATCAAAGGGGAAAAGGAGACCTCAAGGTCAAGTTTCCATCTGAGTGCTTTGTATTTCAGACACCAGCAGCGACACAAGACCTGGGACCTCCTCTGTGAGCCTCACCTGCCTAAAAATAGATACCTTGTTGGTGGAAAGCAGCATGTCCATACGTTTCCTCCATTTAAGTAAAGGAAATTTAGACATTTGCCTCGATCTTGTCACTTCCAGATGGGTCCTTTGAGGGGGAAAAATACCTTCCTTTACTGATTTAAAGGAACTTTCTCTGGTCTCCAAAAAAATGTGGCATTCACAATATTGTAGAGTTTAATGCCAGTGGGACTTCTCTATGTGTGACAAAAGTCAATCAGACCTGAACTTGCTATTTTATACAGTAGAATGATATTTTAAAAGAAATTTACAGCTAAGTAAAGTATTTAGGAAAACAGTAAGACACCTTTTTTCCTGTTTGGGGGGCTTTGCACATTTTCTTAAATCTGTAGATAATGGTAACAAAATTTGTTAGTCAGAAACACACTCAGCTTTCGTGTTTCAATGTGCAGAAAAATGACACAGAGAGCAGGGCAAAATTCAGTGCCTTAAAAGTGTTGTACGGATATGAAACTGTTGCAGTTGCTTAAACAACTACAGCTCATTAGCTGTGTTGCACAAAAGGGCGTGATGGCCTGTTTTTTTCTGATGCAGTTCAAACCTCCTCCTTTTCCTACACTACTTCAAGCTGTGACTTCCAGGGTGTTTGCTTGTCAACTGCTGTGCCCATTGGCCTAAAGTAGATATTTTTCTCTTTATAGATCAGTCAGAGGGGAGGAAGCTTTCAGGAAAAGCAAATACCAGATGGAATTTTTGGTAGGTTTACATGGGCTTTTCCACTCTCTGTCTTTCTCCCTTCCTTTTGTCTGAGGAGCAGTGATCATTGCCTTGAAGATCTAGTGTTGCTTATACTTACCCATTTGGAATAGCGGGGCTCAAAACTTCACTGATTTTACTGCTGAGCTCTGAGAGATGTGCTAAGAGCACAGGGACTTGACATAACATTTCTTCTCCTGTCATCTCTGATGATGCAGATGCACAAACGAGGTTCTAGCTGTTTACTTGCATGTTAATTTTAAGCTTAATTAGTAACACAAGGGGTGCAGGGAATTAGTATTTGACAAATGGTAAAAAACACATTTGGTAGGAAAATGAAGCAGCGTTTATTTTTAAGCTCCTAAGAGGCTGATCCAAACTATGAAGAGAAAAAGAAAACAAAGTTGAACTACAGGAAAAGTACTTGAGAGTGTGTCCTTTCAAGTACTCCGTCTCCTAATTTAAAAGGCTAATGACTGCAAATATAAAGAATGCAGAAAATTTGTCCTGCATTTTGTTTGCTAGAGGAACAAGAGTCAGTCTGAACCTGGATGTTCTTCCCTAAGGAAGACGTGTGACTGAATTACAGAGGAGGAAACATTATCTGCAACCTCCGTGCTGGTTACATCTCCCTCCTGAAAGCAGTGAAAGTACCTATCTGGTGAAGTTGTTCCGCTTGGCAGAGAGATTTACATTTTAAAAGGTTTTAAGACATTTATACTCTTCCTAGAAGCTTTCTCACTTTTATTTGCAGGATTTTACCTCATCCACCAGCCGTATGGAGTCACTCTGGAGCGACTGATGTATTATTTTCTCTTAGGAATTACACATCAAGATGCTTTCCTACTTGTGACTCTGTCTTTGTCCGAAGGCTTTCTCATCTTCTTTTGATGCTGTCCAGGCATACAGGACTATGGCAAGTTAAATGGATTTTGTAAAATAAAGTTAATGCTTCAGAAGTTAACTTTTACTTAAAAAATCTGTAGCTCCACCAGGCTGAATCTACCTGTCCTACTTTGTGTTTTGCTTTCTTTTGCATTGACCTAATTGTTCCTTTTTGTTAGCAAAGTGTGTCCCAAAGCCAGACTTTGGCAAGAAAAGTGTATTTATGTTGAGGGATGTGCTTGGTCTCTCTGTGGCCAGTGGAGGAAGGAAGCCATGAGCTACAGGTAGGGCTTGGCTGAGGATCGTGGCCTGTATGTAGAGAGGGTGCAGAAATGGGCTGGGGTTTAAGTCAGGAGGTAACTGAAAAGGGCATCCCACATCATTTTACCCACCACCCCCTCCATGATTACTGTTAACAGCATTATTAGGTTTCTTCCAGCCCTGTGTTGGTTAAATGGTCAAGAACAGAGATCGCTTTCATACCCCTATCTATCAGCTGCTGGGTTGCAGGAAGATTGGATTTAAGTACCCCTGACAATCTGTTTCATCCCTAATCTTCCCCCTTTCTGATTTAAGAGCAGCCTTTGTGAAGAATCTCACCTGCTGTTATTTCTAAACTTGGACAGGAAAATGGAGCCAAGGACGTGTAGAAACTGATGGAGAGGCAAGACCTGGTGTGAAGGGTAAGACTTGTGTGCAAGCACTAAGCAACTGCATCACAGGACAATATTTAACAGTGGCTCATGTCATATTGCTGCTTCCATTGTGTGCAAAGGTAATATTTCACCCCTTCCCACTGTATGTGACACCTGCTCACGTGGAAACACGGAGCAGCAAGATCAAAGAGTGTGAAGCAGCTGCCTTGCACTTGTAAAGTACTTCAAAGTTTTGTGCCTCTGTTCCTGGGAAGACGGCAAGCTGTCAGTTGTACAACCTCAGCAAAACACGATGGCTTTGCTCTGCAGCCTGCTTTTGATTTCTGAGAGACTCTGGAGGGCGAGCACTTGATTTAGATTTGGAGGAAAAGACTGCAAAAGTTCAGTGGGAGCAAGTGAAGGGTGGGCATTACTGTGCAGCTCAAGTGTAAAAGCTAAGAGGTCAGGATTCCTGAAGAATTTAAGCATTGAATGATTATCTCTTCAGCCCAGTACTTTGCACATGAAGCTTCCAAGGGGTTGTCTTGGCAGCTGGATATCCTTGTTGTTTTTGTTTTGTTTAAAATATCATTCAGCAACTCTGGAAAGCAAGAGCAGGTGGAGAGGGCACACTCAGTGAGCTGTGCTGAAGGTCATGAAAAACAGCTCAACACCTCTCATCACCAGAAAGGGCTCCTTCATCCATTGTCTTTCAGCATGATTTGCTCCTTAGTGCCTTTGTGCTGTTGTGGGAGCAGCAAGCAGAAGTGCTCTGTGAGGCCTGGTGTGCTTTGTGTTGCCTGGATTATTCCTGGGTCTTCCCCTCACCTGAGCTGGCTCTGCAGGGAGTGAGCAGTAAACCAGCACCTTTTGGTTTTTCTGCTCCCTGTGAGACCTCGTGGAGTGGCATGAGGGACTTCTTCCAGTCCCCACATTCTAAAGCTCTGTCATGAAAACTATAATGTCCACATATTGTTAGCACTTTGTAGAAGCAATGTTTCTCTATTTCTCTTGTTGCATGTGCAAAGAGCTGAAGAATAAAGAGTGTTCATCTGCCAGGTATCTATTTTTGTATTGTTTGGCAGTCCAGGTTTGAAGTCCATATGGGTTGTAAATTCTGCTGATGTGTTCTTTTCTTTTCTTTTCTTTTCTTTTCTTTTCTTTTCTTTTCTTTT
>CM021766.1:7263023-7295249 GCA_011076525.1 Nettapus auritus
TTCTTTCTTTCTTTCTTTCTTTCTTTCTTTCTTTCTTTCTTTCTTTCATGTAATCAGAAGATCAGAAGGAAGGAAAACTATGCACACCACGTAAATGAAACTCTATAAATGAAAGACAAATGACAATAAAAATCAGAATTGCTGACATTCAAGTGAACTGGGTGTGGCTGGGATAGAGTTGACTTTCTCCACAGAAACCCATATAGCACTGTGCTTTGCACTTGTAGCTGATGAGCCCCCTGATGTTGCACCAATGTTTTGGTCACTGCTGAGCACAACATCAAGGCTGTCTCTCCAACTCTTCCTTGCCAAAAAGCTAGTTGGCTGGTGGTAGGCAACAGGTAGTCAGGGACACAAGCAGGACAGCAGACCTAAACTAACCAAAGGGATATTCCATACCACTTACACTCAGCCATAAAAGCTGCAGGGGGATGAAGGGGAATGGAGGACACTAATTATGAAAGCATTTGTCTACCCAAACAACCACCACATGTATTGAGGCTCTGCTTCCCAACAAGTAGTTGAACATCACTTGCTGATGGAAAATAGAGAATAATGTTTCTCCTTTTGCTTTCATGCAGTCTTTTTTTTTTTTTTTTTTTTTTTTCTTCCTCTCTTTTCTTTCATTAAAGTTCACATTATCTCAATCCACAATCTTCTCTTTTTTTTTTCTCCACCTGTCCTTCTGAGGAGGGGGAGTGAGAGAGCAGTGCATCGGTGATTAGCTACCCATCAGCTGCTAAAACATTACATCAAGTAACACAAGAGAAAAACACTGCTGTTATTCCATTAATGCTGGAATAAGGTTGTCATGCCCTTAATCTATGAGTATAATTTCCTCTAAAAATTCCTTGTTATGTTAAAGCCTTGAAGGAAAGATTTCTCTTCTCAAAATGATGAAAAATCTCAAAGTTCTTCAGTGATCAATCTTCAAAGCCTGACTTTCCAAATACTGTGAAGTCTTTTGTGTAAGAGCAAACTTTAGTGATAAGAAGTCTTTAAAGATGAGAACTACTAAGACTGTTTGAAGACAGATTTTCTGATGGTCTTTGAAGTCACAGGAGACAGAAATTACTAATTGCTAGGGAATTTCCCTCTAATCAGACCATTCAGCTGAAGTCTTGGTATTAGTAAAGCTATTGTGAAATGTGTAAATGCGCACCCTGGTTCTCCTGGAGCACAACAAGAAATTATTACATTATTACTACTTTGCAAGAATTCTTATAATCCTCTTATTGGCTCACACACTGGATTTTCATCTAGACTGATTATTATCATTTGCTTCCATGTTTCTTGAAGTTTGCTTTTGAGAGCTGGAACAAAGTGGTTGGGTTTATGTATTTCTTTAAATCATGTTATGCTGCTACCTAAAAACAACAACAACAACAACAACAAACAAACTGTCAACAGCACAACAAAGACAGCCAAAACCACTGGCAAATAGTTTGATATCTTTACCTTTCCTCTGAATAGTTCATTGATGTTATTGTTCCACTTTTGTGGACATACAAGCATTTGGGGCATGGTTATTATCTACCTCTTTGTTCCTATAAAGAAAAAGTTGATATTTGTATTGAATAATGCTCTTGAAAGGTGCCTTCCAATTTTGTTTCTATGCCTTTAATTAAAAAAAAAAAAATCTAGCAAAGTGAGTTGCTTACAAATGAGGTGCAGAGTCCTTGATGTGAATGTTGCTCTCTGTCTTCACTTGCAAGATGGACCTGTCTGTTATGGCAGGACTCTAGCCAAAACTGTCTGTCAGAAGAAAATATTTTCCAAACATATAGCCAAATGCTGTAGATACAGTTCTATGGGAAACATAGTGGGTGATAAAGGTTTTTAAAGATTAATAAAACTCATACTCAGCTTTTGCGTAAATTTCCCATTTCCAGTTTGCTCTTAAATCTAAGCTAACCTTACATTTCCTTGGGAGTGGGATAACAGCCATTATCCCCATTTTACAGATGGAAAAGTTATAAAAAAAGAAAATAATTATGCTTGAAATTAGAGGTTTTTGATTGATTGATTGATTTTTTTTTGTGAAAACGTTATGCAAAAACACAGGTGTGCCCAGAACCTCATGTTGATCCTGTACAGATCATTGTAATTTCAAAAGTGCTTTAATTGATATTAAGGCCTCTATTGTAATGGGAAGCCATATAAGAACCACACTCAGAATTTAATTACCAAACACTTGTGTGTATAAATATTTGTACACATATGTTTCCTCATCTGAACTATTTTCACTCAGGCCTACATTTGCTGACAAAATTATCTTTGTAGATGACTTGGCTGTTCCTTAAAATATCACTGTCTAAACACTATGGTGACTATTTGTGTCTTAATACTTGAACTGTGTTAAAACTAAAAACTTATGAAATTTCAATTCAAATTTTCCTTTTTTTTGGAGCTTTCAAGGTTTTTTGAATACTATACAAATGAAAGCTTTCAGTAGTTAAGCAGAACATAAAAAAAAGTTCCAAAAACTGCCTGGTCCTTGTGGTGAGTATGTTTTTCTTTCCCCTATTTTTCTGTCACTGTGACATCACCACTCTTCTCTACAAGACAGATTTTTCTGTTCTCCCTGGCCTTTCCTTTTCAAAATACACTGGAACCAGGAACTCGATATAGACCACCTTCCTTCCCATTATGGGATGGACTTCATGTGAAACCTAAAAGGTCTAAGCAGCTCATCTTATATTGAGTTGGTCAGGTTATCTTCAGAAAAATTGGTGGTATTTTGGAAAACTACCATTTGTCAAAAACAGGAACATTTGCTAGAAAGCTATCTATCTCTTGGAAAGACTTTCATGCCTAGTGAATAAAAAGAGAAACCTACTTACTGTAGAATAACCAGCAGGTATTCTACACTCAAATGATCAAAATCTGTTGAAGAAGAAAATTTACATTTTTCAGTGAAACCAGTGATGGTTAAAAATGAGATCCACACAGCTGAAATCTCAGAGTCACATTCAAGGTTGGTAGCCATGAAGAATTTTGACACGGTGAACTCCAGATTGGTTCTTATGCAGTGTCTGTTTATTTCTCTATTTTTAGTGTATTCTTGCATTTATATTCTCCCAGTTTGAAAGCCTGGTCATTTACATCTTACAGCATAAAGATGGATGGGTCTGGTATTTTCTCCAGTTCTGACTAATGCTGACTGTAGAGATTGTTCTCACACATGTAAAATGTCTAATCTTTTAATGACTATAACTAAGTGATTTGTTAGGTGAACCAGTATTTCCTACCTCTTTTGATTTGTTAGAAATTTAAAGTGATATAATTAGCCTCTTCCACATGGAGAAAAATGCTTTTTTTTTTTTTTTTTTTTTTTTTTTTTTTTGTTGGTATTCAAGGGAATGAAAATGAACCAAAGTATCAGCAGTTCCTCAGATGCAATTACGGCCTCCAAGAACTTGTAACACTTGTATCTTTTAATATGAAAACTAATTCAGCATCTGATAGCAATATGACAGAGACCATTGTACTGGGTCTGGCTGGGATGTTAACTTTCCCTGCAGCAGCCCATACAGTGCCATGCTCTGCACTTGTAGCTAGAACTGCAGTGGTATCGCACCAGTGTTGTGTCTGCTGCTGAGAAGTGCTGGCACAGCATCCGGATTTTCTCTAACCCTCCTGGGGGGTGGTCAAAAAAACATCACCAGGGCAGCTGACCTAAACCAACCAAAGAGATATTACATACCATATGATGTCACACTCAGCAATAAAAGCTGGAAAAAGGAAGAAGAGGGGAGGGGTGGGCTCTCGTTGTGAAAATGTCTGTCCTCCTCCCAAACACCAGCTACGTGCGTTGAGGCCCTGCTTCAAGGATGTGGTCAAGCATCGCTCATTTGTGGGAAGTAGAGAGTAATTTCTTTCCACTGCACTTCCACATAGCCTTTACTTGTTTTGTTTTGTTATTCCCTTCCCCCCCTCCCTTTTCTCCTTTCCCTTTTTTCCCCTTAGTTGAATTGTTTAATTAGTAATTTTATTTCCTTTTTTTTTTTTCTTTTTTTTTTTTTTTTTTTTTTTTTTCCTTTAATAAATTATCCTTCTCTCAACCCGTGAGTTGTTCTTTCCTTTACTTCTTCCCCTCCTTATCTGAGGAGGGGGAGTGAGAGAGTGGTTCTGGTGTTCAGCTGCCTAGCACGGTAAAACCACTATAAAAAAAAACAACCATACCTGAGAACGAGCATTCAGGAGTGAACATATGACCTGTGATACATATTGCATATACTGATTTTTTTTTCTGTTATAGGAAATTGTGCAGAACTCACACTCTACTTGCATGCATACACATTTAATGATGTTCAAGTTGCAAAATCAATATCTTAAAAAGTTAGGAATTGACAGTATGAAAGAATCATACTCAGTCTCTTTTATCCACTTTGAATATACACTGTCATGGTGTTGACTTTAGTAACTTGTAAGTATAGTTGACATTTTCATTTCCACAGCATTTCTGTTTCTGTGTTTCAAGCCCAGTAGCTTTCCTGCTGCTTTTTGTGCCTATAGATGTCACCTGGGTGCAGAAGAAAAAATGAGAAGAACACTTTTGCTGCAATCTTGGGTTAAACCTTCTCAGTATAAGCATTATATTCAGAAATTACTTATGTACTGCAATGAGTCTTTTAAATTTGTGAATGAGTCAAGGAAAAGTAATGAAAGGAATGTCTCCAATAGAAACACAATATTCTTCAAAATTTGAAGTATCTGTTTCAAAACCTGGAATGTATGAGAGCATCTCAGAACTATTCTGAGGAGGATTTAATCATGGCACACTTCTTCATGGTAGAGAGTGCAAGCTTTCCCAGTTTAGGATAGTATAAATTTGGGACTACGCAGAACCACAGTCCCTGGAAATCATGAGCTCTCCAGCACAAGGGCAGTTATGTTCTGAACAGCAGTCATTTCTCATATCAGGTGCAAATGATCCAAGCATACAAAGAATCAGGACCAAGTGCATGTTCCTATCATCTTGTCTCATTTCCAGGGAAATTTGTTGAAAACCAAAGCATATGTGTACAGTTTAACAAATGGTTAGATACCGGCAAATTATTAGAGCATATTTATTTTATTTTTGTTAAACCAAATGTATTCTGGTATAAATATTCTTGAGAAGGAGTTAGCTTTTTAAAGGGAAACTGTAAAGCAGAGAGAAAATTAGAAGCATTTTTGGCTTAGGTTTCAAAATGCCCTTTTGTATGTAGAAAATGTAATTCAGAGTGTTTTAGTTGCTGCATATGCTTTACACTTTAGCTAATATCTAAATTTATAAACAGTCAAAGTAAATCTTTTGAAGCAAAAAAAGTCTGCTTTGTTAATTAATTAGTTAATTATTATTATTATTATTATTATTTTAATTTGGCACATGTTTAAGCAAAGCAGTGTTTTTAACAGAATTGTTTGGCAGAGTTCATCTCAATGAATAATATATCACTCAGAATGGGATTCATCCTACCTTTCTGTTGCTTTCTAAAACTAAGATATTTAATCTACTCTTGTTGCCTAAGGTGAGATTTAGATCAAGACTAAGATGTGTCTACCTGTGAGACAGGTACCTGAGCCCACACTGTAGTCAGTAAAGCCGAGAGAGCCATTCACCCCTAACGCAGACATGCTCACATGGTTATACACCTTCATATGTTGTAATCTCAAACCAGATCCAACCTCTAAAGTCTCTTAATCATCCGGGCTGCAGAGAGGTGAAATTGATTTTGCACTTACTGACTACAGTTGGAAGCTGTAAGAAATGTGTGCCTTACATCGATACCCTCAGCTGGAACCTGAATTTCCTTTCAGGAGTATTTAGCAAAGAAGCAGGTGTGAGTCATGAGGATAGAAGCAAGTGCACAATGCCAAGTGCAGTCTTGTATGACTGGTTTCTAAAGCACAAAAATGTTTCTAATTCAAATGTGATTTCTAGTCAGCAGAATGTATGGTGAATGCTTTTAATGATGTAAAATACAGCCTGCTCCTGGTTTCTTCCTAACAGACTGCATGAACTCCATAATAATGGGTGCAGGTGCATTTTTTTATGGTAAAATAATAGCTCCATATTTATCCTTTCACTAAAACCAGGTAGGTTTTCTGTGCAGCTCATTAGTCATGAAGAGAGTGAGAAGTAAGAATGTGATGTGCAGCCCTGTCTGATGACATTTTGCTGGGAGGGCACTGGGCATGCTGCTGGCTGGCTGAGCAGGTATCCTGGTGGCAGCTGTGCAATCAGCAACTTTAGGATGAATTAGCTAACCCTGGCACAGCCTCATGTGAAGAGAAGTGTGAAGGGGTCCATAAACTACAAACCTGCTTCTGCTAGCCCATGGTATGATAGGTGTGATGCTTCTAGTGCTATCTAAAATACATCAGTACTCTGCAGAAGTTCAAGATTGTATGGGCTTTAAATTATGGAGCTTGGTTTCCTCTTGGGTAACTAGTCACTAAAGCCGCCGACCTGTATCACACGCAGAGTATTTCACTTGTCATGTAAAGAATTTGATGCTAGTGATCATTACCTGGATGCTAATGATGCAAACAACAAACAGTCTGTGCCTCACAAGAGGTGAATTTTTGCTGTTAGTTGCACCTATATGAACCCAATAAAACCTTTCTTTCATTTCCAATACAAATCACAAGAGGAGGTCTCCGTTTTTGTTCTTGGTTTCATTTGTCTTTGTCCTGTCTGCTCTCTTACATGCTCCAAATCCACACTCATCTTTTAGGGTATCTTAAAGCATTTCATGGATATTGGTTAATTAAAACTTTCCAAACTGCCTTTAAAAATAATTCCGGAGCCTTTGTCTAACACATGGAGGTTTGAGTGGTTTGCCATATTTGCTTTGGATCTGAAGGATGACAACTCTCCACTGGAAAAAAGGGCATTTGCTTATTAAAGCTGACACCAGGGGTGACGTTTTTGTTCTGGTGGAGGATGAAGTTTATCTGCTGTACTCTTAAAAGAGTAAGATCTGTCTTACTCTTAGAAACCTCTGGTGACTACCCTCCCTTCTCTTCCAGGTCTTCAATATCCATAGTAATGAGCTTTCCCAGTGTCTAAACATCATTAACATAGTTTAAACCTCTTAGTTCTCCTAGCCACAGCAGGCATGAAGAATGGTTTATTTCTCTGTTTTGTGTGTATCTTTTATGCTGTTGATGTTTGTTGTCAGTGTCCTCTTCCCACACTGAATTGATCCCATGCTTTAAGCCTTTCCTACAGGTTGTATTTTTTAGAGCTTCTGTTTTTGTTTTTCATCTCTGATCCATACATTCCTTGAACTGTGATTCTCAAAGCAATCATAGTGCTTTCTTGGGAATTTGATTGCTTCTGAGTGCAAAGGAGGAATTCTCTTTGTGTTTAGAGTTATATTTTTGTATTTATTTTCATTATTATTATTTTTTTCAACAGCTTGACATTTACTTATGTTTAATTTGTGATCCTTTAGAAACTCAAAATAAAATCCTATTTTATTTTTTGTAGAATAACCAGCTGCGTTCCAGCTATCATGCAGTTAAGACCTTGTTGTGGCCTTTAAATATATAAAGGCAATAGGAAAGACAGAGAAAGACTTTTTTACCAGGGCCTGTAGTGACAGGACAAGGGATAATGATTTTAAACTGAAGAACTGTTAATATGGATAGGATATAAGGAAGATATTTTTCACAGTGAGGGTGGTGAGACACAGGAACAGGCTGCCCAGAGAAGCCGTGGATGCCCCGTCATCAGAAGTGTTCAGTGTAGGGTTGGATCAAGTTTTGAGTAACCTGATGTAGTGGAAGGTGCCCATGCTTGTGGCAGGGTGGTTGGACAAGATCTCTGAAGGTCCTTTCCAACCCAAACCACACGATGATTCTATGATTATTCTGTAGAATTTGCACTTGTGTTCTGCATCATCTTCCTTATAGCCTGCTTTGCCAAGAGGACAGTTTTATCAGTTCACCACACTGAGAGGCACAACATATAAACCTTATTTTAGAAATGTGTTAACCGTAGGTGCTGCTCTACTGGCTGATTTAGTGCCCAGGAACAATTCACCTACATTTGCAAGAAATTTAAATAAATAAATAAATATCATTTTAGTTTTAACTCAAGTATCTTTTAAGGCATTCATATATACTATATGTACCATATATGTTTATGTATGGTTAAACATATATATACCATATATGTTTAACCATATGTATATGGTTAAACACTGACATGAAACTGTTCTGTAACAGAACAAAGATCATATCTAAAAGGTAACAAAAATAGAAGTTCATTGTAACACTTTTCTTTTTTTTTTTTTTTTTTTTTTCTTTTTTTCTTTTTTTCTTTTTTTTTTCCTAGTGGAATTTTATTGAAATCTGTAGAAACACTCAGAATGGGATGACATGGTATTTTCTGTGGCAGAAGCGGTAAGCTATATTATATCCCACCAACTCTAGATCAGAGATGAGTTGCAGCTGTCTTTTCACATGCCAAGTTATTCAGGAGATTTAGGAACCTCCTGCTGTCTCTTTTTGTATGAGTTGGAGGATGGTAACTACTGGTAATTTATAAGTAATGGAAATTAACAAGTGATTAGTATAGGAAAATAATTTAAGTCCTGCTTGTGTTCTTCTGTAATTAACATCATTTGCTCTTTCATGATCGCTATTATCACAGTGTGAGGTTTGAGAAAATAAGAGAACTGAGGGGGTAGATCCATTTGCAATCAAAAAAATAAAATTCAGTCTCAAAGAAATCAATTCAGCTGTGAAAGTGTCCTAAAACTTTTAATAAAAAAGACAGTCCTGTTCCCTCAATGTTTGTGCCACATGTTGATGCTGTAGAAACCTTAGTGTCACAACTCCCACTCTTTGCAGTTTTCAGCATGACAAGAACCCTACAAGTGAACTCAGTCTTCTGCAATCTGCACTTTTTTTTTTTTTTTTTTTTTTTTTTTTTTTTTTCTGTCTAAATTCACATTTGGTTGTGTCCTCTTTCCTGAATTTAGTTTTCTGCTATCAAATACTGCATCTCCCTTGAGCTAGCAGTTTCAGCAAATACAACTTTATTCTCTGAACTCCTAGGGTGCTCCGTGCTGTCTGCTGGCTAGAGGTAGTTTCAAATATCATTACTAAAGTGCTCTCTCAGGTGCCAATTAAAAATGATCCTAAAATGTGTTGTGGTGTATAGCCTGAGAAATCTGACAGCTGTGTTATAAAAAGTAGGAAGATTAGCCTTCTTTCGTAATCATTGAGAAATCCTGAGTAACACAGCATTTTTAAAGAATGATATGAATGAATATAAATAACGTATTTTTACACATTTTAAAATATACAAACTATTTAGGAGTTGGAATTACATCTCTAAAATCCCTGTGAACTCTGTTTCACTTCTTCCTATCTTGGTAACATAAATCTTACCTAGGGGAACTATTTGCAAACCCAAGCAGGGAATTTCAAGCCTATGTGAGCACCTCCTTCCCATCTTCCTGTGGATCAATCAATACCACAGCAGTACGATAATGTTCTGCATCAAAAATTCTGCAGAAGCCTTATCAAGACCTACCAGGGAATGAAGTCATAAAGTGTTATTTTGAGTGCAAAGGCTGGCCACACATTTTGAGAGTGAGGATGTTAATCTCAGCACTGTCACAAAGTGTGGTACCTGGGGAAGAAATAAAAAGTAATATCATCTTGCTTTTGTTTTTTGTATATATGGCTTGGGAATGCAGTATTTCCTGTTCTTAATCCTGTTTCTGCCTTCCTCAACAGATTTCCCACCGACATGGTGTAATAGGTCAAGTTAATAGAACAAGAGTGCCATTTGGTTTGACTGGAAGAAGACACATATTTTTTTTTCCTTTCTTTCATTGTACTTTTGCATGGCTGTCCATAAAGACTTGTGGGGTTCATATTTTACAGATTATTCTGAAAGATGTAAGATGTATTTTTCTGCCTTCTCTTAAGGCAGAAGAAGAAAAACATGGTTTTGGAATATTCAAATTAGTTATAAATATTTTGAATCTGAATCCCTAGCTTCTTGTTGCAGCTACTTCTCCCCTGAAAACTAGGTATAAAGTGCCTTCTACAGGTGTGAGTAGCTGTAAAAGCATGCAAGGCAACGTGCTGTCTAGCACTGTGACTCTGAGGTTTTAGAAGGGAGGAAGGTAGATTGTGTTTTAACCTACAAGGCATGGCTTATTCTTGCTTATACTGGGCAAGATACCATCATAATCACTTCCAATAGCATTCGTATTAGTCTCTTATGTTGTTTATATTAGTCAGGGGCAAACAGCTGACTTAGCATGATTCATGTAGAAATCAAGAGCATATTGTGTCTCTTATCACAGCATCAGTGTGATAGGTCATTAAATGTTAAGCAGTCTCCTAAGTTTCTGGGCCATAATTTACTGCTGTAGCCAACATGATGGATTAAAGCAGTAATTCTTCCTGATAAGATAGACTCCATGGTATTTTTCCTCATTTTAATTCAAATGATAGAATTTTGTCCTTTCAGTAAGACGGTTTTCATATTGCATGTTTGTGGGTAGCTTTAGGAGGGGAGGATATGACAATAAGGCACAGGAAGAAGGAGAAAGAGGTTTTTGATAGGGCAATAAAATACTGACAGCACAGCAAGTTGGGCAAAATAGCAATCTTAGAGCTCATCCTCTTTTGAAAAAAAGCTACAGTTCAGCCTCAGGATTTTTATTTATTTATTTATTTATTTATTTATTTTTTTAAGAGAGAAGTTCCAATGTATCTTCTTTTCCTTCCCTGTTAAGATTTTATTTCTTACTTTTCTATTTTGAGAGAATCTTGCTCACCTGGAAAGCAAAAGTCTCACAATCAGAAACATCAGTCCAGTGAATGTCAATCACCGTAGCACCCCTGGAGGCTTTGATAGCTGAGAATCTTCTCTGTATTGTGTGTCTGTAACTGGTGAAACCATCTGGACTGATGGAGACACATGTGAAAGTTTGCACTGATTATCCTCTTGGCTTATTTTGAACTTGGATTTATAGTTCTAGCAAGAGCTGCCAGACCCAGCTCTTAAGCACACTGGCCTTTCTCTAGAAACACAAATGGAAACACAGAGCTAAACCTTGAGGCTGTTAAATTTATGAGTCTTCTACAGAAGTTAGGGTAAAAACCACAGAGTGTAGATTAATCATGGGAGTGGTGAATTATTAAGAATCCAAGCCTCCTGAAAGCTGTACTGAAGTTGTGCAAGATGTGTCCTCCTGTATCTACTACCGCTAAAAAGTTACTATGTTAAAGTAAAATGTGCAATGCAGATTATTATTAAAAGTCTAAGCGCACAGACCAGGACTAACAGGGTTGAACAATAAGAGGCATGCTTTCTTGCTTCATCACTTTTTCACAAATACGTTAATAGCAGTCTCTGATGAGAGCATGCCTTTGCTATCTATCTGCAAAACAGCGCTGGGGGATTGCTTGCATCAGTAAAGGAAAGAACACTTCTTGGCAAGCTGATTTTCCTGTTGTCAACACAAATGATGTGCAGCACTGACAAGTTCAGAAGGTATCAGCTCAGTTTTCAGTAAGTGATAGGACCTCGTATTTGACTGTATGTCATTTGTTGTTAATGGTGGTTAGGTGTGTGCTGTGCTCTATAGCTTGCAACTTTACCCAGCATTTCTGCTCACTCTCCTCCACTGTTCAATTTTCTAGTGTTCTTCCTAGAGCACATTACACCAGAAATACAAGGTTATACTCAAGATTTGACAGCATTTTAACTTCTACATGACTAAGAATAGAAAGCACATGGTTAATATAGGTTAGATCCCTCAGTGAATTTGTATAATCCAGGTGAGAATCTAGTCTGCAACTGAAAGCACATGTTGTTTGTGCAGAGAAAAGAAGTCTCCAGTGATAAAAGCATTGGACACTGTTAAATTCCATGGGCTCTTCTGGCTGGGGGAGAACATATTTTTTTCCAAACAATAGTGCAGTTCAGTGTATTTTGCGTGCAACCTAGACTGCTTCAGATAGTGTTGGATGCTGACCTCAGTGCCATGTGATACACTGAGAGGCAGGGCTCTCATATGGAGGGATGTAATGTTGGAGCTAGGACGCTGACTAAGTTAGAATTTAGTTTTAGAGTGAAGGAATCTGAAATAGATACTGGTGTCCTCCACAGAGGCTGCTGCCCTTCTCCAGTGCTGTGCTGGCTCTGGGCAGCTTTGTGTGCTGGCCCTCAAGTGCTCAACTATTCTCATGGTCCCCCTGGCTTTCACCTGTGCCAAGGAAGAAGATTTTATGATGAATCTTTGTGTTATTCCAACAAACTGTGCATTCCTTTCTCATTTTTTTTCCTCTCCTTTTTCAGTGCTACACTCATTCTGCAATATAGTTGATTTTCTGCCCTTCTGTAGCAATGACTGGTCTCTTAATGGACAGTAATAAAACTTGACCTATAGACCATTCTTCTTCCTAAATAGTTATTATATTTTAATGTGGAAAGAAATATTGTCACAGAAAACAATCTTTTATTTATTTTTTTCCTCTCAAAATGAAGAGCAAGCAAAATAAATAAATAAAAAAGAGAGAAGAAGGAGTAAAAAGAAAATGGGACATTTCCTGCTTATTCTGCTCCCTGTGACCTGACAATAATTTATGTGTAATATAAAGTAAAGGAAAAGTTGCCATAAAGTTGCATATTTTCTCTCTCTTGAGGGAATAATAATTGTAAAACTGCAGAACCCAGATCTAGTTTACTGCTATAAATGTATTGTATACGTGAATAGCTTTTGGAGGTAAGTGGTGAAACTGTTGCTGATGAAGGTGTTTATTTTATATTGCTTTTGCGTGCAGGGCAATCATTCTCCACTTGTTTGTGATTTTTATTAAATATGATACCCACTCATACTTTATGAGAAATGTTTATGCAAAGTAATCTATTTGATTCAGCATCTCAATATTTACCTAATGAATATATATTGCATCAGATTAATCTTCTTATATTTTACTGTTCCCAGCATTTTAAAACAAAATATAACCAGAGTGGGCAGCTTCATGCTATGCAATAAACTGCAAATGAATAGAAGCTTTTATCAAAGGTGTTTGAACTTATAGCTCATGGCTGGCTTGCAATGTTTTGCTTTCAGACAAATTTACTTTTTTTGTTTGTTTGTTTGTTTGTTTTTCCAATTATATATATTTTTATTCTTCTGAACTAAACAGAACTGGAATGCCTAACTTGTGGTTTATATGATTTAAGAATTTGAACTGTGTAATTGGATGGAATCTGCAATTTTATTCCATCCTTTGACTGTGTTTGTATCTTCTTGTTTCTGATATGGTTAAAGCCACAGGTCGAATCTCTACTGAAAAGCAGGACAGTTTTAGTTCTTGACTGATGGTCATGATACTTGTTCATGGTACTGCCACACAGGATACTAGCTTTGAAGAATCAAGTCTGTGGCAAAGCCACAGCAATGGGGAAGCAGGGATGAGGATTAAGATATGGATAATATTTTCCAATAATTTTCAAATCAACTTCCAAGTCGAATGGTTTGAAGAACATATATGTAATGTTTTTCTACATAGGTTGCTTTATTTTGTTATTGTCTTTGTCCGTGATTCAGTAGGAAGCTTTTCTGTAGGAAAGTTGATTTTATGATTTTACAGTTTTGTTGTTGTTTTTTCTTTTTTTTAAGGATAGCATTATATAAGCTTAAAAAATTATTATTACAGTTTTGATACTAATAGCTGAAACAAGAAAACAAGGAAAATAAACAATTTTCCTGTAGGCTGGCAATAATAATAATAAAAAAAAGTATATCATTTTATTTGTTTTCCATACCTCCTCTAGTTTTCATATAGATTTACAGCAGTTTGTTTTAGTGGCTTCTTTGCAAAACTGGATAAGAACGGTGTTATTAAAAATGTAAGAACCATCAACCTGGGCTAAACAGAATGTATTTAGTTGGTCTCTATTAGTGATTCACAGAGATGAGGATGAACAGGTCATGTGGGGAGCTCTCTTTATTTGTATGCCCTATCAGACCCTGGCAAGGAACAGTTCAAAGAATTTCTCAGCCAGTGATAACATGCATTGACATATTCTCTATCAGTAAGTTTAATTTCTCTTGTGAGCCATATTTTGCTTTTTTCTCTACAGTTTCCTGTGGCAATGAGTTCTACACTTTAATTATGAAGTGTATGAAAAAATAATTTCATTTGTTTTTGTTAAACCTTCATTCTGATCATTTTATTTCAGGCTGCCTATTTCTTGGGCAGTAAGACGTTGTGAATAATTATTTGCAATTTTTCTTGTCTGTACAGTGCCTAGCTATAGAGATCTCTCCTATCCTTTTCTTCCCTCCCTATAATTCCCACAACCTATAATTTTGAACGTGTGGTTATTTTTTTTTCCCAACTAAATGCATTACTTTGTATTCATCAGTATTTAAATTTGACTGCAATCTTATCACACTGTCAATCAGCATTGTGAAATCCTTTTGTGAGTCTTTGAAATCAACACAGAATTGACTATTCTGAATAATTCTGTGTTATTTATTCCCTTTTCCAGACCATTTATGAATATGCTGAGCAGAACAAACTCTGGAAGAGATCCTTGAGGGACTTCCCTGGCAACTTTCCTTCACTCTAAGTTATCTGTTATTCTTTTTTTTCTTGTGTTCTAAGTACGTATTAAGCTGTAAGGAGGTAGTTTCTCTTCTTATCTGTCTACCTAGATTCTCTTAAAGCTTTTGGGAAGGGATGCTGTCCAAAGCTCTTAAAAATTGTAAGTATGCTATATCAGCTCAATCACATTTTTCCTCATGCTTGCTGACTTCTTACAAAGCTCTAACAAAAGATGCATAAACCGTATTGACCCTTCCTCGATGAAGCCATGGATGTAATAATCATGGTCTTTAAGATAGTTTTCCACAGGTTGCTTAGTGCAGGAGGCAACTCACTGATTTGTTGTCCCACTCTGGTGACCTCAGACACATTTGCCATCTACTGCTGTTTTGATGGTTCATTTCTATCAACACATTTCCCATAAAACATAGCTCTGAGGTGGGAATCCCTCAGCTTTCCTCCTGTCTGAACACCATGGCATGGGGCTCATTCAGCTTTCCTGTGACAGCTGTCCCTTCCCAAGCACCGCTGTCTTGCCCTGGTCATGTCAGGTCTTTTGTGGGCCTTCTGCTTCTGCTGTTTGTAATGAAGGCCTCATTATATATTTAGGAAATTGTTCCTTGGTTTTGTTTTGTGGGCTGTCTTCTAGTAGTGTTACACTTGTCAGAATTAGTTCTCCTTCTCTACATTTTGGTACAGCTTTCACTTTTGAAGCTAATTGCCTCCTTTTATTATTAATTACATGGTTGTGAGATTTGACAAGAAATTTTGAATGGTTTTTGGATGGTTCACACCTATTTATTCCAAAAGTATTTAAGACATGTTTTTGAAAAGTTTCTGCTTCTCCTGCAAGCGTTCTGCCTCTTCTCTGCCTCTTTAGTTGTCTCTCTTTTTTTGACTTACAGCTAGTTTCTTTCTATATTCATCTTATGTCTTCTAGTTATCTCCAGACTAGCCTGAAGGCAAACCTGGCCTTGGGCACCCTTTCTTTTTACCCTGGAAGATCTGCTCAGTCTCAAACATATCTGAAGCTTTGCTTAATTCACTTATTTGATATTAAAACATGACAGCAGCACTTCTCAAAAAGAATGTTAACATCTATACTCTATTGGCAATGCCAATATCAGTTGGCCAGCAGATAAATAATTTATTTACTAAAGGTGGTTGCAATGCGCATTTGCTGACTCAAGGCTTAGTTAAGCTCTGACTACATTGTTCTTTGCAAATGGAATTTTCCCTGGAAACATATATATGTGTGTATGTGTGTGTATAAGCCTATATGTCTTAATGGGACATCACTTTTTATACAAACATGTAAATAATGATGAATGCAACAGACTATTAACCTTTGACAAAGATGTTTCATGGTAACAAAACTATTACCTCATTACCCTCCAAGCCATGGTTTGTCATGCAGGTGTGCTCCATTTGGTTGGTCTGTCCACACCTGGGGTCACACAATGCATTATTTCCCATCCATATTCACATGTTCCTTTTCCAGCTGAGCTTTTTTTTTTTTTTTTTTTTTTTTTTTTTTTTTTTTTGTTACAAAGGGAGACCAATTCCCTACTGATTACACAGGAGGGAATCACATCTGAGGCTAATGGAGTTAGGAGCAGATCACCAAGCCTGGAAATCCCACTGATAGAGGAGGCTGAGGTGTCTTTCCCTTTGTCATCATCACAAGAGAACAACTACAGAGACAAAAAATAGTACGCTGTGCTCAGTGCAATGGCAAGACAAGGGAAGGGGAGAACAACAGACCTGGCTGTTAATTGAACCTGACAAGTGTTTACACAAGGCATCAGACTGCCTGTGGCCTAGAAGCACCGATTTATATAGCTATTGATTAGCAGTGACCCAGTCAAGAAGACTAATGGCAAACTTCTGCTTCAGCATTGCCCAGGAGAGCAAAGTTCAGTGCAAACAGCCCATGCATGTGTATCTATAGAAGTAACCATACACTCATTACCATCCCAGACTTTAAACATATCCATATCTTACAACATCTGTGCATTCACCAGACCAAACCCCTACTCTGTTATCCTTCATATTGATTGAGCTTTTACACATGTATTGAGACAGATGTACCAGATGTACTTGTTTTTAGTTGATACATATTTATGAAGGCAGACAACTAAGTATGCACCTGTGGTTGCAGTTTATCTTTTGCTGCCTTGCTTTCCTAGGAATATAGCACAGCTATCTTCAAGATTACTTCCTTTTTTATTGGTATCTCATCCTCCACACTGAACCTGCTTCTCTCTCTAAAATAGTCCAATCATTCAAATTATAAATACATCTTAGCACTCCCCAATGTAATGCATGATATGTATGCATCTCACTGTGAAGACCTTCCCTAGTATGAAATATTCACTCGGTCTACTTGGCTTACTGTAGATGGAATATTTTAATTTTATACCAAATGACTTTTTTCAGGTAAATATTTATTCATCAACTTAATATTGGAGGATTTTTTTTTTTTTTCCCAGATGTATACATAAATTCATTGTTTTAAAATCCTTATCTGTACTAATGCTTCCGAACATGAGATGCAAATACAATACAAAACAAGAGGCTATTTGTTTGCCCTCTCTTTGGTAGCACAGGGAAATGTTCTATTTCAAGCCCAACTTTCATTTTTTTTTACTTGAATTTGCCCATCTAGAGTGAGTAGATGATGGACTAGGAATTAACAATTTGTCAGAATGAAAGATTTCAGGGTTTTCCTATCATCAAATTAAAACCTGAAATTTTGCAAACATGCAGTCTTGAAATATCCATATACCAGTCACAAAAACATTCAAACACAAACCATTCAAATTTTATTAGTCAAGTTGTTCAGTTTTTAGTTTTGTCCTTTAAATATATACATGCATATTAATTTGAATATCAGTTTATTAAATTTCCAAGGTTGAGCATGTTTTTGAAGAAGTAGATTTCATAACATTGAAGTCAGATACTTTTGAATATTTGGAAGTGGTAGTAGGCTTTGTTGGTTAGTTTTGGCACTAGGAAACTTTTGGGCTGGGTGTTGTGAAGTCCAAAATGAGCAACATCCTTTAGGAAAGAATTGAGAGTGCAAAGTGAGGCTGCCAGATGGGTACAAGGGAATTAGACAGCAAAGTGAGGACACAATACTTTGAAAACCATCTAGCAAAGCAAGATGAAGTTTAGGTCTCTGTTAAATAAACAAATTTGCACTTTTTATTATCAAAGCTCTCATTTGTACAGCATTTGTTCTGGCTATTAATATGAAGTTTGTCTTGGATATCATAGAAAATAAATAAAGTATTTGAAAAACAGACCTGGTCTAATGGGCTTGAGAAGCAATGCTGTTTGTATTTGTAAAAACTGATATTAACATTTCCTAGTAGTACTTCCATCTGACTGGTCAGAGCCCTGGAAGAAAACCTACTGCTCCCTCCACCCCCTCCATCATGGTCCGTCATCACAGCTCTCACAGATCCAGACAATAACATCCTATTAACAGGTTTGGTCTGCTACCATCACCTAGGTACAAACTGACCTGAGGGCAGTTGCAGGGTCCATATCACTAACTTTCTTCTGCTGGAGAACTAAATGAGCTATCTGGGAGACCAGCAGGAGCCAGAGTTACTTATCTGTCTCATACATCAGCACAAGGACCCTTTCTAACTGTCTTTGACTCTTCCGTTAGTTCTACAAGAATCTTTGCATGAAGTTATGGGTTCTTCAGCTCTATAAATTGTCCTGGCAAGAAATCAATACAGCCTAATAAATTAGGTTTCCACAAAGGATTTCAGTAAAGGCCCCAAATCAGCCAGGTACTTAGATAGGCTTACCTTAAAGCATCTGATCAGTCTTCTAGTCAGCTCTCTGCTGTCTTAGCTCCAGGCATGCAAACAGTTCACGTAAAGACATCTTGATGGAATAAGTTTATTTACATGATAAATCACAATAAATGAAATACATGCTATGTGATTTCCTGAGCACAGACCTAACCAGAAAAAGGCAATGGCTGTTTGTTTATTTATTTAGGTATGTATTTATTATCCTCTGCTTAATGATGTCACCTATTAACTTTAGGTGTGACTAAAATTCACAGGACTGCATAAACAGAAAAATAACTAGAATAATTTTATAATGTGCATTAACACTGGTAATTTCAGAGACAGCAATATGGATCTCCAAGCATCTGTTATGAATGCAGAACAGGAAGGCCTGGATTGCACCCTTCCACCCCTCTGCTAGTCCTGCAGCATTTTAGGCTGAGGAGGTGGACAGCCAAAACTTTGTGTCCTGGAGGCCTTCTTATACTTTATCCTTCCAACTTCTAGTAACCTCAGGGAATTACTAATTATATTTCTTATTAATGCCCTCTGAGAGCTTCAGTTTCTTTAACTGAGAAAGACTGTTGGAGGGAAGTAGGATTTAAAGAGAAAGAGGGATGGAGCTGGAATACATAAACTATCCCTGTTTGCAAAGTACATGCAGCTGTGGCTATTGTTTTGCATTTGCCATTCTTGCTTTGCAGATAAATAGCAGCACAAATGGATTTACATGTAAATTCATCCCATGATGATACTGTCTAGCAGAAAAGAACATGGCTTTCCAGGCCTTGCCTGCTTCAGTTTAAGGGGTAGCAAATTCCTCTGTGAAGTTGGCCCATGTGTTCAATGCAGGACAGTGACAAGAGGAAAGACAGAGAAATCAGGTGAATTCTTTTTTCTAACAAGTTTGTGCAATCATGAGGTATTCCTTAGAGTGGGGTAAAGCATACATCTGTGTGGTGGTGCAAAGGGCCATATTTCTGTTAGGGAGATTTCCTTCAAGAGCATTTCCTTCATCTGCAGTTCAGAAGCAACACAGTGCTCACTGCTGAGTAAGTGTTGGGGCTTGGCTCCTGCAGTGCAGAGGGCAGCTGCTGCATGACTAAAGGGAGACCAAGCAATCCAAAGTTTGTTAAAACAGCTCAGAGCCAGCTCTCTTGGGCTGAAAGACAGCAGGGTTCTGCTTGCAGGAACATTTAGTTGAGTCTTCCTGAATATCAGCTGTTTGTAATGGAAATGCTGATATCTTATCTGCAGTGACAATAATGGAAGAACCAGGAAATATGCTCGAGGAGACCCTTTATTGGTTGTAAAGTAAAAACAGAGGTACATTCTCAACTGTAATCTGCAAAGGACAGAAATTTGCTCGTGTTATCTGTGGGTCCAAATTTAATGTATTTTTAATTGCCTATTCAACATACCTAGCAATTAAGGCAAAATGCTATCTCTTCTTTTGAAAAATGCATGAGCTGTACAATTAGAAGTAATTGTCCTCGTTAATTGAAAGTGCAGCTTTATTTTCTGTTGATTGTATTTTGTTTTATTAAAGGATTCCAAACTCTTTTGAAATCCCATTAAAAGGCAAATGCTATCGGGCACTTTCACTGCAGCCACAAAGGACAAACGAGAGAGTCAGCTCAGCACTTGCGGTGCTGTTTAAACTCTGTGAGCATTCAGCTTAAAGTCAGAGATGTTTGAATATGCTAAGATGTGCTGGAGTATAACTTTCACAATGGACATCTCTTTCTCACAGCAGTCATTGTTAGATCCTTGCCTTTTGGGACAATGGCAATTGCTGCATTATGCACATGTACTACGCCAAGGAAAATGGTGCCAAGGCTGTGTGCTGCTGTTTGTTGAAGGAAGATTAAATACAACCAGCACTGCATGAAGTAGAAGACACCTGGGGAGAACTAAGAGCTTTGGGAAGCCCAGAACAAATATTGGACACAGGTCAGCAAATCTGTAGCTGGATCAGGCAACCAGCCAAAATGCTGCACATGGATTGCAGGTGGTGCTTCACATCAAGGTTGGAGGAGACTGGTGTGACCAAGCTGTTTCAGAAATATTTCTCTCTTTCAATGTAGGAAGGAGAGCTAGATTTCTTGCTCTCATATCATATGCTGGGAATGTTTAAACTGAAGGAAGATGGGAAAAATAGTGAGCCCAGGTGACAATATTGGACAAAATACACACTGGGGATGGAAACACCAGGGTAGTCCTTGTATATGCTGAACATCTCACTTGATACACAAAGGCATCTATAATAGAAGCTGCATCATGATTTTGATAACAATATTACACTTGCAGCAGAGGAACTGGAACACCATTGGCATCCGGGCTACTTTGCTTATCAGCTGATGCCAGAATTAAACCCTGGTGCATGGAATCAAGCCTCACCACCATGTAAAGTTTCTGCACAAGACCCTTTAAAGTTTCTGCACAGAGAGCTGAGGTGTGCAAAGGTGTGCTGACTTACACACAAAGTCATCTTTCATCTTTTCTTGTCCATAGCCCTGCAAATGGAATAAAATGGACATGGCCAGGCTTTTCTTCCAACAACTCTTTGCCTTATTCTTCGTTTCACCTTTAAATTACTAGATGTTGTGTTTCACAGAACAGCTCCGAAGAAAGACACGAGGCGACTGCTTCATTTAACACTGCTTGACAAGGCGATCTCGCATGACCTCCCAGCAGCAGCCTGCTCACTCATTTTAAGTACAATGTAATTGCTGAATGTCTGACTCACCTCACTGTCTTTCAAGTACACTTCTGTGCCTACATTTTTAGGCATGACTTTAAAATATAGTGCTAAACACTATCCGCTCATTTTTCTATATTGTGGTGCTGTTCTCACAAGGATGTCCGTCAGTCAAATGGATGTTTAACCTTTTCTTCTGAGAGGAGAAATTAATGTGGGATAATATTCATTCACCTATGAGAAATGAGAACCTGAAAGCTTCTCGCTTCTGTATACTTGTTCGAGTGTAATTAGATTTAATAGGACAACATTTGCGTTGCTTCTCCCCAGATGTGGCAAACAGCTCAGCCTTTTGATTTGTGAATATTTCAGGAGTGGAAGTCTTGTTCAGCTTTTGAGTGGTTCAATGCCTCTCTGACAAGGGTCTGTGTATTCCTAGCAAAATGCTGGAGGATCCAGCAAATGGCAAAGATGCAGCTATGGTTATAATCCACATTAAAGCACAAGAGTATTGTTTGTGCTGTGTTCATGTCCAGACGCTCTGACAAAAGTCATGGTCCTGCTGAGGCTGACGTTATCCAAACCATCCCTGCCTGGAGCCTCTGTAATCCTGGCTCTCCAGCTGAGGAAGAATGAAGGTACTGAAATGGGATATGATACAGGTTTGCTGGTAGAGTTAGAAAGTGCATCTTCATCCCCAGAACAGCACCTTTACCTTGAAGGTTTTGCAATTCTTTTCACTTTCAAATGCCTGAAGATTTTTTCATGCCATTTTGATATTTATAATTTGGTGACTAGGCAACATGGAGAAAGAGAGTGAGCAGCATCCCCAGAAGTCATTTCATCCTGTCTTCAGAACAGTGTCTTAGCAAGGGGCAGGTATCATCCTCAAGGGGTGTGACTCTTTCCATTAATTATGCTGGAAGACTGCAAATAGCCAGTCTAAATGTCTAGTATTTGCTGAAATTAATTTCCACCATGCTCTCTATATATGGTGTCAGAAAACACCTCTTGTAGAAAATCCCACTTGTTCTACAAATGGAGATATATACATATATTTTCTGACATCTACCTTAAGATGAGCTGAATAACTCTGTTGAAGTACCAAGTATTCAAGGAGCCCAAGAGTGGACTTGCAAGAGTAGTAAGAGCATCCCCAGTCCAGCTGGATGAGCCATATTTGGCCACCTATTCTTTAGTAACAGTCTGTACTTGTAGTTTATTTTTCAGGTTTCAGTGAATATATTTTAAACCCTACATATGTTTATGCAGAACAAATGCTACAATTTAAAAACACATGAATAATATTCCCTTAAATTGCTTCCAGGGCTTTCCAGCTCATGCTACCACTTTGCACTAAAATTAAGTGTCTTTAAAACCCATAGTTCTGATTCCTGTTGAGGAAACTGTGGGCTGAATTTGGACCCTAGGACAGATTCTTGGCTGATGTAAGTGGGTGCCTGATCTTCTTTCTTCAAGTGACAGCTGTTATGTCTTAATCTGGAGATTGAAATCTTTTTCAGTGTGAACATGTTGTCTAATGTACAGGGCATTCAGGATAAGATTTCTCATTGCTACCGGTCTGCTGTGGCTGGTTGTGTGTAACAGTTTTCCATTTCATATCTCCACCAAGTAAAGCGTGTCTGTCTAACGCTTTACACCACAGGGTTCTGAGTGCCTTGTGAAAGTCAAGAAAAGTAGACCTAACTTCAGTTTTCTGCCATAAACATTGGGAATGTTAGGTTCCTTACAGCTGGTTTCTTTTAAAGAGCAGGGCTTGCCTTGTTCCATAAGTCCTTTTTGATCTTGTTTTCTCCAGCCTTTTCTCCTTGTATAAATATGACTTGGTCCCTAAAGCCAGAAGCCAGCTTTGCAAGAAAGTGATTACACAAGGTGTTGTTTACATTAAAAATTGTTGAAGACATGAATTTGGAGCAAAGCAATTTTACTACCTGTTGAGTCTTGAATGGTATCTCAGATGAATTTATAGTAGCTCATTCCTATGTTCTATAATTCATATGGATTTTTAATTCTCCTTCAAGAAGCATACTGCCTAGAGTGATGTGCATTTTTTACTTTATTTGTTTCTCCTGTCATTCCCTAGCTGGTAAGTGGGGAGAGGGCATTTTTGAGGCACAGACTAGCAATTACTATGTCTATATGTAATTTAGCCATGAGCAGTACTATATATCTGACTCATTGGAGGCACTGCAATGTAGATGAGCCAGCCATCTGAAGCTGCCAATGTAGTGGTGTAAATATAATGCAAGGTATGATTTGTGTCCTCTTAAAGTAAGTTTCTAAACTAAATCAGATGCATCATTTTTCTCTCCATCTGCTAGGAAAGCAGCTAAGAGAGTATAGTTCATCTTCACAGTGTCCATACTATAGATGTCTATAGCTGGCTAAGAAAACACCCTTCATTCCCTTTATCCCACTGGTCGGTCCCAAGTGATCAGTGTTTACAGAGTTATGCACAGACATCATCTTGGCTCTTGTTAGGGTTCTGTCTCTCAAGACTGTAAGTCTGGTAATAGCAACTGACAGTTCCAGAAACTACAGTGCAGCTGCTGATGGGAAAGATTTTTCATTCTCCAACTTGCAAATCAGAAGAGTTTTCATTTGGTCAGAACTGCTATATCCCATTCTCAGAGTGATAAAAGCAGTTTCTTGAGTCCAAGTTCACATTTGCTAGGAGAGCACAATGTGCTGTAGAAATTGTTTTTCTTTGTCACTACAAGAATGAGACAGCTTTGAGTCCTGAAGCATGGTGTGAACTTGTCTCACTCTGAGGACAGATGGCAAACATATCTGGGATTTTTCATTTTCAGACTGGTATCACTCTAGTCTTTCTTTAGCTTGACTGGGACACAGCTGCTAATCTTCATAAACCAACAAAGCCTTTTCTTTTTGTGCTTATTAATTGTTCAAAGGAGTTACAGAGCCATTTGCTTATTATGTATAACATAACACCTTAGCATGTATTTTATACTCCAACCACTTCATTCAGGGGAACACTAATCAGGGTGAGGAGGTGTTATGGAGAGAATAGGAACTGTATGTCCCTGCTGGAGAAAAGCCTAAAGGGATAGTTGTCAAAGATCAGCTGTGATTTTAGAAGAAAGACCCAAACCATCACAGATCCATTCCTTCACTACAGAATGCAAATGGCTGCTGAGGTCTATGAGCACCACTGCCTCTTCATGCACTGACAGGAGCTAGGACCAAGCATGGTGGAACGCAGTCTCTTAGAAGAAAGATTTATAATCCTTATCCAAGTTTGGCTTACTGTGCCAAAAGATAGGTATGACTACCCTGTATGTGGGAAAAAATGTAGAAAACTTGGAAATAAATGTCAAAATTAAGATTAAATAACAGCACCTTCCAATTCCCATGTTTTCCTCTCACATGCTCAGTAGCTTTTCTGAGTGTTTTATGTCCTTTCACATTTCCTTGACAGATAATGCTGCTATATCTCACTGCTGTTCTGTGATCTGTTCCCATACTGGAATGGGTTTATTCTGATCTTTTTAATGATTTCTGAACATCTGACTCTAACGATCACAGCACTGTCTAAGGTGACGAATTGTATCTCAGATGAATGACTGATGAAGCAGCTGATCACGACCTGAATCACATTAAGTGATGTTTTCATTTTCACCAGCCTGGCTCCACACAAAGGCATTTTATTGGTAGGAAGTAAGTGTTTAATCTGGAATTTGACGGTCTTGTTTCATTGGTTTGAGACTACTCACTATGTGCAATAATGAAACAGCAAAACATAAAACAACCCATCTCCTGACAGTCATCCCACTCTTCTGTTGATTGACAATGTTGTAAGGCTTCCCTAGCACCATATTGCAATGAATTAATGTGCAGATATTCTCTGCACTTATGACACTAAATTAGTGTTTTACCCATACTGTGGGTACTCACAGAGAATAGAGGGGGTAGTCCTAAATTTAGGACAGCGTTACAGAGCTGGAAAAACAAGCAGTTGTAAAACATTACTAGTGACCTACCTTTTTATTCATAGGTCACAAATTTTGTGGAGATTTCTTACCAGATGGCATTTTTCTAATGGGTTCTAGGATGATTGGGATGGGCTTCTTTGCAGAGGGGTGAAAAAAAAAGGAGATAAATCAGTTTTACAGATTGGGATGGAAACAATCTTATTCTTGTGTCTTTCCCAGGAGTTTCATGGTAGATAAAAGTGTAGGTCCCTTACTTTTTAAACTGTTTTTCTTTGGCAAATTTTCTCCTTGTCCACATTCTTGCTAATTCCCATTTTCTTTTAATCTCTGAACTTCTTCCACTTTGTCCCTCCCTTTCTCTGTGTTTCTTTTCTCTATTCTACAGATCTGTTATGGTGCCTCTCTCCATTTTTTTTTTTTTTTCTTTCTACTTTGTAACATCATTAAAAATCTTCCCTCCACCCTTTCTTCCCTGTCAGACACCCTCAGGCTTTTCATCTCTTGATCTGTTATCCTGCATTTTGTCTTATATTATTTTGAGGTCTTAAGAGTGGTGCAGGGTACTTGTCATTCCTGCACTGGCAAAGCAGTGGGCAGCTTAAATGGTGTGGACAAGTTTTACCAAGATAATAATCTGTAATGTGTATATTTGCATGAAAAGTTGGTGTAAATCCTACACAGGTTTCTAATTATGTTGTTGCAGAAATTACTTTAATAATTTTGTTGGCAGTACTGTTTGTGTTTTATGTGAGAAAAGAAGCAAGTAGCAGAGGCTTATTACAGATATTACCCTTTAGCTTACTCTACCCTTACCACCACCATCCAATTCAGCACACAGTTATTTTCCATCACAAATTCTTGAGATCAGAACCGTGCAGCATTTTCCAAGGCATATGAAGCTTTGTTAAAATATCATATGGCAGGCTGTCAACAGTAACAAACAAACAAAAAAAGGTAGAGACAAGTTTTTTAAATATATATATATATATTTACAATGTAGTAAGCTCAAGCTCTACAGATTTTAGAGTAGCCTTTTCTTTTACCTCTGCACATTGACCATCAATGGGCAGACCCCCTGTTGCCTGGGGAAATACTGGGAAAATCTCTGGGGGTTACAGCAGTCTGGCCAATTGATATGTTAATGGCACACCACCTCTAGAGAGATTTTTAAATATGCCTGAGGAATTAATCTTTGTGAAAAGAAGATTCTTATGTGTTAACCTCTGCTAACATCAGGTCCAAATGATGTTCCTAAGGTACTCTTGAAAGTAAAAGGCATTGGATTATATGAATGCGTGGTTTACTGCCACTTGAGTACCTAGACAAATCACTGAGATGTTTATGGTAACAAGTTGTTTTAGCATCCCAGCACAAAAATCATTGCTTACATACATGCAGGAGCAAAGCACATGTGTATGTCCATGCTGGCATGCATACATACACCGCCACATACATGTGAGGAGAGAAAGGGAGAGGATTTTTTTCACCGTTACTCAGAGAAATTTTAGAGCAAATTCATGGAGAAGTTAAACTTTGTCTGCCACATTAATTCGATGTGTATTAAAGGTGCAATAAAGATGCAAAGACATCAATGAGCACAACACCAGGTGCAGTCAGAACCGACAGGCTGAGATCTCTGAGATACGTGATTTTTTTCCTTTCTCTTTTAAGCTTTTTTTTTTTTTTTTTTTTTTTTTCTCCAAAAGTAGCAGTGAGCATAGTTTACTGTCCTAGCAAGATATAAATTACTTTCTGAGAAAAGAAAACTGGGCTTTTGCTTACATATTTCATGCAGCTGTGATTACAGAAAAAAAGGTTTTAGAAAACTGGCCATATCTGATTGCATCCCTGTTATAAATACATTCATTTCCATATCTCTGTTTTGTTACAACTGCATAGACTTTTTTCTTCCCCCCCCCCCTTTTTTTTTTTTTAAATCAATTAATGTTTATTTTTTAATCAAAATAATTATGTCATAAGGCAGTTATTCTTTATACACCAGGTTCGTTACCCAACATTTAGGTATCTTTATAATGATTTATTTTCTTTCTCAGCAGTAAATTCTTCTACAAATCTCTCAGGTCAAGATCAATTGCCCTTATGGGGTGATTAAGGAATCATTAATGCTGGATTTCTTATACAGAAGATAAGGTGGACAAACCTGTGTCAGAAATGTCCAAGGTACCTCTGATTGTGTCTAAGGGCCTCTCCCAGTCTTGTTTTCTATGTTTTGCTCCCACTAGTGCTGTGGGAGCAAAAGGAAATGGGGAATGATATATGAGAGACATACTCTGCTCTGTCAGACTGTACATAACCTATGAAATTCCAGATGTTAAAAAAACTGACAGTACTAAGCCTTGACAACCTTGTTAAAGAAAGACAGTCTGTTTTCAGAGAAAGATCTGGGTAAGGGTAACATATCGGTCATGCTCCATATTGTCCCCTATGGAGAATGAGTCCAGCCTCATTGTGTTTTTCTTGTAATACATTGCAAAATCTGAATACAGATACCAGGCCCATAAAGATCCCAAAGCCTATTAAGAATAGGCAAGTATTCAAGATTTCTCCTTGATCCCTGATGGAGCAGGCTGGAATGACAACATCTTCACACATGCCAGTGAAACAGCTAACGAGTGCAATCCTCCCTGCCAGCATATTTATTACATCAAATACTCAAAATATCAAAGCTGTATGTTGTTATTAAAAAAAAAAGAAAGAAAAAAAGAGTGTAGTTCTTATTAACAAAAAGGGTTTGGAGCAGTCCCCAACCACCTGAGGAACCACACTAAACCTAAAAACCTATCTAAACACATTTTTTTATAAGTAAAAGGTACAATAGTTCCATTTACCTATATTCTTTATAAGTATTGGTACTTTTTTACTAGGATGTGGTGCAATTTATACTTTGCTGGTAAAACTGAAGTCAAAATAAAAAGCTTATCTTCTACTTAATTAATTACATTTTCACAACATTGCCTTCAGGTGGGTAACTGGGACCTGAAAACCCACATGCCTTTGATTGTTATACTAATGGACTGAGTATTTAGTGACAATGCAGATTCAAGAACCTTTTCTTTTGAGGCAGCCAATAGTGGAAGTCAATGACATACTTTTTATGATCCCTTAAACAACAATAAATCCTGTGGCCTTGCAAATCAATTCCTGATAAAAGAAATATCTACACTATGGAATCCAGCTACTCTCCTAATCTGAGATCTTAATAAAGTTCATATACCATTTTCATTGTATAGAGAGATGTTCAGAAAAAAAACAACCAACAACAAACCACCAAAACAACAAACAAATCAAACTATTACTCCTAACAACCACAAAGACATTCACTATTTACTCTGCAAGGACAAATTAAGTCATAAAATATACTGCGTGCTTGCTAGAGCTTCCGAGGCAAGACATCACCACAATAACAATATGGCCTTTCTTCTACAGTCTTGCATCCAGAGAAGTCATCAAAATGGGTGTAACAGAGTCTTATAGTGCCTCTCACAGTAAGAACAGAAGAAGCCCATGCTAGGTAAGTAAGCAAATTATGAATTGACACTTCATGAAAATTAGAGCAGACTGAATTTGGGGGTTGGGTGATGCTCTTAGCTATTTTTGGGTCTATTCATTTGAGAAATAACTGCTTCAAGCTCTTTAATGGGAAAAGATGAATCCTTTATTTTTTTAGGAATGCTATGCAGTCTCAAGAGTTTTGTTTGGGGTTTCCTACATAATGAATGGCAGGGAGAAAGGCTGTGCTGAGAAAGACATGAAGAAAATCATGTTCTGCTTAATTATAGTGCTTAAAGGATCTGCTCTATTTTTAAGCTGAAAATTTGATTCATCACAAATATAAAGAAAATGTAATCGCAGGGTGTATGCTTCTGGCATTGTGTTTTGTACAGTACATAGCCACACCATTGAGAAATGTAAGGAGGGTCCATTTGTGTTCCACTTACTGGTTTTTCCTCCTTGGAAAGATTCTTTGATGATAAATGTGTTTAAAAATCCATTACAACTGGTACATTGGGTTGTTTTGAATTGGAATGGGGGAAAAACAGCATAAACAATTTTATATTTCAAATGCAATTCATGCTGAAACATTCTGCTGCAGCATAATTTAAACTGCAGAGAGACTGGAACAAATAATGCAGAACTGCTTTGTTTTAAAATATTGGTATAGATAAAAAATGCATTATTCAAGAGAGCTCTTTGGGCTAGTTCTGAAATAGAATATAATGTATGCAGATGGTCTTATATACATATGTAAGTGAGAAATTTGAAGAAGCAGTAGCACATGAGACCCAGCTGTGATCTCATCAGATGCTCTACGGGGATACTCTCTTACTTGTAAAGTTTATTTTTCCTTTTTTTCAATTCCAGTTCCAAAGGCCCTGGTAAATATTTTCCATCCCTTATTCTCTTCTCTTCGTGCCTTATTTAACCTTCCTTTGAATCTCCCTTCTTAGCCTTCCTTGATAAGAGTTTGATCATATCTCAGCCTGCTTACTGTGTTATTTCTCCTGTTTGCTGTTACTGATTTTGAGCTCTTCATCCTCACTCTGTCTACAGTGCCCACAAGGAAGACACTTTCGCTTTTCCACACTCTGACAATCTCTATGCCTCATTAGAGTGTGGTTTTTTTTTTTTTTTTTTTGGACTCCCAGAAAGTTACCTGAGCCTGAGGATGTTCTGGGGCCTCTGAGAAAATACTCTCAATATTGCCTGGTCAGGGAGGAGCCAACGTATAGGCCTCTCCTGTAACACAGTGGACATTTCTTCTCACATGAAAGCTCTTCCTGCAGCCTCTCTGTGAAGCCCTATTGTTGAGAAGTTGAAGCAATATTGAGCAACTTGTGTTTGTTCTCAGCAAATGGCCCCGTGCACTAAACAGTTGGAATGGGTGGATGTTTGCAGGAGAAGCAATGCTTTTCACTGCCAAGGTCACTTATTGCTGTACCATATCTCCTGAGTGGAAACGCAACTGCAAGGACATATTTTTATTTCCTAGAAGCAGCTGGACTTGGGGCACCTTGTTATTTTAAAGGAGGAATCAACAGAACTTTATTTTGCAGCACAAACACTTCAAATGGAAAGCAACAAAGTGCAGTTTATACTTAGTGCCCACTTATACTAAATTGTTCTCCTGTAGCTCATGGAAAATATGTTAGCTGTTGACCGGGACTGCATTATGTTAGATGCTGTATGGACAGAAAACAAAGAGACAGTGTGTCTGTGAGTCTGCAGTGTCATCCTCCCACTTGAAGGCAATATGCTGCCTGTGAGGCTTTCCAGCATCACTCACTGACTGTGGAAATGGCAGCACTGGGGTTCAGGGCTGGCAGAGGGACTGAAGCATTGCTCTAAATGTGATGGTGCCTGTAGTCTGCTGTTTCCTCCATACTGCTGGCCTTGGATCTGTGACAGCTGAGCCCACCTTGCAAGCCTTAAATTGAAATGCTGCTGTGTCTGAACCCCTTACCTAACACCCCTCACCAAACACATTTCCCTTTCCATTGCCAGCTCTGAGGCCCCCAACATAAGAAGGATGGGGACCTGTTAGAGTGGGTCCAGAGGAGGGCCAGAGGAATGATCAGAGGGTTGAAGGCCCTCTACTATGAAGGCAGGCTGAGGGAGTTGGGAGTGTTCAGCCTGGAGAGGAGAAGGCCCTGGGGAGACATTGCAGTGACCTGCTAAGTCCTAAAGGGTGCTACAAGACAGCTGGGGAGGGACATTTTGTCAGGGGTGTAGTGATAGGACAAGGAGGAATGATTTTAAACTAAAAGAGGATAGGTTTATATTAGATATTAGGAAGAAATTCTTCACTCAGAGGGCGGTGAGGCCTGTCCCAGGCTGCCCAGAGGAGCTGTGGCTGCCCCATCCCTGGCAGTGCCCAAGGCCAGGCATTGGACAGTCCTTAAGGCTCCTGGCATCCCAAACCATTCTGTGATTTTGTGACATGACATTAAGAAAAGGGTTTATTTTTGCCATCACAAGCATCAGGACCAGTGCAGGCAGCAGCTGGTCAGCAAAAGTATCTCAAGCCCTCAGCCTTCCTCTGCTCCTGACCAGCATACTGATCCAGTTGTGAGTCAGTCAGCAAGAGGACTGCCTTTGGACTAAATCCTTTGTCTTTAAAAATCAAATTTGAGGCCAAAAAATAAGGCTAGTGCGTTAACCAGAGAAAGGGCAGAGTATGCTTTAAGAACGATTCATACCCATTGCCATGTATTGACATGGGAGGATGCTTAACTTACTCTTGGATGCTACGAATGAAGGGTTAAGATTTTCAAATCTGTCTAATAGGTAACTGTTGTGAGACACTGCAAACCTTGTAGGCAAGGAGTCAGTGTTGCCATATTTGCAAATGACTGAGAAACTCATGATAGCCTTTCTTCTGGTGTGTGCCTAAGAGCTGATGTAGTCTAAAACCAATGGAGAAAAAGTCTGTGGGCAACACCACAAATGACAGAAAGCATATTTAATTTCTGCCCTTGAGAGAACTGGTGACGGGAGTAACATTTCAAAGCAAAGACTGAAATGGGTGCTATGTTGTTTCACTTTTTGATGTGCTTTGCTCTAAATTTTTCTTCCACCCTTTCAACCAAAGAAACCGTACACCAGCTGACATTTCATATAAAAAAGGATCTCAGTAAATAACCAGGTAATGTTAAAGGATTTCTTTAATACTAGCAATGTACATTAGTAGCTGTAAAAGTGACTGCCCTTTGTATATGCCTCAAATTAGCGTATTCTGTAGAATCCTTTTGATGTGTGGATATAATCTGTTTTGAGCAGCAATCACGCAGCTCACACAATGGTATTAGCATGTAGACCATGCAGTTTGGCTCTGTAAATGCATTCTGCTGCAGCAGATGGAATAGCAGCTTGTTTTTGAAATTGAGCTAAAATATAAAAAAAAGCAAAGGAGTTGTACTGACTATAATTATGGAAGATCTCATGATAGCAGGATCATATACCTGGACCCTCTTAAGTTAAAACTTTTATCACCATGAGATAAAAATGCCAATTTGTACTTTGGAATATCAGGGCTTAAATTTTCAAAATCAACCAGTTATTTCTGGTGCCCCAGTTTCTAGTTTCCTAGTTTTTTTTTTTTTTTTTTTTTTTTTTTTTTTTTTTTTTTTTTTTT
>CM021766.1:7295649-7352521 GCA_011076525.1 Nettapus auritus
TTTTTTTTTTTTTTTTTTTTTTTTTTTTTTTTTTTTTTTTTTTTTTCCCCACTATACAGAGACCTATTTTTGCAAAAAGACTCTTCAGAAATCAAGTCTCTTCAATGAGACTTAAATTGGACACACACAATCCCTTTTTATTTGTGAATAATTCAGGCCCAGATGATTCTGATGTAAATACCCACCATTTATCTATATCAGAGTCAGTTAATATTAGAGAAACAGTTTAAAATGCTATCAATCCATTAATGTTTTATGTGTATGTGAAAAGAAAAAATAAGCTATTCATCATGCCCACACTGGACTGGACAGAGAGTGATGGGATTAAATCCAATGGCTTGCCTTAGATATGAAGAGCAGCTTTCTAACAGTAAGGCAGCACTAGAGTAGTTTAGCGGGGAGGTTGAAAATCTCTATTATTTGAGGTTTTTTGTGGAAGGCTTAGATACCTGCCAGGAATGATCGGTTACATCTGGTCCAGCTTTGCAGAAGAGGAACTAGGTGAGCTCAGAAGCTTTGCTTTCTATCATTCTGTGGATGTGTATATCATTTTATCTGAGGTATATATTGTGAACATCATATATATGATTTAATGCATGTAAATGTTTTTATTCACACATATATATGCACATATACAGGACTCACAGACCAACATATATTGGCAGTTTAGAGACATGGTCTGCTGGAAAAGGAGTTTTCTATTTCTATTTTTTTACACTGTGGCATGAAAAACTAATCAGGCTAACAGTAGTGAAGGCCACTGTATTTGCCAGGTTGGCAAGAACAATGCAGATGCAGAGGTTTTGCTAAACGACTTATTCTTCCTTTAGCTCCAAGTAGAGTCTGCAATAGAGCCACAAGGTGGCAGATGAGCTGCAAAGATTACAAAAGATTACAGATTAATAGCTGTAAAATAAAATAAAATAAATAGATTGCAAATAACAAGTTAATGGAAAAGCATAAAGGATAGAGTCATTGTAGTGCTTTTGGATGCTTTCATTACAAAACGGCCATACTTCCTATCACATAAGTAAATCAAATACTTCTTATTGCAACAGGTTTGAGCTCTAATTGTACCCAGTGGTAGCTAAATCAACCACAGCCAGTTTTTGAGTAGGATCCATGTCTTGGGCATTATTCCAACAAATTTCCTATGTCTGACATTTTATCAGTGCTCAAACTGAATCTGATCAAGCATGAACTAATTTTAATTTGATGTTTTGGAGCTGTAGGGAAGAAAAATAAGAGTTTCCTTGAGACTGGATTGTAACATCTACAATGTGTGTACTTGTGCTGGGGTCCACACCTGCTTGTCTAAACACCTTTGTATATCTGCTGCTTGTAAAAGAAGAAAGGATTTACAAAAAAAAAAAAAAAAGGGCAGTGCCTACTTTCTGTGGTATAGAAGTGATAATCAGAAAAGGTGAGGCAGGGTTCCTGGTGGTTCTGGTCTGAGGGATTCAGCCAGTGTCTGGTAGACTCATTCTCCATCTAGTGACTCAATAGTTGTTTTTATTTTTTATTTTTAATTATATTTATTTATTTATTTATTTTTCCTGAGTCTACTCTGTATGACTTGCAACCAAGCTCAAAAAGTCCTCCTGAACTGCTATTGTTTTCCTTTTGGGTTGGACTAAATTATAGGTACTGTCCAAACCACTTCCTACACATGAAGCAGACAGAAAACTTCCACAGCAAGCTCTAGCTCACTTCATGCTTGCACAGACTACACAGGTTAAGCTTTGTTCTGCACCTTAAATACATTTAAGGCAAAATAATCTTCCAGGACATTTCTTGCTGCTTCAAATTACTGCTTCAGTTTTCAGGTGCTAAAAAAAAAACAGCCTTTGGAGGTCTCTGTCAGCACCTTCCTGGCTGGTGTCCTCTGTCCCTGGGCTGTCCTGGGGACAGGGCTAGGAGGCTCTTGCATGCTGCGATGCTTGGGCTGTCATGAGGATGCTCAGTTGCTGAGTGTTCTTATGGTCTTTGCCAAAATTCAGCATCCTGGAGCTGCTGAGGGGGCAAATGGCCAACACTGCTCCAGGCTTTTGCCTGAGACCCAGCCCAGGCCAGCACAAATTACTTCAGCCTCAGCCAGAGAAGGCAGGCTGATAGACCCAAGAGCCTGTGGAGCATGCAGCACCTTAGTATCCTGTCCCCTCAAGACAACTAGGTTGACCATCTCCCCTCTTTGCAGGTCCTTATTTACTTGGATGACTCCAAGAAGGCAGTTCTTCAGAGTTTTTCCTGGAGGCTGAGCTGATCCTATTCTTGTAAGATCCACTTAACGCATGGAGTAGCTTTCAGAGAGTGACAGCCCCTCACAAGCAGTAATAAGCCTAATCTGAACAAAGACAAGCTGCTTGCTAATGGAAACATTAACAATGATTCCATTGCTTTTGTAGTTGAAAACAATTTTATTGAATAATTAAATGTTAATTTATTCTTTTTTGTTTTGAAAGCATTCCTCTCGCTCTTTGGCTTGTTTTGTTATGTTGTTTTTGATTTTCCTGTGTTTGATCTTGTGTTTGCTATAAGAAGAATATACGATGAAGTACTTTTAAATGTAATAGATAAATGAATTTGTTGCCTGTGGTCTTGTGAAAGGCTTTGCAATTATATGAGTAAATCTTTTGTCATAAATAATTCAGTCAGTATTAATTAAAAATTCTTGGTTAGTAATCAGTGGGTTCCATATCTTCTGTTTATTAGTTTTCCTTTAATTATAATAGTTTCTCATAAGTTATTGTCATTAAAGGAACTTTCTAAATATATTACAGAGAGATCTCGTGACAGTCAGAGAAAGTGACTGAAAAAACATTACTGTCAATATTTTTTTAAAGATTTATCCTGTTTCTGTTCTTTTCTTACCTCATTGACCCATGAACAAGAATAGATAAATTTTCAGAGCACAAAAGAAAAATGTTCACAGCGCTTCTTGATTTTTTATTATTTACAGTGATTAATCATAACAAATTATAAATATTTAATGGTTAAATTCATGAGAAATCAGAAAAATCAAGAATGCTTTTACTCTGAATGTGTTTCAAAAGACAGGTATGAATTAGTAGCTTATATGTATCAACAAATCCAGACTGTTATAGTCAGAGAAGGAAGGAAAAATGTTCATTATGATATACACATACCTAGAGAATTTAAGTTGAACAATGAGAATGGTAAATTCCTAGTCCTGTTATGTGAGCATCCATAGCTTTGACTGACTTTAGGAGTGTCGAGGTCATTCAGGTGTGGCACCAGTTCTGGATGCATTAGCAGAACAGTCTAATGGCTCCTTGTTGGAGCTGGCACAGCAGAGACTGGAAGTGATGATTTTCTCTACGTACCGCAGTACTTACACTAATGAGATAAAATAATTTGTTTTATGTAGTATTTGGTCACTCTTCTCCTTTGTATTTTCTGTATTATCTTGGTTAGCTATCTGTGTCCCTAAACAGCAGTTCTGACAAAGCCTCGTCTCTGCAAAGAATGTGGTATTCATAGTTATTACAAACCTTATAAAAAACAACTGCTTTTTAATCAGCTCTTTTGATATTATTCTACAATAATGAAGCCACTAGGATTAGTCATTTAAATAATTGTTTTCTTAGGGGAAAAGGACATATTTTATTATCTTTATTGACCACATCATTTTCAGTATTTGAAGCAGAAGGAAAATGGCAGTTAGGAAGTTACAAGGAGTGCACTTTTTTTTTTTTTAAGCCTTCTGAACATTGTCAGTCTCTTGAATCATGTTTCAAATTTTTTCTGATATCCTTAATTAAGTCAATATGTTTTTGGAAAAGCTCATACTGTGAGACTTTGTACATAGGAGTTACTTGCATAGATATCTACATCTGAATTCATCATCCTTGCTTTCCTTTACAAACACTGGAGGAAAAGAATAGGACTTGTAGGGTGTTATACTTCTCATCCAAAAATAATTCAAGTGAATCACATCCTTGAAGTGTCTTATTCTTCCTGCTGATCATTAACAGATGCTAAGGTGATTAGTTTGGAAGCTGGTATTTTTTCTGCGGATGTTTAAAGTGAGATGAAATCCCACTCACATAGTAACTATAAGACAAGATGGAAAGACTGTGTATAATAGGGCATCATGAGAACTTAAATGGTGTAAAGCCAGATTCGTTTTATGAGTCAGTGATGCTATTGTCAAGGTCTGTGGAACAGCTAAATCAACATCATGATTACAGTATCAGGTATCAGTATTATTTTTGCATATCTCTAGTTACAATGCTATGATTAGCTATATTATTATGCCATAGTTACAACAATAATACTACGATTATGAGTTATTATGCTAAGAAGTATTTCACAGGTCAGAAAAAAGAGAGAAGCTATCCATAGAAGACTGAACTGAAATCATTACTGACTTAAAAGTCTACGTGCTTTCTGCATGGATCATGTTTAAACACAGTATTTATAATTTAAAATGTGTGTTTATGAGTTTTTCTGCAGAGTCCTATCTGGGGGATCTCAGACATTTCATATACTTGTTATAAAGTGCTAATGTGATACCCCACTTGAGAACTGAAGTGGAGACTCACTGGCTTAATTGTAGCTGTGGCTAAATATCATCTCAATTTTATAACCTACTTCATGCTAGTTATACACTACAGTAAGTGGATATAGTGCTCTGAAGGGAAGATCGTCTCCCAGTACATGCCTGCATTGCACGTGAAGACCTGCCTCGCTAATGAACAGTGGAATGGAGAGGAGACATTACCAGAAGATGAAGACAACAGTCAGAGGAGAGCATGATTCCTGGTATTTTTGGTAGTAGACATCTTGAAGATTAGATTACTGCTAAACCTAGGTAAGATCTGTATTTCTATGACTACCGACATAGAAATGAAAGCATAAAATAAGGAATCTCTGAAAGGACTAGCATATTATTGCCTCGGAAACTTCTACAAAGTGAAAATTCAAAGAAAGCATGGTGAAGGAGTTGGGTTGGAAATATGTTCCCATTGATTCTAACATTCTGTACATTTCAGAATCCATCATTATAAAAAAATTTTTTTTTTTTTTTTTTTTTTTTTTTGGTCTTAAATTCCCATTTATCATTCCTGTAAGGAACCTGCAAGAGAATACTCAGAAGATACAAGATTGCCAAAGTTGATTAGCTGGAGTTAGGAGGCTCTATAAAGGTTTTATCAGAGTTCTGGAATTAATTTTATGTCCTTCAGTATTATTTTTTCATTTTCTTCCAGTGAGAAAATACAACAGAGTGGTCTTTCACAGATGTAGGGTATATATACTTTTCCTTTGCTTTCTTCTCTGTGGAAAGCTCCTTTTTGAAGTCAATAAAGTCCCATCTAGGTAGGAGCTGGAAAATCTCTGCACAATGATTCATAAAAGCATTCATTGTACAACACTAATAAAAAGTCATAAACAGTTGTATGAAATCAGTAGCATATTGATTTTATTTCCAAATTCTTCTTACTTCCCAGACCAAAGATACCTATCTGTGGAAAACAAGACTATTTGATGGAGATGTTCTTGCATGAAGGTTTGTTATCTCTTTCTTTATTTCTTTTTTATTTCATTCTTTTTCTGTATTATAATTTAATCAGTTTAATCCAATCATTTGGTCAAAATCTCCCCAGAAAGGTTTTGTTTGACTACATGTTACCTCCAAAAGAAATACAGGCAAGCAATTGCAATATTCTTCACTGCAGTGTAGCTGGCCACTCTGAAATAGAGTAATACCACTTGCAACAGATTTTTACAGCAAGACTCTTGCCCTGGGAGCATTTCTGGATGAAGATGCTAGCAGACAGATTTAGATGGTTTGACTGCAACTGTTCTAAGGAAGTAAACATGCCTGGGACTAGCACCAAGTTCAAGTGGCACCAAACAAGCCATTTCCATATTGCCATGTTCTCTTTCTGTCCAAAGTAATGTACTAGGAATGACCAACTGCTCTTGAAACTAATAAGGTTCTGGAAGACATTGGTCAAATCTCCTGTTGGGAGGACTCCGACAGCATACCAGGAATTACAGCATTACAAATACTGGGAGCCATTGCCTAGAATTGTTTAGTTTAGTAGTATGGGTACAGTTTTTGCAATAACCAGAGTTATATGTGCATTTTGATATCACAAATAACAGTACTCAGAAAGCTACTTCTTCCAGCACTTCCAGCAAAACTTAAAGAGTTATGTGACAGTTAAATAAGCTGCCACTAAAAAGCTATGTTTTAGCATCTCTGAGGCTGAGAATTAGAGGAAGAATACATGATTCAGGAATTCAGGAACTAATTTGTTCCCTTACATATTATTCCTTTTAGGTAAATGCATCTAAAAGCCAAATAATTCACTTATTTCCTCAGCTGCCTTCATACCCTGAAATGGCTTCCTCTCTTCAGACATCATGGCTATTGGTAGGAATTGAATCCATGACCTTCAGTATCAAAAGAGTAAAACTTTATTATCTAAGCCAAAAAAGTACGCCTTTTATCTGTAAGAAACCAGTGGACTATTGCAGACGCTGTGGCTAGCTGTTAGATGAAGACATGATTATACACTAAGCCAATGTGTTATTACACTTTCACTTCCTCTGCTGAAAGGTCTATTATCCTCTCCATGAGCATGATCTAATGTCTGTTGAAGTCAGCGTGAGCTTTCCATTGAGTTTAATCAGCTCTGAATCATGATCTAAATGTGTGAGCCTTTTTGTACCAGCTAGAATTAAACAGAGTGTGAGAAATATGAGGAAGCAATCTTAAAATATATATGTAACTATATGTCTACCTCAATATACTGATTACTACATCTCTCTTTATATTCATCTATCCTTCATATAAACGCTGGTTTGGACGTACCTGAAACAGTTATATGAAGGGGATAATATGATGTGTGAAGGAATTTAGTCTAAATTTAATCAAGGGGTTGTAAAGAGCAATTTAGGTACAACTGACAGAAAGATGAAGATTTGTGGGTGAAAGGAAATGAGAAGATGGAAATTCTCAAGAGTAACCTTCCCAAAGAAGGGAAACTGAGAGGCTGTTTTTCCTCTTGTTGCTATGAATAGCTTGGCTAACTCAGTTACGACTAAGACATTTTCCTACAGCAGTTTCTTATAATCAGCATATATTTGTTTGAAGTTTATCTTTGACTTTTTCTTTGTCTGTTACTGTAATGAATATATGATTTCTTTTCTCCCTCTGGCAATGTTCCTCAGATAGTTTGGCCACAGATTTCATCACAGTTCTAGAAAGAGTATGGGAGAGGGGGACTCTTCTCAGCTGACTTTAACCACTTAAAGCAAACCATCCAGTCTCACCTTTCTGTCAATGGAGGGCACCTCCAGGAAAAAATGTATACCGTACACATTAGACACAGGATGAGATGAAACACTTTTTGGAAGATGCCTACCAGCTTGCAGAAGACTAATGGGACACTTTTACCTGTGGGAAGTTACACATTGGCTCTCTGTCTCTGTATAGAGATCTTTACTGTTCTAGTCTTTGCAAGCCTAATTCAAAACCAATTGAACAGCTCCTACCTACAAGCTTACCTGTGCAGCTCCATCAGTGGGCTCTTTTGTAATTACCACTTTACTACTCATTGAGTTTCACCAGGAATGTCCTAAAAGTGTACGTTCAATTTGAGAGCTGTCATTAAAAGTTGGGCCTCCAAAAGTAGGGTGGTTCTAATTGAAGTCTTTTGGCAATGAATCAGCAATGAACAGCACTCTGAGACTACATAAATAATATGGAAAAAAAAAAAAAATCCCCATCTTTCTAATTCTGGACCATAACAAACAGCCCCAAAAGACTGAATGTTTAATTATTTGAAACTGTTTCCAGAGGACAATGCTCTTATAAGGACAAGATGGTGATTTTAGGAAAGTTTTTTATGGCATGAAAAGGGCTCTCAGTCAACTTCAAGTACTTGATCTGAATCTGATAAGTCATTACTACTGTATATAAAAGTGGCCACATTGGAGAGACCAAAGTTTTGTCTGTCACCACATCACATGGATGATGGTAGATAGGCATGGATATGCAGGAAACACTCAAGGGTCCATCATAAAGTGCATTTAGAGCTGTCCTGCCATATATGTTCCTTAGCTTCTGTTAGTCAACAGTTTAGGAAATTTCTGAGCTGGAGGTTTTGTAAGTAATGTTATGAAACAGCCAGTCTCAGTCCTCCCCTCAGGTATCCTAGTAATATTATAGAATCACAGAATGGTTTGGGTTGGAAGGGACCTTAAATATCATCTAGTTCCAACCCTCCTTCCATGGGCAGGGACCCCTCCCACCAGCCCAGGCTGCCCGAAGTGTCATCCAGCCGTGTCCTTGGGCACTGCCAGGGATGGGGCAGCCACAGCTTTTCTGAACAGCCTGCTCCAGTGCCTCACCACCCTCAGAGTAAAGAATTCCTTCCTAAGTATTTCTCCAACAGTGTAGAGGATTTGCCCATGTATTTCTTTCTTGACAACTCCAGCCTATTTGCATATAATCTCATGCCTACTTATTGATGAACAACTAAGTTAGAGTCTAAAAGGAACTGTACGTGCCATAGTTTTGCCTACATCATGGATTTCCCCACTTTCAGACAGTGATATGACTGCACAATTATGACTTTTTATTGTGACAGCCAAAATGTTCATTTGATGTGTATATGAAAGGCAATAGAATATAGCAATGGAGAGAACATTACATGGCATACAGCTGTGGGATGCAGACTGCTGGGATCAAATTTTCCTTTACATCAAACTCATAGAAATACTGACACAACTGAAATTTCGCATAGTTTGTCACTGCCAATAGAGAAATCATCTGGCCGGTGTTATGCTGTCTGTAAATAAATGAAAACTATCATAAATCAGCCACTTACTTTTTACAGAGAAAAATATATCTTAGTAATAACACTGTGCTGACAAATTTGAGCTCTCTGAAGGACTCACAGAGACTTGTATCCAAAACCTTCTGTAGAGAGTAGAAATTACTTTCAAGGATTTGAGGGCAGTTTTTCTAAATTTCCCTATCTTCTCCTACATCTTCCAGTCAGCTGGCATCAACATCAGTTACTATACTTGCTACAGGAAATGGGAATGCTTTTCATACTATATTATTGGTCTATAAATCATATTTTGATCAGGTAAACCTCGAAACACAAATCTAATGGTGTGCTATGTAGCAAGGACAGAGTGGCAAAATGGGAAAATCTGCATTCTGCACCTCCTCTACCTTCCCTTACCAGAGCCAGCCATCGCACAAACCCAGACACCATGTCCCCAAGAGCTCCAAAGTTTCAAGGACCCAGATGACACAAGTCTCAGGCTGCATCTGCATCTGACAACTTCCCTATTTTTGGCCCTTTGTCCACCCCCTGACTTGACGTGGGTTGCTCTTCATCATTTGCTGCAAAGTAGCAGAGGTGCAGAAGATGGTGAGAGGAGGCTGGAAGCCTCAATGTCTGGAGTTCCAGGCCATGTTTGCTTTGGCCATTCTGGGACCCTGAGCTATAGTATGAATTTTCTGTTCATCCCATATGCAGCTAGGATACCTTGGACTGTGACATAGGTAACAAAAAAATGTGAATGAACACTGCTCTTTTATGAATAACATTAAATCTCTGCTATGGGGAACCAACCTATCAATTGAAAATTTTCCAAATAACAATATGGCATCCCTAGAGATCTGTTTTAGACAGGAAATTAAGATAAAAGGAAAGGAAATATAAATTAGGCAAAGGTAATTTTTTTGATATTATAGTTTTGGTGCACTGGTGGTCAGGCTGGCTGATCCAATTTACATTTGACCTAATGACCCCAGTCTGCCTTAATACCAGTGGAGACAAGTAGGCACTGCTAAGACATGACTCATCTCCTGAAAGCAGACATCTAGTCAGATGAAGTCCCCAGAAGTACTTATTTTTTTCCATTGATCATATAGCTCAGACAGAAGTGCTCACATTACAGATACATAAAGTTAGGAGGGATGAAACCTCCTATAAAGACATTGCACTCAGAGCAGAAAAAACACTTTCTACCTCTCCATCCACCAAGTGTAAAGGAAACCAATCAATTACATGATTAAATCTTTTGAGCAGAGAATATCTTCCTGATATGTCATTTCAGGTAAAAGTCTCAGAATAGCCGTAAAGACTCTTTGTAATGTTACAAGGGAAATAATAATCATTTATGTATCTTATTGTCTTTGGGCTGGTGACTTATTTCTACTTAGATTTGGATGTTTGGTATTTTACAGTCTGGAAACTCAGTGTCTGCACTGAGATCCATAACAGAATCTACGAAATAGAATTGACATTAAAAGAATGTTTCATTTTATTCATCATTTTGGCCAGGTTACAGATAAAGTAGGCTAATTTTGGTATCTGCTTAACTATTCTGGGTTAAATTAGTTTTTAGAGGTTTAGAGGATTATATTTCCACATAAACTTTTATTGGCTACAACATGTTTATTACTCAAATCAAGTAGGGTCTGGTTTTTCAGACTTTATTTTAGTCTTGTAAAGTTATTTAATTTTATTAGATTGTTTAATCTTGTCTAAGTGCAGCTGTTAATCAGTTCCTTTCCATAGGTTCCTTTATTCCTCTGTCTTTTCTGGAAAATTAGTTCTGTCATTATTAGCAAACTCTGCTAGTCTTAGCAAAAATCATCTTGTTCACTGATATCACAGGAAAACTTTTTATGATTTCCAAAAGCCCAGATGCTTTCTGTAGGACTCGCTTTTAGCAGGTAACTGAGTGAAAGTCTTAATGGGTTGGAGTAACCTTGTTATAGTTACCTGTGTGCATTGTTTTAGATTCACTGGTTATTAGCCCCACACATTATTTTTAAGAGATTATTTAACATACTACTTTCATATCTTGTGGTTTTAATTATATCTATAAAAGGTACATCTATCATGATTTTTTTGTAGATTACACTTAAATACAGATGAGTGCTGTAAACAGGGGCAGTTGTGAGATAACTTCTATTTTGTGTTTCAGTTCATAAACAGATTTTTTTATGTTTAATATAATCTCACACGTTCTGAAACTCAAATATTTTCTAGATGCTTTTTCTGTCTTTATGCAAAAATAAAAATAACTTTCTGCAGAAAAGCAGATATTTATTCTTTATAAATAGAAAATTAGTTTGCTGTTTTCCAGGTTGCTAGCTTTCCATTGCTACCCAGTATAGAAATTTATCACCAATTTAAGCAGAAAACCAAGTAACATGAATCAAGAAAGAAGTTTAAAAAAAAACACACCTGGTGTTGGACTGATCTGTTCTTTCAACTTCTGTACATGGACATCACAAAAATCCTGATCTATTTTTACCCTGTGAAGGGTGTAACAAAGCTAAATACCAGCCATTTTATATCTGTATTACACTATGTGCATGTATAGTTTTAAGAAAACAGCAATGTTCAAAATACACAGAAGGACTGAAAGATAAAGTTGAGAGTCTGCTGCCCTGAATAGGATTAAATTCAAAGGAGATAATACATAGATAATAAGGAAACTCCAAGAACTCTAAAATTGTTAATTTCCTATTTATGGTAGACCTCTAAGAATACCTGAAGTGTGTTTGAGGTGGAGTAATGAACTTCAAAAAGATCAGAACTACAAATGTCACATTATTGACCACACTTTAACCACTTTCATCCTATTAAGCAGGACAACTGAGACAATGGAGAAGCAATAACCTCAGGAAATCTACTCTCTCTCTGGGTCCATCCCATATTTATTCCCTCTCTGGTGAGCAGCACTACCCCAGTGCAGTGATGTCCTCCTGAATAGTGCTGGGTACAAAGACACACTCTGCACAGCTCAATGCATATTAACCCAGGTGAAGTGCTGGGTTCCCAAAACAACACTGGTCCTCTTAATTTTGTCCATTCTGAGCTATGCACACTTGGGTTCCCTGTGTGTCTGGGACGGCAAATTTTCCCTTATTTGGGACTTCAGAATAGCTCCAAAAGCTGATCATCAGACCATAAACTCTTGCACCCCCTGCCTTACATGCTTTCTGCACTTAAAATGATCTTTGGAGCTAAGAATTAGTTCTGAAGAAGTGTCCAGCTCAGTGTTATTGCTTCTTCTGTAGCTATATTTTCCTTGTCCTCACCAGTTCATTCCCCTCCGGGAGCTGCACAGGCTGAGCAGATCTTTGAGCTGGGAATCTGGGTTGTGCAAAATGCAGTTTAACAAACTGTGAAATACCCAGCAGTACAGAAACAATATTAACAGTAGATGATGATTAGAGCAATTGGAGCCCAATTGTTAATTGGATTGTTACAAATGAAACACATGGACCATTAAAAGGACATCAAACATGGTGGCATGCAGTAGGGACAACAGGCTTCGGCAAAGACAAATTGTTCACTAAGGCCATATGATGACGATAAGTAGCAGTCGTTAACACCAAATTTCACTCTAATGGGATGCTCTTTGGTGCCTGGTTAATTTCCCTTTTCATCTTCTTGCACTGCTTTAATATATATATATTTTTCCTTCTATGTTTTCTTTGGATTTGTTGCTGTCAGCTGGGTGTACTTTTGCCCTGACAGTCTCCTGACAGGTTTCCCGTTTGCCTGGTTGTTTGTGCAGCCACTTCTTCGCCAAGTCACTGACACACACCAGGAGACATATCAGTCCTTTTTAGCTTGGTGGGAACACTCCAGTACACACAAGAGCCCCTAACTATTCTTTATTATCCTGCTTGCTTTTACTTTCTCTTCCATTGCACTGTTCCCAGGCTTCCTCCACAGCCATCTCTCTTACTGACACAGCTGTAGCTCCCTACTTAGAAATACCCATGGTTCTGCTCAAAGACTGTTTTATTTTTTATTTTATTTTATTTTATTTTTTCTCAATCAGCCTGTGCAGATCAGAAGCAATTCCACCAAAGTGACAGTGTAATACCATAAGCAAAGTCAGGAACAAGGCAATCCTCCTGTAAAGAGATCCTCCACACGTGCCAAGGTGGTTTGTTGGTGCTCTCAGATAGATTTGGCTCTGAAAAACAGCTTTAAGATTACATGAAAGGTGGTTTTGGCTAATTTAAAGATGTATCTTTGTATTTCTAACATATAATTACTGGAGGGGTGTGCTCTGTGCAGCATGTAGCTCTAGGCAACTATTTGCAGCACCTGAACTGAGCCCTGGGTGCATGCCACGGTGTGCCCCAAGATCCTGACTCCCTGTTTCCTACATCAGAGCTCTAGCTCCAGTGCTGGGCCTCATCTGCAGCTCTTCATGGAGGCTTTTTTCCCCCTCACAGGAGCAGGTCTGGTGCGTGTGGCTCAAGTCTTGTCCCAGGACACTCAGTGTTGGATATAGCTCTGACACTCATCCTTGCTTGCTGTTTTGTAAACCTCAGAAGCTGGCTGCATTTTCTTAAAGTTGGGGCCATGGGCTGACAGCACCAGCAAGTGACTGCACCACCTTTTCCTTAGGCTGACTTGTACAGCCTTTCCTGATCATGCAACTCAGTGCAACACTACATTTTTAATACATTTCATTATTCAGAGATGCCCGGTACACAGCTTTACTGCTGCTCAGAGGGTACATGGATGGGTCCAAATCCCCCAAACCCCAAGCTCAAAGTATCCAAGCTACAGTTCCTCATTGTGCATATTTGACCAGCCCTTTATATATGATGTAGCAATGGGAAAATTAACCCAATGGCTCTCATCAAGCATCTGTTGTGCCTATTTTTATTACTTAATTACTTTATCCATACTCCTAGCAGGCACACTAGCTCCAGTCTTCAGTAACACCATGTGTTCAGTTCATGCTGTATACATTTAAATTGTGTATTTGAACATTTTTGCAGTCTGCTGATTCTTCTCCATGCAAATATCATGTGTTTTGTGTAGACCTTCATTAATCCTCTGATGGATGGCAGGCAGCCTGATCATTAGTGTTGTATTTAATTGCTTATCAGTCACACTCTCAAGCTTTCCATCCTTTGAACTGCACATCTACTGTTATTAAAAATGTCAACTTTTCCAGAACTTTCTAGCTTTTATTTAGTATTTGCTTGGCTAGAGGAAGCCCTGAAAGATGTTTAAGTGCTGGTTGAGAGAAGAGTGAAGAGGGGAAGGATGCTCTATTCTAGCTTTATCTCAAGTGAGATAGAGATTTCCATGACTCACAGCAACATCATTTTAGCTTGAGCAACCCTTCTTTAGTTATTTATGCTGAGTTTGTATATCCAGTGGTACCAGAATCCTGCCTGTATGCAATCCTGTGTAGACTCAATGCAGGTAGCACTGTGAACAGACCAAGCCCTTAGAAAGACTGATGAGCTCGTACCATTCATGGGAAGCAAAATAAACAGATACTGCTCTAGGGGAAGAGGCAGTGAGTTTGGCATGCAGCTTTGCTTGGCAGATTAGACTGAATAAATCCATAGAGATACTCGGTCACTTAGCTGCTGCAGCTGTGTAGCTTTGAGGAATTTGAGCACTTGGTGTCCTTCAGAAGCAAGCCTACACTAGACACCAGGTGTGATAACAGCATCCATCTCCACAAAGACCTCGATTCTGCATCTGATGCTGTTAGCAGAAGCCTTTTCCCATGAGGAAACCCTCTGACATTAAGATTTCCCAGGCTGCGCAGGGCCAGTTTTAGCCAGGTGGAAATATTTCTGACATGGTTGTAGGGATACCAGAGGTAGCTCTGTAGGGATAGAAATGATTTTGATAAAAACTGAATGATGTTTTTCTCAGATTAATGCATCATATGTATTCCAAGTGCTGTCTCTCAATGTGTCTGGCTTGAATTTTGAGTAATGGAAATGAGATATTTTCCGCCTTCCTGTTTACAGTACTCTTCAGTTGTTGAAGAAATGTTTTTGTTTTCCCAGGAACAATCGATATTTGCAGTGTTTTAATCTTTGTAAACTCTGAACTCTGATGTTTATAATTACTTGCAATTATTTCTTATAGCTGGTCTTTACAACCCTAAGAAGCTATTGATGTCATTGTGTTTGCTCCTTATTAGGCAAATGATGCCCTGTAAATGTTTTTTGAGCAAAATTAATTGCTCCATCTTTTATTGACCTGTTTGGTTCATGTAATTGATTTATCTTTTATTGCTGATTGGCTGATGATGTTCACAATACAAACTGTTGGATAAAACCTTTTCTTGTGCAAAGTATAGCGAAAGAAATTGCTCATCAAAACCTTTTTCTTTGCAATAGAGGTTTTACTGATAGAGAAAGGAGACCTGTCACAATGAATGAAACACCAAGGTAATTTTTGGCTGCAAAAACTCTTTTTGTTATGGGGAGAGATAACTCCTGAGAATTGAAACTGCTTTATCTGGTCATAAGCAGACTATTCCCAACGGAAAATAACCTTGTCCGTAAATTTCTGCTGTAAATTTAACAGAGTCATCAAGTTCACTAAACGAGTCAGGGAGATTGAATGATGGAATATGAACGCAGGCTGATAGAGATGTGAAACTTTTCACTTCTCTGTGACATTAACTTATTTAATGCCAGTTCTTGAAGGTATCCAAATTCATATTGGGTATCATATATTATTATGGAAAGACACAACTGGAAGGTGAGACCTGTGGCTGCTGTATTGTCCTTAGTCAGCCTTTCCCAAGCCATCTGGGTGAAATAAATGGCATGAGGACCATGTTCATCACCCAGGACAGGTAAAGGCAGTTCTTGTTTAACCTAAATATGGCTTAAGCCAGTGTGATGCCTTCAGTCTTCTACCTACTGTACCACTCTACTTCTTTGTGGAACATCATAAATAGGTCCAGTCTGACGGCAGTTAGCTTCACGTATGCTTCTCTTGCAGCAGTGTGAAGGAGGGAGTGGATGCCAGGTCTACACAGGTATACCTTGGTGGTTTTCTACCACAAATTCATAGGAAATATGTATATGAGCTGTGGTTTATACCCATGTAGTACCTTCTTAAAGATTCATGAATCATGAAAAAGCAGAGTGACTTTACCTATGCTGTACGTCCACCTATATATGTGAAATTTCTAAATAGATCCTTATCCCCACAGGAAAGTGTTGAGGGGTCCATGAACCAGGAGGAGCAGGGCTGGGCTACATTAACAAATTGTAGAGCCCCTTGCTCTTTCCTTTTCCTGTCTAACCTTCTTCAGGATCATCTTTTAAACACAGAAAAGTTCAAATATGTAAAGATATGTACATAGTTTCCCAGAAAGTATAAACCTTCAAAAAGCAATGCCTGGAACATCATTGAGTAACATGGATTCAGTGGTGAAATGTGGCATGTGCTTGGAGTCACTGCCTGCATGAGTCCTGTGCTGATGGACAAAAAAGGTTTTGAGATCATTTACTTGTGAGCAATTTAACTCACTGCTTCTGAGTTCTTGCTCACCATTTAAAGTTTCTGTAGTTTGGCCATTCATGCAGCATCACAGGTAGTTAGAACTTAGGTGCTAATGTATTCAGTAACATTATACATGATTTTAAGAGAGCTCTTGGAAATAAAGAGGGGCATTATGCTCCCTATAAAAGCACGGTTTGATAGTCAAGACCCCAAACCAAACTGCTTGTGCTGAGGTAATTTCTGCCTTTTCTTTTGCATGAGCTGGAGTGGGACATGAGAAAGATGTTTCCCTTGGAGTTACAAAAGGTAGGAAATGCAAAGATAATCAAAATTGAATCCTTTGATTATTTGCTGCTTTTCTGTTCTAGCTTTCTAACCTGCTGCTTCTTTCAGTCAGAAAATTCATAACAATATTAATTTGTCTGAAGCAAACCACATGTTCTCATTAAGCAAACTCCCATACCTGGACTGCCTCTCCTTGAGAGCTTTTTTGCATATCCCCTCTCTAATTGTCAGCTACACTGACCTTCAAGCACTTTGTGCAGAACGCTGAAAAATGACCAAAAGCAATGTTTTAATAACTTCTCTAGCATGCTAAAACATAGGAAAAGTGCTACTTTATTGTGTGGAGCAGCTGGTACTCATTCCAGTAGGATTTACTGAAAAAAACTTTTTTGCTTCTGGCTTCAGGATGAGTCATAATTGATCCCAAGAGGATAGCTCAACTAATCTCTGAACAAAACATAATTATGATAAGTATTTTGGAAAATTTAATTATTCTGCCCCTGGGAACTTACAGCCTTTAGAAGAGATCAGCTTCTTACCAGATTTGTTTGGACTAGTGATTTGTAAAGGGACAAATAATGTTTAACTCCTATCATAAAACAACCTTAATTTCAATCTCATTAAACAAAATTAATCAAGGGACATATCCTTTACTCCAAATGACATTGGTGTGTAGGCCAAGACCCAGGTCCTCTGAGATATGTGATTGTCCAGATAGGAATTAGATAACTAACATCATTGATTTTGATGTAATTATTTACTGAACTACCTTTGTGGATCTGGGACTGGATCTTAGTGAGGACCTCTGTTTTTAAGAGATCCTTGCAAGCACCAGCTGGCATACTTGATATGGTGCAAATGCTGATGCTACACAGCAGAGTGAGATACTGAGAGAGTGGTTCTGACACAGTTGTTGGTGGCTGGTAAAAGCTGGAGACGTGTAGTTTGGGGAGCAGAGACTGAAAGCAGAACATCTTTGCAGTCATACAAAAAAGTGCAATGGTTTCTTGCAAGGGAAGAAAAGACCATATGTTAACTCAGTATTAGAAGAATTTGGCCATAGTTCACTTGTAGCTCAAGAGTATTCACAAACATCCTCATATTTTATGGGCTCAGACATCTTCTAGAGCATGTAATAAAAAATATATTGAGGCCAAGACCAGAGCTAGAGGTGTTACATATGAGTATAAAAACAAATCTTGTTCAGTATTGGGTAAAGTTTGGATTATGTTTCTGGAACTGCTGGTGGAGGGATGATCCTAGAAAAAAGAATTAATTCTTTTGGTGAATGGTGACTGGAACATTACATTCCTAGTATGTTTTAAGAGGGAGCTCTCACTGGTAAATCTGTTTTCTGTTCCTAGTTGTTTGGAGAGAAAGTGTAAAAATGTTTTATAGGCTGAGGGAACAGGGGTTGTTCAGCCTGGAGAGGAAAAGGCTCATCAGAGACCTCACATCGGCCTGCCAGGGCCTAAAGCAGGCTGCAGCAGAGCTGGGGAGGGACTCTTGGGCAGGGGTGTGTTGATAGGACAAGGGAGAATGGCTTTAATCTAAAAAAAAAAAGGTAAATTCAGATTAGCTATTAGGAATAAATTCTTTTCTATGAGGGAGGTGAGGTCCTGTCCCAGGCTACCCAGAGGAGCTGTGGCTGCCCCACCCCTGGCAGTGCCCAAGGCCAGGCTGGATGGGGCTGGGGGCAGCCTGGGCTGGTGGGAGGGGTCCCTGCCCATGGCAGGGGTTTGGGATTAGATGGGCTTTAATGTCCCTTCCAACCCAAACCATTCTGTGATTCTATGATTCCATGATTTTCAGGGGAAAAAAAATATTTATATGAAGTGCAAGAAAAACATCTCAAAAAAAAAAAAAAAAAAAAAAAAAAGACAAAACAAAGACATTTTTTACTGACTAGAAATGAGCATTCAGTCTTTCTGTCTTTGCTAAAATAGTCAAAATAATTGAAAAAATCTATCTTAGTGTCTCGCAAAAATAATGTCTCCTTTAGTTAAACAGTGTAGATATATTTTTGTTTGTTGGAAAAATTATATTATAACTCTAGACTATTTTTCTCAATTCCCTGGAATAGCCATAATAAAGGACCCTGAAGCTAAACAAGTGCTCATGCATACCAAATTCATTTTCACTATGTACCTGTCGTAGTAATGCTTAAGAATATAAACTGGTTGGTGGGCATGAGCTCCTTCAGTCTGCTGTGAAGTGTGGATCCGAACATTGTACCAGCAATTTCCATCATTCAAAAACTCAGGTGCTTATAGGAATAACATTGACAAAAATAAAAAATAAAAAAAAATAAAAAAATTGAAGCTGTAAAGTCAGACTATGATCCATATATAGCGCTGTTGTTATACAGAGTGGTGTTATACAGAGTGGTGCACAGGAAACATCAGCTGTAACCTGCCTATGTTTTCATCACCTAAGTGCTACAAGGAGGGATGTCAGATCCACTTTAGAGCTGCAGATGTTGGAAGGAACAATTTGGAGCCAGATGTGGGAATTGAGCTGCTCAGTTTCATGGTCACAAATTACACTGGTGCTGCTAGAGAAAAACTTTTTGGTCATTGAGATGGTGCAAATAGAAACATCCTTCAGAGGAACAGGCAACACTTCTGAATCTATGAAAAAAAATGGAGCCAAGCTTTGTGGAATTGGTAATCTGGACTCAGGTTTGGGGAAAACAGCAGTGATAGCAAACTGTGCAGGTACGAGGCTGCCCTGCAGTGCCTATAAGCTGCAGTGTCAGCCTTGCCACTACTTGCTTGCTGTGGAATGGCCATCCTAAGGGGGATTTGCACGGTAAATGCCACCTCTCTTCAAGGATCTCCCATAAGAGCTGCTTGCTGCGTTGTGGTCAGTGTCACATTATTAGCACTCCAGTGGGCTGGAGAAAGTGGATCTCCAAACAGAAATGTTACAGGTCAGTTTTTCACAGACCTCTCCATGTATTTATTCAATTTTTGTTTTGCAAGTAAAAAGATTTGTTTCTGCAAAACATTAACTCCTGTGCAAATCCGTTAGCCTTCAGCTGGACTGTAGAATTTCTGTAGCTGGGGTTTAGTGGATAAATTACAAACAATGTAGTTGTACACTTGACCACATAGCATACTTATTTCTCTGTGACTTCTGCCTTTACTCTGCAGGATGATCTTTGTTGGTGATCCACCTTCTTCCTTTACTTTTTTTTTTTTTTTTTTTCTTTATTTTTTTAAACAGCTTTCTTTCTCCATCTTTTCTGGTGCTGTTTATTGACATTAAAGTGTGGCTGTTGTTTAAATGAATAATTGATTGGATTCAGGGTTAAATATTGATTAATTGTTAAGGAGTCTGGATTCAAAGTGAATGGCTGTTCAAAGGGCTGGCATGTGTGAGTAGGGAAATGCCGGGATGGAAAAGATCTTATTTATTGCCTAGTTTTGTCATATATTATTACACAGCTTAAAAAAATAATGTCATACTCTTTTCAGCTCCAGATCTGATCTTGCTGTAAAAGGAGAATATTATTTTCTCTGTTATGCTACCACAAAGAATGAATTGTCACACTCATATCTACTTGTCAAGATGTGAGGAAAATGCAGCCAGCACATCCAGGTGCTCTTGTCACACCATCATGTTACCTGACCATGCCTGAGGGTTGGCTGGTGTTTGAAATCCAGATTCATTTTCCCAGATGCCCATTCTTCAACAGTAAGGTTCCCATTCCCCCAAATCTTTGAACTTTTAATGATTCCCAATATAAATCTAAATTTGGATGTTTGGAATTTTTGCAACCATGTGGTCGAAACAAGTCACAAGGATTTAGAAAAAGGCTGGAATAAATTTGCTTTGCAAAACCAATTAGTGAAGGAGAGAAATATCCCATAGGATATTGCAGCCCAGTGGACCACCACTTTAGGAAGCACACCACCCTATCAATTGCAGATCTTCCCTCCTGTCTCCTACATTACTATTTATTGTAACAGAAGATGACAGCTGCATGGCAATGGCAAAGGCATCACTGAAATCAGTACAGTTGGTTTAGATTTACTCTGGCAAAAGTAAGATTGAAGCTTGGCTTCCTCTTTTTATGCCTTGGGTGTGTCATTTCACGTTTTTGTTAAGTCTTTGCCTAGGTGGATATTGGCCAAAAACTGGATTTAATAAATGGATAAAACCAATTATATATGTATGCAGAACTTGCTTACCCATTCAAAAAAGTCCATTTTTATTTCATATTAGAACCAAGGAAGTGATACTCATTCTGGATAAAACTACAGAAATGGCATTAAAAGTGCTTTCTTCCAAGGATTTTTTTCCAAGGCAGAAGTACCTCACACCCTGATGATGACAGAGGGCTGGTCTTCTGTGCAGTTCCTATGCTCCAGTGGAGGACAGGGTAAATCTCTTCTGAATTAAAAATGAACAAGCTATGTCCTCCTGCTACATTCATATCAGGGTGATCACCCTGTCCATCAGTCTCAGCAACAGGTAATGCTGCCCAATGTTGGGATACATTAGCACTCGCCATGCAAAATATATTGGCAATAACAGTTTCTGTCTCTATTTCATTATAATTCATTTCAATATCAGTCTGCATAATAACATGTGGCAAAGAGACTTATCATGAAGTAAGGAGCCCTTTTGGTGTGAAATAACTGGTGGAATCTCTGATGGCACTGTTTTGGTGTGTCTAGTATAGAAGCCTGGATATACTGTTTCTGATGACATTGATTTATCAAATCAAGAGATTTGGGATATAAATATTTCTGCAATTGCATACTGAAAGTCAAAATCAGGAAGGGTTTCTGGCTGTGCCTCTTTTAGCTAGATTTTTTTTTTTTTTTTTTTTTTTTTTCTGAAAGCAGTGATCTGAGGCAGGCAGGATTTTTAAGGGAAAAAGTAACATTGCAGAGACCAGTGCTCTAGAGATTTTTGCTTCTCAGCATTGAGTAATACATTTCCACAAGCCAGTGATTTGGCTTGCAAGAGGGGGAACAAATAGGACTGTAAGGATTCATTTTTCTCCCAGACAGCAGTATTTGCTGCTTTGTGGGTAGGTTTGTAACCCTGCACAACAGCAGTCTTTATTACTTACTTGGCTACTCCATGGCTGGTATTGCTGCTTTCCTTGCCAAAACGTGGGTTCTTGTGCTGTGAAAGATCTGTGCTGCAGGGGTGAGAAGCAGCTACTTCTGGCCCTGCTGCGGAGGAGACGCAGCTCAGAGGAGGGCCACGAAGAGATGTTCGGTTTTTCCAGCAGCCAGACAAAAGATCTTTGTGTTTGCATTTTCAGACCATGACCCCGGGTCTCTTGATTTAATAAATCAATACGACCAGAAACAATCTGGCCAGGCCTGGATATCAAACATGCCCAAACAGTAAACTACTTCAGAGCTGTACTGCACAGCAGGGGTGAGCAGAGAGGTCATTTATCCACATCTATAAGTTCACACAGAGCTGTCCTGCAGCACTGCTGAGGCTCTCAGCACAACTCTCCACCACCCAGCTGAGAACTAAAAAGCTACAGTGAACCTAGCCTGGCTTTATAAGAAGTGGAATTTGACTAGCAGTAAGCGCTGCCTAAAACTATCTTCCCTGCAATCTGATGAACCTTTTGGACAATTTAGATCCCTTCTGTGATGTGCTATCTGCAAAAGTGCTTATAGCTAGTATTAGTTTGAAGAAACAGCAGTTTTGCCCTCATGAATCATAAGATGCACCAAAATGTGGGGTTAGTTGGGCATCTGAACAGTCAGTGCAAGATGCATCAAGAATATAGAAACACGAGTGCCCATACCAGTTCAGATGAAGGGTCCACGAATCCCAGCAGTGCATCCCATAGCTGCTCACCAAACATCTGGGTTTAGTTCCTGCAAAACCTTTAAGGGGAAGGAGCAGCCCAGAAAACCCCATGTATCAGGACCACTGGCTTTGAGGGATTCAGTGAGTTTTGTTGTGTTTTCCAGCCCTCTGCTGCCCTGCAGACCACAGCCATCCATGGTGGTGCAGCAGCTAAAACAGGAGCAGTGTCTGGGCAGGCTACCTGCTCAGATATGAGGGGAACCAAATTTGAAACAAGCCATGTTGAATCTAATATTGCTGTTTACTTTCCTTATTATAGCTTCTACTATCTGGCCTAGTGCAGTTACTAAGCTTTGAGACTGTTAGTGATCCAGATCCCTCCGTGATCCTTTTATTTTTTACTCCCTACATCCTTCAGTTCCCAGGGAAGTCTTATGTGAAAGGCTAAATGTTGCCAATAGTAATTCTGCTATTTCATTGCTGGGAAGGAGGTGGATTCTCTGGTTAATCTTCACTGTCTATTTGTACGTTGTCTATTCTGTGATTACTTCAGTGTCAGACAGAAATACATGCTGCCACATGGTATATGAGAATCTTCCCAGTTTCTTCTGCAGCAAGCACCAGGACTTATTAGCTGTCTGGTAATGGCTTTGTCTTCCCTGACTGCTCCTTTTTTACTGGTGCTATCAGTTGGCCCTACAGACTTCCCAGGCAAGCTTTTTGTTCCCAGTGTGTTGGGAGAATAAATTACTATTTGTTTTAATCTTTCAGATGATTGCTTATCAGACTGTTCATCTGACTGATTTCCTTTATTTTTTATTTTTTTTTATTTTTTATTTTTTTTTTTTGTGAGTGTGTGTGTGTGTAATTAAAAGGTTTATGACAGTTCAATATTATTATTGTTATTATTTGAATTGGGTTCAGGTTCAGTCTTTTGAGTAATGCCTTCTTAATTCTAACAACCTCTTTTTCTTTTGTTTCATCACACAGATTTCTTTTCATCCTTTCTCAAGACTGTTTTAATTAGTGGTAGTCTTGGGTTTTATACTTCCAGTTTGGCATCCTTCAGTAGTTTTCATAGTTCGTAAAAGGATTTAATTCCTTTAGCTGCTTGTTTTAACTTTCTAACAAGCTCCCTCATTTTTACTGAAGACGTTTATTGGAGTTTGGACCTACTGTAGTGGATTTTTGTTACTTCTGTAAGAATATTGAATCTAAGTGCATTTTAGTAACTGTTAAAGCATAGGGCTTCCACTGTGCAAGCTTGAATCAGATCCAGTGCATTGCTCAGTGTCGAGGCACAGGTTGCTTTTCATCTCACCATCTGCTCCAATGAACTATTGCTGATAACAGAAATCCCTGATACATGAAGAATATAATTCCTGTTTCACTGCAGTCATTGAAATCACAATTTTTGAAGATTCACCTGGGGAAGCTGCAGGGATATGAAGTTGAAACACATTTATAGCCAACTTTCATCAGTGGAGTGAAGAATAACTTGAGGAATGGGAGCTACTGTTGAATTTTGGAATGTAATCGCCCTTTCCATATATCTCAGTTCATAAGCAACTGGTACTCAGTCATTGCTGGGAGTGGTAATACTGCTATATTATAGACATCTATTGGGCTACTTGCCAATGTCATACATCTTGTACCTGCAGGGTGTGTACAGGATGGGGGAGGCGGAGATCTTAACAGCAACTCAGAAAGAAAACACCCTCTGATTGCATATCAACCACAACCTTTGGCGATGTGCTTTTACCATATGGCACCGTAGAGCTCTGAAACGCAAACCTGACAGAGCAGGCTTTTCACAGACAACCGAATGTGTTGTGTCTTGCTGTTATTTCACACTTCTTAGGTACAGCTCTGGGTAAAATTCAGCATATGCCAGCATAACCCAAAAATGTTTTTCTTTTTTTTTTTTTTTTTTGGGGGGGGGGGGGGTGTCAGTAGTATTAGGAAGAAGCTTTAGACTGACAAACTAAATGACATGAAATTGACCTTATTCTGCAATGGGAAAATATGATATTCTAATTTCTTTTACAAATGTCATATTCCCTATTCTGTATTAATTTCTGTCTGCAACAAGTTTCAAGTGTCTTTAGGAGAAACAAGATTAGGGGACAGGATTAGAATATTTTTCCCAGAAGATAAAACCATGTTTTGAATCATGAAAGCAGGAAGTGAATCTTCCCGGACAATGACCCTTACCCCGTGCTGTTAAACACTGCTACAAAACTTGCTCCAGATGCAGATGAGGTGAATGTATACTGATGCCTGTTGAACCTCTGGTATTTTGGTTCTTAAACTGTGAAAATCCTTAGATAAGATGAACAATTTTTAAGGATTAGTCTGTGCTGTCCCGGCAAAACCCACAGCAAGATGAAGATGTCATGGAGTTAAGCGATGGTAAAAGAGGGGAAAGACTCTTTTCCTTCTGAAAAAAAAATACTTTTTGTTTGAAAAAAAATAAAATAAAATGAAAATCTAATCCTCACAAACAGTAACAAAACAAAACAAAAATCATAAGTATTTTTTATACCTTTGCTTCTTGTTATGATTGCTCAGAGAAGTTCCCGCACTCATGTTGGTTTTATACACAATTTGGCAATGTTGTCACACTATTGGCAAGTACTCAACTGAACAGAAACCTGTGAAGATACCTAATGACACATTATAATTTTGGACTGTATTTGTCTAGTGTCTTGTGCATTCTTAATTATTTATCCTGTTGACTAGCTCTCAGTGCTGACAGTCCTTGTTGCAGGCTTGGCCACTTACAGGAGCATAAAAAAGAGCCAAGATCTGTGAAGCACAAGAATACTAGCATATTAGAAGCATATTAGAATTCCCCCTACTATTTTCTTGAGCTGTCAGATAACACATATTTGATCAGCTGAAGATCGATAAAGCACACACCCCACCGGCCAAGGTCTTTCTTTGGGAACAGAGCTTTAAGAAGCAAGACCATTGCAATGCAACCCTTGTTAAGCGTATGTAGGACAGGGACAACATAGCTAATGTTGGCAGTCTTATTTAGAGTCTCTTATAATTTCATTAAAATTTGATTATTTCACCCAGACAATTTTTTTTTTTATTATTATTATTATTATTTTGATTGTCATAAAGTGTTAGAGAAGATGACACTGTTCTGTCAAGTCTTACAAGTACTCTTATTAACTCTGGATGCTATGTACACTATTGGGACCTTTTCCCTTTCACAGTGAATTGCAAAGCTGAAATGAGAAAAACAAGTTTGTGCCCTTTATTGCATTTTTATGATGCATATAGGCAGTTTCAGAGTCTGTTCTACCACTGGCCTTTCAACAGAAATGCTATGAATACCTGGTTTTGCTCATGAGCTCTGTGGAGAATAGATTTAACGGGACAGAAATATCACAATGGGCAGAAGCTGAAACTGCTGTTTATACATTATTCAACCCCTGAACTGCTGTGTGGCTCCAAAACATTACTTTACTACTCTTTCCCAGGAATGATTTCAGTTAAGTTGAGGTGTCATTTGAAGTCAAGGGAGAGAAATAGGTGTGTTTAGGGAGTGGCTCATATGACCTATCTTAAAAGTCTTCTTTAGCTTGAGAAGAAACATGCCAAGAATCACATGGACATGTTTCACCATGTCATAAAGAAGATCTCCAGAACAGGCCAAATGAATCACTTCAACACATGGAAGAAAAATCACTGACAGAGGAACACGGTGCCTCCTTTGCCTTATTTGCACATAAACATGATAACTATGCAACAGAGTCACCAAGGCCATAGACGCCTTCATCTGTTTCCTGAGATCACATACTGAGCAACTTTATCTGATTCCCAGGGTACAGTTCTGCTTTATTTATGAGTCTAGTTATTTTTAGGCAGAAAAACATCGGTGCTTCTTCTGAAGAAATCCTTCAGCTTTTCATCCAAGGGTAAGGAGCTGCTTGGAGGCTAAGAAGAAATGAATATGACAGTACCTTCCACCTATATTTAGGTGTAAGAAAAATAATTCCATTTGTCGTGTGAATGGAACTGGCTGAGAGCACAGGACATGATGCACTTGAATCCTCACCTGAACACAGATAGCAGAGACACTCTAGAAATAAACTGCAGGTTTCACATATCACTTGTGTTTCAGGCTATTTTGATTTCCAAAAATAATCCTTTGGCAAAAAAGATAAAAGCACACTTGCTTATTTGTGGTAGATAACAGGTAAAAGCCTATTTTGATAAAAGGATGTGAAAAGATACAGTGACAAGCATGTAAAAGATTCATCTAACATTTGATCAAATGCTTCAAATATGTTAGAATATCTATTCCTGCTGAACGTCAGTGCTGATATGCCCTTTGGGCACACAACAAGGATAAGACTTGAATGTAAATGTGTGCTGGGAAAACTGTAGTCTAAACAGGGGAAACCTGTGCATTACAATTGTCTCTCATGCAGATCAGCAGCTGTTGGTGGCAATCTGTTGTAGATAATATTAATATATCTCTTATCACACTGTTAACCATACCTACACTTCCACTAGTATTTTATAATCCCAAAATTCTGACACAGAAACAGGAAATTGTATAGAGGGTTGTATGTCATCTTTGTCAGATATAAATTGGCTGTCCAATATGTTGTGGCTGGTTAGTCTCCCAGTGCGGATCTAGAGGAGAACTGATTCCACCCACAGATATATCACAACTCTGAATATGAAGGAAGCCTTGAAACTTGTTTAAATTAGACAGGTAGAGTGGGATCAATCTGAATACCTGAGCTCCTTCTCCCAGAGACAGGATTCATTTTATCTTAGTTTATCTTCTTTTTCAGTCAATTAATAGTAAGGGGCAATTTAGAGGATGATATATGCGATTACTTAGACATCTGCTTTGGGTTATAAATCATAACACAGATTCTCTTGACTGGGCATGAAGACAAAGGTTGAGTGATGTCTAAGCAAATGGGAACCAGACCTTTCTGAATCTTTTCTGCTCTAACTCTGCTTTTCTTCCTGCTCTGAAAGCATTTCTTCTTGCCGTTTCAAGGGCAGTACTGAATGCAGTACAGAGCAGTGTCAGGCTGGCAACCAAGCAGCAAACCCAGCAGTACCAAGGCATTAACTTCTTCTAATAAAAAATTGGCAGGCAAGTCTGAGGAGCGGGACTGTGTGAAAGATAACTATCACACTATATTTTGGAGGCAGCACTGGAGCATAGCTTTCATGGAAATATAAAATAAATGTACTTCAGATTTTAGCTTTGGGTTGAAAAGTCAACATATGTTGCTGCCTAGAACCAGTGGCTTTAGTTTGCTATGTTCACCTCTGGAAAATTGTTGCTCATCCAACTGTGAATATCTGACAGAGAGCCAGACACCCCCAAAGGCACCTCAGAAACAGGCAGTTTCAGTAGATACTGGCATATTAGCAGCATACACACACCAAGCAAATGTGTGCCGGTGAGACCTGTTCCCAAACGATGGCAAGTAAATAGTAAGTAAGAAAAATAATATTGTAGGTCAAAAGATGGCATTTCTGAAGGTTGTTGTGGTATAGTTAAACAGAGAGAAGGTGAAAGAGAATGATCTCTGGATGCAAGGAAGTCAAGGAAGATAGCTGGGACTATTGAGGTAACTCCTGAGAGAGGGAGGACTCCAAAGGGCTCACAGGCCTCTGAACCTTCCTGTGACTCTCTTGCCCTTTCACAGACATGCACTTTCCTGGGACTCTTTTTTTATGACACAGCCAGCCTGCAAAAAACAGTGGTGCCATTTCCCCAGCCCTGTCTGGCAGTTTCCATCCTTTCCTTTCTTCTTCCCTTCCCTTCCCTTCCCTTCCCTTCCCTTCCCTTCCCTTCCCTTCCCTTCCCTTCCCTTCCCTTCCCTTCCCTTCCCTTCCCTTCCCTTTGCATTTGTTGCTGATACTCACCAGATCCTGCTAAAGACTGTTCTTCAATTTGCTTTTACTGTCATTTGAGCATTTGAACACTGTCATTTGATTGAAGAGTATCTTTGGTCATCAGCTTGGCAAGCTGGAGAAGAGGACTTTAAACTAGAGTTGCCAGGGGACGCAAACCTCTATCCTTTCTGCTCCTCCCAGTTTGACACCTCTGTCAGTGATAGGTGCCCAGAGCCTGGAGAAGAATAACAGGTCAGCAGGAGAGCACCTGAAGAGTGGCACAAAAGAAGTTCAGCCATTCCAGCCATTAAGCCACCTTCATCAGGGGCCAACTCAAATGTCTCTATTGCTAACACAATCATCTCCCTGTACTCTGCTCTGGTGAGGCCACACCTTGAGTGCTGTGTTCAGCTTTGGACCCCTCACTACGAGAAGGACATCGAGGACATCGAGGCCCTGGAGCATGTCCAGAGCAGGGCTACGAAGATGGTGAAGGGCCTGGAACGCAAGTCCTGTGAGGAGTGGCTGAGGGAGCTGGGGCTGTTTAGTCTGGAGAAGAGAAGGCACAGGGAGACCTCATTGCTCTTTACAACTACCTGAAAAGAAGCTGTGGGGAGCTGGGGTCAGCCTCTTCTCACAGGTAACTAGTGATAGGATTAGAGGGAATGACCTCAAGATGGGCCAGGGGAGGTTCAGGTTGGAAATGAGGAGACATTTCTTCTCAGAAAGAGCAGGCATTAAAACAGGTTGCCCAGGGAGGTGGTGGCGTCACCGTCTCTGGGGGTGTTCAAGGAGAGGTTGGACGTGGGGCTTAGGGACATGATTTAGTGGGGACTTTAGTGGTAGGGGGATGGTTGGACCAGACGATCTTGGAGGCCTTTTCCAACCTTAATGGTTCTAGGATTCTGTGATTCTATGATTTACATGTCAGGGAACAGCAAGAGGAAAAGAGTTAATGGTGACAGCAGGGCTGGCAAGTGACATCGACAAAGCCCCTGGAAACTTCTTGGATCCCTTTTTCAAACTCTGCCTATTTCAAAGAAATCTAATCCACGATTACAGGATGAATCATATGGGAGCAGACCCTGAACACAGTCAAACAAACCCATAGGAAGTGAGTAGGAAAAAATATTGCAGAAGAAGATTACACAAAGATGGCTACAGGCTGTTCAGTGGTTTTAGAACCTGTTGGTGCACTCAGGGCACAACTCTATGTGTCACAGACTTCCTGAGTATTTAAGTTATTTTGGATCATATTAATAACAAATATACAAGTGCATCAGGAATCTAACTTACAGTTAGAAAGGTGACCAAAGCCTCTTTGTATCAAAGGTTTTGAAATTTTGCTTTTAATACTTCCATGGCTCAGTAAGAACACTGGAGAATTGGGATGGTTATGCTTCCTTACCCCACAGAAGTCTTGGTAGGTGGTTATATCAGAATTAATATGGGGAACTATGGAGTTACCAATTTCCAGTATGACAGCTTGTTTGCAGGATGGTGTTTTGCAAGCAAAAAGAACAAGACTGTATTTCTTAAAATAGACTTATGTTTTATAACATTCTGCATGACATCTCCCCACAGCCAGTGCTGTTGTTTTGTATCTTCTAGAGTCATTTGAACAGAACTGTTTCTGCTGTTAAAAGAGGGGAGAATTTGCATTTCTTTTTTGTACTTCAGTCAGAGCAAGGATCCCACTGTTAAGGTTTAGAGAGTCTCTTTGGGGGAAATGGATTGGGAGCTCAGCTATCACCATTTTCCAGTTGCAAATCTGATTGCAACTTATGTGTGAGGAAGAGCTTAGGGGGAGTCCACATTCCTGTTTCTCCTCCTTTTCTGCATCAAAATCTTTCATGGTGAAATTATATGCAAGCTTCTATAATGGGATTTATTTTAAGCCCATTGCAGCAGAAAAAGTAACTAATGCTGCCCCATGATATCTGTACTTGTGAGGTGCTTCCCTTGCATAATCAAGAACCATTTTTTTTCTGTCAGTGAGGCCAAAGTGGTTGTTACTAAAAGCATGTGAAGCATGTGCAGCAATCCATTCACTCCAAAAATAGAACCTGTCTTGCTGCTGGGAGGGTATCTGAGAATGGACTGCAGTTTCCTACAGGATTTTGCTCTTCAAACTTATCTCAATATTTCTAGGGTATGAAGAGTTTGATTTTAGGAACTGAGTTCTGACTCAAAATCATTTGAGAACATTTCTGTTTCTGCATTTGAAGCTCCCCAGGTTCTGTTCCAGATGCATTTGATGGCAGTTGAAGAGTTATAGGGGTGATGTGCTGCCCAGGGTCCCCTTCAGGATATCACTTTCCTCCCTGTGCCCAGATGACAATTCCTGCTCCCACATCCCAGCATGGTGGAGCTGATGAACTGAGCTTCCCATCCCTTGTTAATGCTTTTGACCATGTTAGACACCTGGTGTTTTCTTTCCCAGTCTCTTTTCACAGCAGAAATCCAGAGAACCACAGCTGATCCCCTGATTTTGTCACTTGCTGCCATACTTATGCAAACCAAATCTTAGTAACGAAACAGCCAAAATTATTTGCATGTGAAGTGCATATCAAAGTGTGTGCTGGGGAGCTCCATATGAGTATGAGCAGGAAGGAGAACAGGGTAGGAAGAGGGGACCTTGATATGGCCTCTCCAGGTATGCTGCAGCCCTTTGTGCCCACAAAGAGCTGTGTTCAGCGAGTAAAAACAGATCTCAAATTCATGTGAATCGATAGGCTAAGCTATAAAATTACTAATATGATATGGAGGTGTTACTCAGATGTAATAGGCCATTTAGAAAAAAATGGATATAGATTTTCTGTCTTTTACCTGATCCATTTCCTTTCTCACAAAGGAACAGCTAAGAAGGAAAGTGCAGTCTTGTTTCATAACTGTTCCTCTGATGCTTATGGTGATTCTTTAATGGAGATGCTTTGAATCGTTTGCTTTAAATTGCTGTTACATATTATTTTCATATCTGCTTTCCGTTACAGTTAAGCAAAGCACCCATTTAGCAATTCTTGCCCAAGGCCACAAGCAAACAATAGGAAGATATTTAGTGTTACTAAGAAGCCTCAGGAATGTAGTGTATGTGTTCATAAACTATACATACATTTCTGTGGAGAAAATGGGCTTGCACACATGGCTGGGATTTGTGCTCAGAGTTATAGTGCTTAGTTGTGAAGGAATCTTTATATTTGTGACCCTAGAGAAGGTAATTTCAGTAATTTATTAGAAAATGCTTCATTGCAAAAGGTGGGAGCACTCTTTTTAATGCAAAGAATGCAGTGTATGTTGCATATGCTTCTTCAGCACCTTGTTCGCAGGGTGGTTAGGCTCACAGCAATCAAAATTAAAAGCAAATCCCTAGATGAAGCAGTAAAACCCCTGGATTCAGCCCTGGAGTCCCTTAATACCAGTGTTGGAGCAGATGAGTGATGGGGCTGCTTATAGAGATGATTGCAATTTCCTGTTATTATGATCTGTCAAAAATGGTGGGTTTACCCAAACAGGAAAAAATAAAAATATCAAAATGAATCTATCAGCTTCAGCAACATTTTTCTCAAAGTAAATAAAATGCTCTAAGCCACCCTGCCTCTCCCTATCACACATGATCACCCCCTGCAAACTTAAGGAACGGCTTTGAAAGCAGCAAAACATTCTGCTTTTGACATTTTCTGAATGCATCATTTTTCGCTGTGAAGTCTTCTCATACTTCAATTTTTTTTAAACCTTTGTGAGTTATATTAAAAAAAACAACGCAAAGAAAAACAAATGACAACAGCAACAAAACAACACATAATTCACTGAAACCTTTCCATGAAATTGTTCCTATTTTGTTTTACAGACAATGAGTTCATTGAGCTGATGTGTTCACCTCTGGGTGCTGAGGAATGTGGTAAGTTTGGGATTTGGGAGAAGAAAGGATTCTGCTGGAGACACCCCATATAATTCTTCACTCATCAGCCTCTGGTAGAGGTGCCTTTAATTATTTTGCTCTTCAGATATTCCCTCATGTGTACATAGTGGCACTTGTCTGCACTTTATAACCAAGGGTTATCAGGAATGGGCATTTGAATAATGGGAAGCTATATCATGGTATATCATCTAGCATATTATAAAAAGCAAGGGACGGGTTCACAGTCTTTCAGCCACTCTGATGGCACAACCTATTACCTGAGTGCTGTGAGAATGAAAAGGCTGCATCCTGTGACAAAGTGGTTGGTGTATCTGCATGTACCTCTTCACTTACATGAAATTAAGTTGCCTAATGCAGATCTCTTTCCAAGTTTAGAAGATAATTGGCTGGATGAAACTAAACACAATCTGAGCGAGGCCAAGAGAATTAATGATTCGTCAACTCTGTGTTTAGTAACAGCAGAAATTAAGAGACTGTCAAAAAGATGGGCTTCAAAAGGTAAATAAAAAGGTTTTATTATAAAGTGTAAATCAAACTTTTATGTTTTTCTAATTCACATTTTCATGCTCAGTATTTATTACATATCCTGTGGTTTTCTCACTACCTTGCTGTTAATTCAGTGAGACAAACTTAGTAGGTGACTGATTCGGTAGTAATCTAATTAAAATGCTGTAAATCATATTCACCCAGTGTTTAGCAGTGTTTGGCTTTAGGTCCTTTTTGAAAATTTGTTCCTAAAGCATTAGGACACTGTGTAGTGGAGATACAGGATTAAGGTTTCTTTCTTTCTTTTTTCTTTTTTTTCTTTCATTTTTTTTTTTTTTTTAAGACTATTTCAAAAACAAACCAACAAACAACAACAACAACAACCAACCAACCAAAAAACACACACAAAAAACCAAAACTTCAATAAATGTAATCACTCAAAAAAGGAAAGAAAGGAAGTAATAATCACAATATGGTGCTAACAACAACAACACAAAACAGAAACAACAACAACAAAAAAACCAACCATCACCATCACCATATAAACACACAGAAGAAGTGATTCTCAGCATAATTAGGTTTAGGTTGGATATTAGGAAGAACTTTTTTACTGAAAGGATTGTTAGGCATTGGAATAGGCTGCCCAGGGAAGTGGTTGAGTCACCGTCCCTGGAGGTCCTTAAAAGACGTTTAGATTTAGAGCTTAGTAATATGGTTTAGTGGAGGACTTGTTAGTGTTAGGTCAGAGGTTGGACTGGGTGATCTTGGAGGTCTCTTCCAACCTAGATGATTCTGTGTGATTCTGTGTGATAATTACTGATGGAACTCTATCACTTAGTGCCACCCTATTTTTACTACACAATGAGGAAGCTGTGCCAGAGTCAAGTGACACAAACTTCTTTCCTTAGCCATGCACAGAGGGGATCACAAAGTATTTGCTCCCTAACCACTCCTACAGGGTATATTGGGTGAATCTAATTACTGGTTATTGCAGCCTGGTCCCGCAGTGATCCCTGAATTACACAGCCTGGATTTCAGAGACCTCAGACAAGTCCATCCCAGCCAGAATTTTCCCAGGATGTGGAAGATGTGCCTTTCTTAGGAACAGGTTACACGTTGGTCCATACATTAATTCAAGTACAGATTTGTCCCATGTCGAGAAAGGCACTTTCCCTGAAAGACACTGGTACCAGTGGCAGCTCTGGACTCTTCTGGGATGTCCTTGTGCTTGGGGCCTGTGATGGGAAGTGTGCTGGGATGGCTGGTACTCAGTTGCTTGCTCTGAAGGGGCTTGTCTTCTTTTCTGCCTTTAAATTAAATTCAGTCTCTCTGGAGGAGTCTTGTAGATAATACAATAATGCTGTTCATCTGGCAGCACAGGCATGTTCTCTCATGCTCATTCTTCTAACTCCAAAAGTTAAAAGGTTGTAAAAGCACAGAAATTTGCACCCAAGAATTTTAAGGGAACCAGCCAAGGTACTTTCAAATTCCGTTAAAACTGATGGTTAGAAAGACCAGGAAATTTAAGGAAAGGGAATACACCAATGTTTTTAGGGGATAAATAGAATGACTTGGGTAATTACAACTCATTCAACATGACATTGATCACAGAGAAGATAATGGGACATTCAATCTGGGATTTGACTGATAAAGAATTAAAACACAGTAATGCAATTAATGCTAATCTGCCCAGGACTATGGGCGATAGATCTTATCAAATTAAAGTGGCTAACTTTACTTGATGGCTTTGCAAGCTGTGTTGACAAGGGAAATACTATCATTTCGATGGACTTAAACTTCCCTAAAATATCTGACTTAGTTCCACATAGAAAAATAGAAAATCAACTTGTATGCATTAAATTGATTAAAAGCTGTTAATGGGCAGGACTCAGAATATTCCTGTAAATTGGGGATTTTTACTGGGCAGGTGAACTGATAGTTAAGACTGCTATTTAACACTTCTGTCAATGTTTTGAAAGAAAGCATAAAAAACTTCCTGATAAAGATTAGTGATGACAGTAATATTGGGGGAGTAATAAAGAATGAGTAGAGGGGTGATGGATGCAGAGTGATATGAAACGATTGCTAAACTAAGCTTGGCCAAGAAGCATGTGTTTTACAACAGCAAATATAAAGTCATAAATTAAATGTAGGAAGTGTTGATGTTGGATGGAGGCCGCTGCTGGAGAAGCTGATTCCCTGGAAGACTGCTCAGGATGGATAAAACAGACTCAGCATGACCTTCTGATCTGGGGTCTCACCACATGAACTGAGAGGCTCCTTAGACTATCAAATAGGGGAATACCAAATTGGTATAGTGAGGTTTTAACATCCCATGTTGTTTTAGAATATATCTATACATGACTAAAGCCTTCATTTTGCAAGATAAGTAGTGCCATGCTGAGTCCTTTCTTCCATTAACTATATGCTTAAAGCATTTGCTGAGCTGGGGACCTTCACCACAAGATATTTTTAAGATATTCTTCCATTATCTTTTTTTTTTTTTTTTTCTTTCTTTTTTTTTTCCTCCTGTTGGTTTCAGAAACTCATTTAGATGCAGTGGTTTTCTGTGGTTTAATTTACTTTCTCTATGTTATTATTGTCTCCAAACTGTGTATATTTACAAAAGGAATTAAATGAGTACTATTTATTTTACAGCCTGTAATGGTCCTTTTGGAGAGAAGCCATTATGTAGATACTTACAGCATACATCTTTTCCTATTAGAGAGCTCTTATGACATAAACACAACGAAACAAATATCAGGCTCAGTCCTGAAAACAGTTTCTCACTTTGCTGCAAGAAACATGCTTTATTTCCAAGAACAGCTCATTAAAGACACTGAAGTATTCATTCAGCTTAATAGAGGCTGGAATGTCTCCTGATTTCATCCCATTACAACAGATGCTTCGTCATTGATATCTAGGTAAAAGTGTCATTCAAAAATTAATATGCTTGTGTATGATCAAATGAATGTGAAAAAATCTCAACCTGTCTCAGTAGGAAAGTTCCTGTGGCTCCCAGTTTCAATGATGATGGGATGTCTGCCAGGATACAGTCCGACAGTACCCTACTAACTACTGGCCTCCAGGTGAAACCCATCAACCATGACACTTTAAGGCCAATCATCACACCAGGTTTTTATCCAGCTGGTTGCCTACCTATTCAGACCATAACATGCTAACCTGGATACAAGACTATTGTGAGAGGTGGCTTTGAAAGCCTTGCTAAAGTTGATGTAAATGACATCCACTTCTCTCCTGTTGTCCACAAATCCATTTGTTTTATTTTAGATGGCAATCAGATGGATCATGTTTAAACCATCTCTGGTCCACTGACTGTTTTCTATCATCTCCTTCCACCCATGAGCAGAGAAATTTCTCCATAGTTTTCCCAGAGATTGGAGTGAGGCTGACTGGTTTGCTTTTTTATCATTTTTAAGATCGATTCAACATTTGCCTTTCTCTGTTGGTGACCTCTTATGATCTTTGTGACCTTTTAACAGTTATAGAAAGTGGACTCTATTACTAACTTGGCCATTTTTTTTTTTTTTTTTTTTAATGGGGAGTTCCACAGGGGGATGAAAAGTAGAATAATGTAAGTATTGCAAAGCATGCTGCCTGAATTCTTGCAAATGAAACAAGTTAAGATGCCCCTTTACCTTGTTTTCCTCTTGCATATATTAGATTAGCTCTTTTTCTTGACAGTGTCTTCAGGAGCTCTCCATTTGTTGTGATTTAGACATACAGGTCTTTGAGGTTCATTTCAAGGAGTAGGAACTGAAAGCATTTTTCTGCTACTGGCTTAGTTTGAAATTCTCTCTGAAAACACTAATAGTTGTTGGGCAAGGAACAGATGAAAGAATTAAATTCTTTCAGTCCCTGGACACCAGCTCAGTTCAGCTCAGAGAGCCAGGCTGGGTTTAGCCACACGTGACAAAACAAGGCTCTTGACACTGGAGCATAAGGAGTAGAGGCAGAGCAATACAGGTAGTGCCTCGTATGGTTTAGTTTTGTGACATTTTCCCTTTCTAACTCCTAGTTTCTTTTGCTGGTAAGTTTGTTAATCTCTCAAAGTGAGTCCTGATGCCTTTTTATATATATCTATATATATTTTAGTTGTTTACAACTAATAATATCTAGGGATAAAAATATCATGTTAGCTGTAGTAAAAGCTTTCTTTCAATCATGTTGTTGAGAAGGTGTGGCCTCCTGTGTTTTGAGATGATGACTTAAGTCTACAGCTAGAAGGTCTGTATTGCAGAGCTGTGCTTTTGCCCTTCATCTGAAAAATGTTCCAACATAAATCTAGTGTAGTAATCTTCAAAAAAAAACTAAATTTTGTACATGTTTCTCATCAGATAGAGAACCAGGGCCAGGAGAAGCAGAGAAAACTGCTTAGGTAAAACTGCTGTGTAAATTTGAAAGAGAGGAAAAGGTGCCATGGCTGAAGATAGCAGAAAAATGTTGGTGTCTGAAACATCAAGTGAGTAAAAGGGAAGAGCCTTACTATCATAGTGGTTAGAGGACCACAAGTGATTGCTGAGAGGGAGGCAATAACATTTTATTTGATGTTCTCTATTACAAAGCTAGCAGATATTTGCTGATCAGCTGGCAGAGCTGTAAAGTTCCCATGCATTATGCACTGAATCCTATATACCCCTAAATGTTTCTTTTAACAGTGCCATTAATCCAAGACTTGTTTGTTTCATGCCCTTCCAGAATGGGGAGATTGGTCAGATGCAACCCTTGCAAAACCAGAAAATTTGTAGGCAAGCTGTGGACTTGGAAGCTGGAGCGGGACAAAAGCATCTAAAGGACACAATATTAAAAGGTTTGCCTTCCTCCACCTGTGTCACCATCACATAAAACCTTGCATAATAGAGAATTTCCTATATTCATTGATGTTGCTGAGCTTCATTTTTCTGCAAACAGAACTGACACCTCCAGTTTATAACAAAGGCTGTCTTCATGGCCAACTGACAGGCAGAAACTGGGAAGTGAAAAAAATTAGAAATTTCAGAGATTAACGGGGTAACTGGTGCTTTTGCTGTCTTCTGCAGCCTTCATATCAAGACTGGATGCCTTTCTGGAAGGCAGGCTTTAGCCAGATGCTAATTATTGGACTAAGCACAGGAGCAACCAGATGGAAGCAACCAGAGGATCGGCAGTGGTCCCTGCTGACCTTAAAATCTATGACTATCTAACAAGCAGGCATAAATAGACACCCAAGCAATGTGCAGTTATTAACACAATTATAGTATGGAGTATTTATGGGGAGCAGGAACTGTTCTTGCTCTACCAGACCTGCATCTCATTGCTGCTTTGGCAAAGAACAGCTTAACTTTGCCTGTGTGGTGGTCTTGGTATCTTCTGTGAGTCCTGAAGTGGGACTGTGCTCTTACCGGTGTTATCAGTGTGCTGATAACTGGAGCAGGACAAAGGTAGCATCCTAATATGAGCTTTGCATTTACTTGTTTCAGTTATTTACCTTGAATATTTCAAAAGGGACCAAGGTATAAACTGGTAGTGTTTCCTCAGCACTAATCACTTTTTGAGGCTGTAAATCATACTAGTTAATCATACTAATTACATAGCAAAGCATTTTAAAGTGGTTAAATTTAACTATCAACACAATACTTTTATGGCTGCAGTAGTAAGTAAGAATTTTGTCCATACTCTTGAAATTCATGGAAATTCTGAGTATCATCTTCAGTGGGATTTGGATAAAACCCAGTGACATTCTCCTCCTATTATTATAGTCAATAATGATGTTTCATTGACAATAATGGGGCCAGAAGGAAGCCATGAGGAAAGTGTTTAGTTTTAAATGATCTGTCTTTAATTAATTCCCCCCTACAGAGTACCAGGCCATAGAGTTGCCTTAGAAAAATGGCTTCTCACTGCAATTAAATGGGTACGACTAACTTTTCCTATACAATACTCATCAGTATAAAGAAAATAAATGCTCCGGAGTAAACTTATTTTGCTCCATGGTTTAATAAATGGATTAATCAATAAAAAGAGGGTACTCCATCTCTCACAAGCACTTTACTCTAGTAGCTGGTCATCATCTGCCTAGAAAATGATTGCAGGACTCCCAAATGCATCTCCTTCATGCATTACACTCTGCTCAGACCAGTGGAGGAAGAGATCTCCAGCACACAGGGATTAGGCTGTAGACTAAACAGGCAAAGAGAAGAAATAGCCAAATCTAAGAAGATTTGACATGAGCTTTGTTAAATGATTACCCTCTTTTTCATATTTGAAGTCCAAGCTCAGTGTATGGCTACATTACAGTGCTTTGTAGGTTAACAGACACCTGGCATTTGTAAATGGCTGATAGAAATTCAGTAGTTACTGCTTATGTTCAAGGTCATGGGACTGGGAAATGGGAACCAACCCACAGCCAGAAGCGTGCTCTCAGGTGATGTAGCTTGGAAAGCTTTCAGGCAGAGAGTGGAGTGCCTTTCATAGCTTTATAGCAAGATCATAGCTTCTGGAGAAGAACCTGATCTCTGAACATTTGCAAGGAGTGTTTTTCCTGGTTTGTTTTTGTTTTCTATAATACATGCATTGCAGACTACCACAGTCTCCAGACTTTTTTTAAGGGAAAAAAGTCATTAAGGGGTAATCATTCCACATTCATAGGATAGTTCACTGGCAGTATTTGCTTTAATTGATCCATTCAGGAGAGTTATGTTGGTAGTGTGAATATAATCGACTAGCAGTAGATTATTATTTCTGTCACAGAGCTCCTCTGCAGATGTGATAGAAAGTAACTTCGGTAGGGGCTTACAGGCTTTGAAGAATCTCATCAGCCCTGAGCAGTGCACATACTTGTATGCCACTGAGATAAACATGAAATACAACATTCATAACATTCATAAACACCAGACCCTTGGGCTCAGAACACCTAATGAGTGTGGAATGTGTTTCTTGTATTTATGTAGATGTTAGGGAATGCTACATATTGACTGAAAATAAAGCACTGTTTATGCAATGCTTTTTGTAAAAAAATTGTATTTATATTTATACTTAATACTTTGGAATAACATCTGTTCATATTAACTTAGGAAAATTATTGACTCAAACACAAATTATTTGAACAATCATAGATTTCTGACTGACATCTTGCTAGCAATATTTGCATTTTATACCTGTATCATGACAGGTCTGGAAAATTACAGCTTACTAGTCCATTAATATTCAGAAAAGTACTGATAACGTTCTTGTTGCAAGAAATTAATTTTTTTTGTCATCTATCTTTTAGAAGCCAAAACCCAAATTAAGTGAAATTTGTCTCAGATTACTATGAAAATGCCGTACCTGTAAAGAACAAATAGTATCCGAAATATATCGAGGAGTTTAATTAAAGAATATTTATTCATTTAGGATTTAATACTTTAATCAAATTCTTTCTGAAATCATGGCATGAATGTGATCCTGCATTTATGGTGGTGGCAGGGAAACACCTTCGCTGTTCCACTGCTAATAAGTTTTATAGAAGCTATGATTTAGCAGCGGTTCCCAAAATCCTGATTGTATTATCTCCTTACCCATGATCAGTACGTTGCCAAGACTTTTTTTTTTTTTTTTTTTTTTTGTATTTAAATTAAAAATGAAAATACAGCACGTGCAAATTCTGAAGTAAGCCAATATATGAATCATTTAAACTGCAAAGTACACCACTCCAAAAAATAGTGTAGAGTGTATTTCTGAAAAGAAAATTGTGCGATAGAATGGCACCTTCTTATCCACAGATTTGTGGCTTCCTATGTGTATTTCAAGAAGATTGCTTTGTTTTAGTGACAAATGCACTTTATTACTGTTGTAGCTAAGATAACTGCACAGCAAAAAGGCAATGAGCTGTGCATTGGGTTCTTTGTGTGTATTACTGTTGGAGACTTTTTCCTGTCTCTGAGAAGCTGTGCCTGTGCAAAGCCATTGAAAACAATGGTATTGAAATAATAAAATAAAATAATAATAATAATAAAAAAGGCTGCAAAACTTTTGCCTTTGCTGCAAAATTACTTTAAGATTTGCAGCTCAAGCCCTGCCCACACAAAATAATTTATGGTCTGGAATGAGATGGTGCTTTTATGTATGCAGAGTACACTGGTCTTGTAGGTCACATAAACTATAATCTACGTTTGTGTACATGACACATTTGAAGAGGAGAGGGAAAGGAAAGGGAGGAAGGGGAAAAGGAAGGAGAAACAGAATGAGTGCAAGCTTCAAAATGTTAAACGTGCATACCTGTATGGCTGGCAGCAGGAGATTGGCAACTCTTGAATTTGTGTATGAGATAAAAATGATACTCCTCAGCCAAGCCACCTTTCTCACCCCTTCTCAGTCCTCATGGGACTCCAAGAGACAGACTGCATGTGTCCTGGGCTGGGTGTATAGCAGGAATTTTGCAATGAGGATGTTTTGCTATGAGAAATGAGCTCTCCAGCCAGAGTGATATTTAAATTTATCTGGTCTCCAGGGTATTGCAGCAGCTCATGGGAGATCTATGTTATCTCTGTGGAGTGTAAGACTCCCACTGGAGGGTTTATTGAGGTGAAAAGCCCTCATTTAAGTCTGCAGAATGATTTTTGGCTGCATCTGCTGTACACTTATTTTTGCTTTTCTTTTGTATCCTTCAGGAGAGTTTCTCTGAGACTATGGAGTAGCCCCATATGACAATGACTCAGTTCCTGAGTCCATTTCATTTGGAAACCACTGAGAAGCAATAAACACAGAATCCCACACTGACATTAATGCAAAACCATTTTTTAGAGCAAAAGCTGACATTACCAGGTGCCAACTGATGCCTTTTACGAGCCACTGACAAGTGCTATTTGTGGAGACAATTCAGCATTTAACTGTGTGTAAGAAGTGAGAAACAGGGTTGCCTTATTTTTATATTATTTAGCATAAAAACATCACTTTTGCTTCTCAAATGTTGACTTATTCCTCTTTCTGCTGCTTTACTTGAACGGATGAAGCCAAATTTATCTAGGGTATGATTTTGACTTGAATTGAGATGAAAGCCACCTTTCATCAGGTACCTCATGCTCTGTCGTCCCCCTGCCATTCCTTCTCTCCTATTTGAGCACATTATCCACTTTATTATTTTAATTTTATGTCAACTATTGCCAAGGTTGATTTGTTACTGTCTTCCCTGACCACCAGATATGTTACCAGAAATAATTTGAGAGAGCCAGACTTCTTCAATAGAGAAGTCAAAGCTTTAGAAATATTTGTTCAAGTTTTAACTCATCCTTGGAGCCTTTTTGGTAAGTGAACAAAGAGTTGTGATTTTTACACAGATTCCTAGTTTTCCAGTACCTTCTTTATTTCCATAAGAGTTAAATGCTCTGGCTAAAAAAGCAACAGTATTCTGGAAACATTTTCTATAGACAGATGTTTCTCTCCTTGTAACTCTGCTGCTGGCAGGAGAAAGTGCTCTGGGTGGCAGAGGGAAGCTCCTAGGGAGGTACATATGGCTGGGTTTTGAGCTTTTCATGTTGCAGGGGATCTGTGCATTATGGCTCTCACATATAAGGTTTCCAGTAAACAGATTTACTAGCAGGGCTTCTAAAGCAGGCTGTAGGACTTGGCACAAAACCATAAGCTTCCACTTTGTTTATGATCATTACTTTTTTGGCTGAACAACACTAAAAACTTTATTATCATTTGTCTTCAGATTTCCCAACATTGCACCAGGACAAGTCCAGTGGCAGCAGTGGGAGGAACAAGGCTCTCAGAATTAGTACCATCTAAACTAGGACTTTGTAAGGAACTTGGTGGTTTCAGGATACTCCTTACTTCAGAGCCCAGGCTGTGACATGTTTCAGAGAGAAATAATCTAATGTGGTTTTCTGAGGTTTATTATGATGTTTCAAGTTGTGCTGTTGGTAAAGGAGGCCTCTAGAATCACTAGCAACTTATGAAAGGGTGGAAGAGTGGCTGAAAGCAATGATTGTCACTAGAGGTCCCACTGCTCCTATCCCTGTTGGATTGGACCTCATCTTTTATGTTATTGTGAGAGATACACAATAACAACACAAGCAAACAGACTTATTGACCTTGACAATTAATGAGATGTGCTGACAGCAGAGATCTGCCCTTCAATGGGTTTAAAAATCAGGGAACAAACCAAGGTCTCTGGGTAGTGCCTTGGATTGTATAGTCCTGTCGGCAGAAGCTGAACTATTCCTGATAATATCCAAATACTTGCAGTTCAGCTTTCAGAGGGGACCCATGGGGTGATTCAGAACAAGAATCAGAGAAAGAATCTGTCTAAGCATCAGGTACTTTAAAAAAAAAAAAAAAAAAATGGACATAAAAAAAAAAAAAAAGAGAGAGAGAAAAAGAAATCTTTGAGCTATTAAATGTTGAAAGCAAATCTTAATAATAGGAACATTTCTGATTTTGATGTACAGTATTCAAACTTTATAAGCCTCACCATATTATGTTAAGAGCCTGTTTTGTTCTTGACTGGTTTTCAATTCATTTGGAACAGGCTCTAAAAATGGGAGGGCATGTGTGTATACATACAGAGCTACAAAAAGTCTGAGCTAGAGGTAGACAGAAAAATCCATGTGGTTTTATTTTCAGCCTATGGTCTGTGGTTCCCCAGAGGGAGGTTGAGGGCAGGGGGCTAAGAGGGTCTGTTCTTTCTTTTTAAAGATCCTCAAGGAGTAATTAGGAAAAAAGATAGGCTAATCTCACTATCCAGGGTTTCCTGCCTCTGTGGGAAATATCTGAAGGTCTTCAAATTGGAAAAAACAGACAAGCTGAAAACCATTACATGATTAATCTGCAGCAACACTGGAACATCACAGTGTTTCTAGACTTTGCTATGAATTTGCCTGTTTCCAGGGGGTGTTGAGTGAATAATGTCCAACAAATAATTTATATGACCTGCTTTTATTATTATTATTATTATTATTATTCTTTTATTTTGTCTGTATATTGATCACAGTTTTCAACTCTGCCTCTGGGCTTGTTTGTAAAATGAGGGCCCTAATGCTTACCTACCACAGAGGTGTCTTATGAGCACAGCTGGGCAAACCCCACAGTCTTATGATGCAGCCCAGTGCTTCAGGCTCTGAAAGTTCAGTGAACTTCAATGTTAAAGAGGCCAGGTGGGATCTGTCTCATAGAGCTGTGCAAACAGCCTCACTCTAGGACAGAAAAGGCTTTTGAGAACACTGTGCTGGGTTCTATGACTGTAGTTCCAGCTTGAACAGATTCAAGGGAGAACAGGCCTGGTTGTTAGATTTTGTTCATTCACTCTGTTGAGTCCTTTTGAAGGATGGAAGGTGTTACCAAAGTGTATGATGAATTATTAATTCTTAATAAATGCACCTAATTTTAAGTATACCCTGCACATAAGAAGGCCACCTCACCTATACAAAAGGAAAAAAAAAACAAAACACAATAACAACAACAAAAAATGTGCTATTTTCAACAGTGGTGTGTACAAGTACTGTATATAATTATGAAGCCATGCAGAAAACATTCCAAGCTTTGATTTTGTCTCTTATAAATAGGAGTCCTGGGCTAACAGTTTTCTGCTGACCCATGAAATAATAATTGTCATGGCCCCAGAATCACTTGCACGCTCATTAACAGCTTTAATGTATGCTTATTTTATGCTTATTTTAATAAGCATAGTTCTTCTTGATGTATAACTTCTGGCAGGACTAAGCTCTGGAAACTTCAGTGGGTTAAAGAGTAGGGTCCCAGAGGTCCTTGTTCTGGCAGAGCTCATTGTTGGATTGGGACCTCCTCTATCATTTGCATGAAGGTAACTGTGAAGAAGATGCAGTCTCATGGCTAATGCTAGTTACCTTCTAAGGCTTCCCTACTGGAAAACAATATGATCTTTTTCTGCTTATAACTGATTTCATGCAAGATACTTCTATAGTACAAGTCCTCAAGAAACCACACCAGAAATTTCAAAGAAACAGATCTTTGCTGACTAAGCTGGGAGCATGAAAGTCCACTGCACTTTTGTTTCTGCTTTTTTTTTTTTTTTTTTTTTTTTTTTTTTTTTTTTTAATTTAGGTATAGATTTATGTGGCTTCTCGGTTATAATCTGAACTATTGACCATTACCAGCCAACAGAAATGACAGAGGTCTGCATTTGAGTTTGAATGTCCCAATAACTCCTTTTGACAATCATTCAGCTTTTCACTTAAATAGTTTGAAGCAATTGCCCCTTGATTAGTAACTGGTGAGACAGGTCTGGTCAATATGTCTCTCTTTGAAGAAAATGTTGAAGTACTGATACTACTTTCATTGGGAAAAAAAAAAAAAAAAAAAGCTCTGCATAAAATAACATGATTTATCCAGGAGGTATGATGAGGATGTTATTTTTAATGATAGCTCAGCTAAAATAAAATGTGCAATGACTCTAGGAGGTTATCATCTGAGAATCAGAATCTCATGAAGACAGAAAAAGGGCAGCATGAAAAATTGATCATAGGGATACATATCTAGCTTACACAGAGGACATTTTTCAAAGAGGAACACCTTTCACACTTTCTGAGGGAGCTCTACCATTTGAAAAGGCATTTATCAGAGACAGGAAACAAGAGTGCTGTGAAACTTTCAGCCTGAATCTGAAAGCTGGCAAAACACATTCCTGTATTTGTTGCACACTTGGAAATTTGGATACATTCATTGAAAGCTCTGGGTAAATTGATATCAATTTTTGAGTGATTCTGGACAGGTTTGTGTGTGCCATGGAAGCCTAGGTGACAACCTAATTGCTGTGTGAATGTAATATCCATTAAAAATTGTAGAAGCAGAAAGCACTTAAGAACCTCTTAAGAAAAATGACTGTGGCTCAGAAAGGCCACATACTTACATGTCATTTACATATTTAAAGGCCTACTTTTAGTTTGATACAATAAGAAAAGCTAAAATAAAGCATGCAGCATACCTCAGTCTGTTCCTTGATTTCTTCCCAAGATGAACAAGTGCGTTTGTGTGTCTGGTGCTTGGCTGTTTTCTATCAACTCAATTTGATTGTAGAAGACCTTGATGAAGGGCTTAGGTCTATGAACTTTATTATTATTACTATTATTATTATTTAAAACCCTCTTAGATTTTCCCCTCTGAGCGCATTAACTGTTGCACTAGTTTGGATCATGCTACTGCACACATTACTGAGAACTGCTGCTAGATCAGCTGTTAGGTCTCCTGGCCATGCTCCCAAGCACATGACATATCTATCAACAGTTTACTTCTCACATTTGTCCATTGTATTTCTGTCTTTTTTCCATGCTTTTAGTTTGGACTCATATAGCAATGTTTGTTGATTTTGATGATTTTTTGTGCCAGACTGAAGGTGCTGGAACTTGGGTGTGCTTATTTATTTATTTATTTATTTATTTATTTATTAATATACGTATATTATATCACCACTGTCAGCAAAGACTCCAGGAATTCATCTCTGTGAATAGGATAAGCACTTTTTTGGACCAAGCTCATTTTCTGACAGTCAGTGGAATTAATGTTTTTGCTTTGCATACCACAAGATAGTTGATTATTTTGCTGGACTTTAGGGAGAACCCATGAGGATTAGGCATTCTTGGAAGGCAGATATTTTTCTATGGCTTTTTGAAATCTATGTAGATATTTTATAGTTTCCAGTCTTTTAAAATCCCTTTCAGAGATAGATAATGTTATTCTTGTAGTTCGCATGTGACTTTCCAATGCAGAGATCCACGTTCAGCCCATGCTGCTTGTAGTCTACTGATGGATTTTGTGTTAAAAGTTCATTTACTGTCATACAGAGATAAAGGCATTACCCTGAATGTATACATTTTATGGAATAAGTAAAGCAGACCAAGTGTTGTGCAGTTCATAACACTTGTACTAGACAGTAAAATAACCTCTGAAGCTAATGATATCCCATTCAGCCCAGAGCAACCTGCATCCTGCTGTGAATAGAAATGGCCTGAAGTAGTGCTCATGCCTCATGCTCATTGCCACCTCAGGAAGTGAATGCATTGTGTCTCTTCTTTGCTGACAATGAAGAACATGCTTTTGACATAAATTGCAGGGAAATAAAGATTTTCCTGTTTATAGCACTCCAAAGTCAAACTCAAGGACAAATTCACTCCAAGGACTGTGCTGGACTGAATTTAGCACAGGGACATAGAAAACAGGAGCAAAGATACACCACTCCTTTTCGTTTTCTGTAATGTGAGGTCTGTAGACCAATTTAGATCTTACAAGCTGCAGCAGAGTTCTTCAGAGTCCCTGAAATCCTACAATTGGTCATGGGGAAGTCAGTGACTTCTCTCACCACGCCATTACTGTAGCTCTTTCCATCAAAGGGAAAAGAGCTCTCATGCACCTTAGGCAGCTGAGCTCTGCTACTTTCCTAGCCAGCAGTAACACCCCAGAAGCCACATGGGCCCTGACTGGAGTCAGTGGAGTCACAGTAGTTTTCTTTGGCAGATAGCCAAGGAACAGGGACAAGGAGACAGGAAAACAGGCCTCCAAAAGTATGTAACAGGAAGAGTTCAGCTGACAACCAATCTGTGAGATGCTGGGGCAACTAACATGGCCATGCAGAACATTTCCAACAGATCTGTAAAGTCAAATGGCAAAATGGCATTGGTCTCTGAACAGACATCAGTTTTCTTCTCACAGTTTAACTATATTTCAAAATAAGATCAGTTTTTGTACTAGACATATTCTTCCTGATGCATTGCTCCAGACTGATGGAAAGTTATTTTATTCCATAGACTTTCAAGGGATTATATTTTTTTTTATTCTGCCATCATTTAACAATTTAGTCTTGCAGTCTTCATTAGTGTATTTGATATAATATTTAAGTTCGTGTGCTTTAAGTTTAGGTGTGTAGTGACTTCCTCATATGCATGACTTGCAGCAAGACTGAAGTTTTAGGATTGGAAAGTGTATGGAAAGGTAGAGAAAAGCACAGAGAGAAAAAGACAGAAGTGTCACCTTAGCAGACTTTCACAGAGATCTGAGACAATACCGGTTCATTTTTGAAAGTAAGTTTCCTCCTTTGGGATTGTAGAAGATCAATGCTATTAAGCAAGAGCTATCTCGCCAGGCTTCTACCAGATGTAAATTTCTATAATACCAAACTCAGGAAAGGAAGAAGGAGTTTTAGTCTGCAATAACAACCATTAGAGAAGAAAAAATGTTTTGATCTTTAAAATGTTTACTTTCTACCTGTGAATTGAACAGAGATGTATAAGGTTAGTTAAGCAGAATTTTAATTTTAAAAATAAGGAGGGAGTGTTCATGTCCTCAGGGTAAAAAACTAGATGCTTTCTTCTCTCTTTTTGTCTTTTGGAGAAAACTGCACTTGGTTGTTGTAGGTTTTGCAAAACATTGTGGAGACTGTTGCCTTTGAGTATAACAGAGGTGTAAGCACAAGCAGGGAGAAAGAACTTTCAGCCAAAGATCAGAGGTGGAACAAAACAAAATTACTATAAATCTTCCACAAATAAATTTAGACTGTATTTCTCCAATAAACAAGGCTGTCTTTCAGTGACCTTAATAAGGTCAAAGGAGCTTGTCAAATCTTGAAGCAGAGCTCATGATATATTACGTGATGCGGTAATGCAATAGCAGAACACGGGACCCAGTGGCTGGGGAGGTCCCTGGGAAGCTCTGTGAGGCAGGAGCTCTGCAGTGGTGCCTGCAGTTGGCAGCCACTGCTGAAGCCACTGTGGAAAGGACCTTCTGCCTGGCAGAGGATAGCCTGTAAAGTGATATAACTACTGGGTACAGATGGCCAAACACCCTTTACTGGGCACAAGTGCAGCTGGAAGCTCTTACTGTTGCCACTGCCACCATGAAAAGTGATATGGAGGACTGGCTCATCTGTCAGTGTCACTCATGTTATTTTTCTGCATACAGTGTGGGTCAGTTCAGTTGCACACAGACATGGGGCCATCTGAGATGTCCAAGGGTCTTCCACCTGCTGGAGGCAAGTCTTCTGCAGATCCTGCATCTTTCCTGAAAAACACACTTGGTTGTCCTGGGTACCCATGGGCATTTTGCATGGCAAGGGCACCTAGGTTTAGGAAACTAATTGTGTTCCGACAGGGTAAATCATCTACATCTACAGAAATCATTGTCTGCATCTACAATGCAGACACTTGTATGAGCTAGTCAATATGCCCATTAAACACACCTTAACTAAATCAAAAGAGATTTAGTCAGTATAAGTCAATGGGATCTATGGGGCAATTCATATCCTCCTGAAACAGACATCTAAAATAGGTCATATGACTCCCACCCCAGATGTGCTGATTTCTCTTCTGTGACTATAAAGGGAGATCGAAGTAAGACTCTGCTATAATCCTCCATTCTTCAGATGTCAAATACAAAAGTGAGACCAATGCCTTTCTCGTAATGGTTAGGTGTGAACCCTGATGAAACTTCCTAAATTCAAGAGATTCTGGTTGGATGAAAATGGAAGGTGTAGTTTTAGTACCTTGTCAATCAAAGTTTTGTTCAAGGGATGGGGTCAGCTGTCATCCCCAGTGATGGTAAAATGGTAATCAGCTCGACTCATGTTGCTTGGTTTAGATCAGACCACCTGCCTGAGTATGACCATCAAAACACCAAAGGCAGCTGCCCACTTAAACAACTGTGGGTCAGATGACATTCCCCTGTTCAGAAATCAGTGTAAACTGATTTGCTAAACTGTATAGACATGTTATCCTGTCTGTTACCAACATTTGTGGTATTTGCAGTGTTGAAACACTGTCTTGTTTGTTTGTTTTCTCCTTAGTCTATCAATGTTTGTTTGCAATCCAGAGCAGAATAGGTCTGTAGACAGTGCTATTGCATGTTTTGCCCAAAATATCTGAAGACAAAATTAACTGATATCAGCAATTACAAGACTACAGGACTCATAATTGACATCCTTTAGAGTGACTATATAAGATAAATGGATGTGAAGTCACTAAACTGGTCTCTGATTATCCCTTAAAATCATGAACACCCTTGCAGGTAACACTTGGGATGTTATGTAGGAACATAAATACAAAATTTATTGATGGCATATTGATTTTATACAGTGACTCAAAGCATTTATCTTAGCTCTACTTATTACTTATCTTATATCCAAGGATGGCAGCAGCATCAGATTCCCACTAATGGAAAATGCATTTCAGGTTTCTCTGAAGAGTGATACAAATTGTTTGGTAATAGTATTTTGCATAATCACCTGTTTAAATAATTACCAGCATCTTCCTCCTCCTGATGTTCTCTGATAAACCTAATGATTTCAAAAAACATTGTACAATCTTCTCTAACAGGCTCAGACATGTCAAGGTTTTCTGGTCTAACAGTCCACAAGGTGAAGAAATCGTGCTTAGCATGCATAAGACATGCCACGGTGTCAAAGACAAGTGTTTAGCCAAACAGATTGCTAATATGTAGTGTTTTCTGCCCATATCCAGCTGATGCTGCCTTGCATCACAGAGCATTTGGGTTGCTTCTTGGATCAAGAAGAGAGAAAATAATTTTGTCTTTGGGATTAAGCTGGTGATTAATCTTTTGAGTTTTTGTTTTGATTATTTATTTTATTTTATTTTAGATAGAGTAACTATGGTTACTTGATGCAGTTGTTTGAATTTATGATATTTACATAGCCTTTTCCTGTGAGAAATCTATTCCTCAATAGAGCTGAAAGTGTACTTCAATAAACAGCAGTATAAAATGCAAAACATGTTGTGGCTTTACTTCAAAATTTGTTTTGCCATTTCTGTGAAAGTAAAAGAAAATTTAGGGAATATGTTTTAGTGGAAAACTTATTTTGCTTTCATTATGGTTATATTTAAACATGATGGAAGCTTGTAAGTTTTCTGCAATGACACATTGAATGCTCATGGTAGACAGAGATGGTGACATAAAAAATGTTCATAGATGTGTATATTTCTCTTACTGAATCACAGGCCTGTGGACCAGGTGGGTTCCTTCAGTGCATAGTGTAGAACAGTCAAATATTTACCCTTGAAAGAGTGAGACTGCCAGAAGGTGAGAGGTGCTCAGCAAAATAAATAAATAATAAATAATTAAATAAATAAATCTGGAAAGAGTCAGTCAGACTAGGATGGTGGTTGAGATTAGTTTCTTGTTTCAAGCAACCCAGAAGAGATCTACAATTCTCCTACAAGGGGAATTTGGATCAGATCCAAAATGTGCTGGGGACACCAGAAGCCTCAATGGCTCAAGTTCCCAGCCTCCCCCTCCCCCTTCCCAGGCAGATTGCTGCCACCTCCCCCAGAGATGCCTGCCAAGCAATAGAATAAGTCAGACTACAGATCTGGGTCAAAAATATCCTTTTCTATAATTTATTGGTCATTTATAGCTTGACTCTAGTGATCCCATCACCATTTGTGACAATACCATTGAGAAAGTGGTGTTTTAGGGCAGGGTAGTAGAAACTGCCACAAGAGTATCATCACTTTGACTGTGGTACAATCAAACCATGGCATCAGTCTTGACACTTCATGATAGCAATGGCACATCTCTTTCTGGCTCTGTGTGCTTGTTGCTACCATTTTGCTGGTTCTTGCCCTTTAAATTGAACAAAGCCAAGATGTTTAACGATCCTTCTCGGTTTAGTGGAAGTGAGGTCATTACTTAACTGATTTCTGTGTCAGCATCATTGTTTTTTCCACTAAATGTCTTTATCTTTTCTTGTGCTTTCATATTCCTACGAAGATAACAGATCCTCAGTAGGACCAAATTTTAAATATATTGCTGTTAAAACCTGCAGATACCAATGAGCCAGAATGAATGTTTAAACCTCAAGGGCTTCCAAATGTCAAAGACAACATGGGATTTGTGCAAGGACCTGTTCTGAAAATTTCTAGAAAGTCTGCCTGTTTGCAAACAGCGATTTTCAGTTAGTCCAAGCACTTCACTTAAAACTCTAATTCTCAAAAATTAAATCTTAGAAAATAATTACACATTGTTTCAGTTTCTGTGAGGATGTGCTATGCTATTGTGTGCAATTATCATTGCCAACCTGTTGTGAAACAAAGTACTTAATGCTAAAAGCAGCGGGGATGACGGGCATTCAAGCCTTCCTTTTAAAATCTCATTGGACTGTGTGCACTGGAGTTAATGTAGTCCATTTTCCTCTAGGTTGTATCCTGTGGCTGGCTATCTACTGTCTAATGAAGTGTATGTTCATGTTGCATCTTTTAATACTTTACAATCTTTTGTGGGCAGCCAGTTTTCATGAAACATCTCTGAGATGTGCTCTTGTGTTGAATTTGGCTTCGTTATAACAGGACAGTTGCACGGTCTCTTTTACAAATGCGCTAAACACAGCTTAAATTTTATATCCTTAGAAAAAGAGGCTAAAAAGCCTTGGCCCAAAATAGTTAATAAAATTCAGAATTTGCTTGCTGGGTGTGCTTGTGTACAAATCACTGTTGCAGTGGCCAGCTCCTGTATCTGCTGGTCATTGCATGAATCCATGCCTCGACCAAGTGATGTTCTTAAAGACAAAAGTTGCCTTGGGACTGTTTGCATCAGGAAGGTCTGAGGGCTATGACTGTCACTGGAAAGGATTTGCTGGTTTAGAGAGCACTGTTTTGTCAAACGAGTGCTAGGGGGTAACATTTTGTAGTTTGTAACTTAGGCTGGTGATTGCAGCAAAATTGCTGCTTGTGGCAGAAGCAGATGATGGTTCTGTCTGCAACACAGAGTCAGAAGATTTGAGAGAGGTTTTAATGAGGCAAAATATTGTTACCCTGCTCTAGGCCCAAAAGCCTGACATCTAGTCATGAGCAGAATAATTATCCCTGCTAAGGATTCCTTAAAAAATGTTCTTAAAGCATGTCCAGCTCCTGCAATGAGACCATCTAGTTTGTAAAGCATTTCCAAGTACCCATGAAGGCAGCCAACGCTGAGATTTCACTAGTGGTTTGAAGGCTGGGAGATGTGTAACCAGCTCCCCCTTCTCCAATATGGATACAAGGCAGTGCAAAACCAACTATTTGTCTTGCTGAGCTCTCTCAATATTTATTTCAGTGCTCTGGGACAACTGCCCTTCTGCCTTTGCAGAATTCAGTCCTCAGTGCACTGCAGAGGACATTACTCTGATTGTCTCCCAGATCAGATGTTGGACATGTTTTCCCTCACTAAAAATGATCTGCCACAGAAATGACCTGTTCTGAACATTCTTTCCCTTTGGAAATCTCATCTAATGGTACATTTTTCCTCTGACTACCAGAATGCTAGTGAAAAACATGGAGACTAAATTGTAGAGGTAGAAGAGGGAAAACTTTGGGGTTTCTAGACTCTTTTCTCTGGTAATTATCAAATTTCTCAAGCACACATTCACAACAGAAGTGAAGGTGGGGAGGGGTTTTAAATATAGACTATTATTATATATACCATCTACGTTATGTGTTGATATAGTTTTATTTTATTAACAGGTTAAGAATATTGATTCTTTGGGGCAGAATTATCTTCTGAGCTCAGCACAATTATGTTATTTCCTTCTCCCAACATCTCGGAAGACTTTGGTGTGAAGCTGTATAGCTGAAGCCTGGGCTGCTGAGGGAATCTGATGTCTGCAAGTGCTTCTGCCAGGATCTGTGGTGTTACATGGTGGTGCAGGGCTCCCATCTGAGCCCAGGTGGTATTGGAGACCTCCAGAAACAAGGACAACAGAATTTCCCTTGCATTTCAGGCCTGGCACTGCCTGAGAAACATGGCTGGACTGTCCCACCTGAAGCTGCTCAATGTATTTCAGTTCTTTTTCTCAAACAATATTTTGTAATATATATTGAGGCTGAAATCTCACTCCTCTCTTTTTATTCTTAAAGTGCTGGAAAGTGACTTTTTAAGGTGCATTTTTGTGCTCTGCCATAAGAATACAGAACTGAACAGAGGTGCATCGTCCCTGTATTAATGTTAAATGAGGCTTTTCATAAATCATGACTAAATTTCCTATGTTAAGTTACGCCAGAAATTCTTAACTTAGTGCTCAGTGAATTTAAAGTAACAAACAAAGATTAGTTGATATGTATGTTGCATATCTACCTAAAACCACATTACAAACTCCATTAAAAATTTGCAGATAATTTAAATGCATTAATTTACATTAATGCCATTAAGTAGGGATACAGTGTATTTTTAATGCTGGAAAATGCCTATCTGGCAGCTTAATTAAATATTTAGAACAAACAGAAACAGCTGAGATCTAATTTTCAAATGTTACTCAGTCATATTTGGAGAAAGGTAAATACACCTGCATCTGTCTATCTTTCCAAACAAAGAGGTTGCCAGCTACAGGGGATCACTAGGAGATTTATATGTCTCTTTTTTGTCTTTCATCTACCTAAAACAAATAAGATTCATGCTGCAGCTGTAAGGATGGAAGTAATAAGGAAAATGGCAATCAAGCAGAAGATCATCCTTTCCCACGAGTTCAGTCCTCGCTGATGAAAACAGCCCTTCCACTGGTGGCTGTGACTGGCAGCCCTAATTCTACTCCTCCGCAAGTCTGGAATTCTATTTAAATCTTTATACTGGAGGATTTACCATGTTCATCCCACTTGAGACTGATCATCTTCACAGCATTTTCCTTTCACTTCAAACACTGCATTCACTAGAACTGGTGCTAGTGTCCATATCCCACCTGGTCCCACCATGTGTATAGATCCCAGTGCATTTGCAAAGGGGAAGCAGCACACAGGTTAGTACTGGGAGTATTTACATTTTTTGTTTGCTTGGCCCAGTTGAGAAGGTCCCCTAGGGATAAGGCTGAAGGGTGTCTTTGTGGTTGAAAGAGCCAGAAGCATTTGAAGGGGAACAAGCAGTGCCTCGACTGTCCATTGCTCTGTACTCTGGTTTGCATACTCAGTATGGGAGTACTTCACACCCATTCAGGGTGGTGAAAATCACAGGACAAGGTACTGGAGAACCCCACCTTGGGAGTCTTTGGTGTCTCTGGACCATAAACAGATGGAGCAGGAGTGTATTGCTCCCTTGGCTTAACCTCCTTGGGTCACTCTGGCTTGTGCCCGTCTGGTACAAAGCATACTTTAGCACTGAGGTGTGAGGTGGATATAGATGTTCTGGGGTATCTCTGTCCCCCTTGCTGTAACTTCCTGTGTAAGAATTTATTTCACTGAAGGAAAGAAATGCAACCACGGATTAAAAAAAAAATATATTTCTAGTTTTGGTCAGCCAAAGTGGATCCTGTAGTGTAGGGCTGGTGCTATTCTCCTCTGGTCAAGCTGATGCCCCATTGGAGCTTTGGTATTCTTCAAATATGTTACCCTTTTCTGAAAGCACTGACGAGTCTTCCTCAGAAGAACATAGAATCATAGAATCACAGAATATCCCGAGTTAGAAGGGACACAATGACCATCGAGTCCAACTTCTGGCTTTACACAGGCCCACCCAAAACTCAGATCCTATGCCTGAGAGTGTTGAACTCTGTCAGGCTTAGTGCTGTGACCACTATCCTGGAGAGCCTCTTCCAGTGGCTCATTTTGGCTGCCTTTTTGCCATGGTAGCTACTAACACAGCTACAGAGAAGAGGTCATTTAGCAGGATGCAAATCCTGCCACAGCCATGTGGAAACACATGACCCAACCTAGAGCAGTGGTAAGACTCTTCTAATTTATGACCCATCCTAAGGGGGCAATTTTGTCACCTGGGATATCTTTGGTCATCTAAGCTATCTGCATTAAGCTGGCAGATATTTTGTAAGTCATAAGGAGGACCTGATTGTTTCAGACAAGAGCCTGTACATATCAAAAGTCTCTAATAAATCAGATGATTGTGTTTTTCCAGGAGTGCTGGCCTAAAAGGGGTGGTTCAGCCAAACACTTGTGTCTGCAGAGTGTGCCCATGCACCTGCTCCCTGTGGCAGTATCCCCAGCAGTGCAGTGGCTGTGTTTCTCAGTAGATAACTGTTTGAAAAAAATCAGTGGCCTTATAAAGACATGTTTCAACAGGGTGAAATCCCTCTGGCCTGCTGTTATTTTTATACCTGCCAGCTTTCCCAATGGGTGAGTTTTTCCTCCCCTCATTGAGTGTCTTAACAAAAGTCATTAAAATTGCCACAAAGCTGTCTGTTGTGAGCAATTCCTGTGGTGAAAGAAAGCAGACAGGAGGATGTTAGAAGAAACGTGTAGTTTTGAAGAAATCTTTTCATTCTGCTGATCAATTTGTCCTCTTCAATCATGTGAAATAGAAGCAAACGCTTAACTAATAAGACTTTTTTGTAAAACTTCTTTCTCTTGCCCTTGTTTTATATTACATGAATCTACCAATTTGCCCTGAATAAATAAAAAAAGATTAATAATTTCTGGATGTTCATGAATATATCTACCTCTCATTGTGAAGCCTATTTAAATGATTAAAAGGAATAATAAGTACAGTATTTTATGTTGAATAAAATGTCTTTTATTTGGGCATTAACACACTGTGGTTCTTACTTACCAATGCCCCAAGCAATTAAATTCTCATGAGGTAGATTAGCCTTTGAGGGCTAATCAGAAACCCAGTAGAAGCATGTTTGAAGGGGCACATATTTCAGGAGCTGGTTGAAGCATGGATGTTAAGAGCTTGTTTCACATGCAAACTGTTCAGCACAGAAAATGGTTTATTGTCACCAGAAGTGACTGTGAATCCATTTTCCTGTCTCATGAAAAATGTTCAAGCTTCACAGAGTTCTTTGTTCCAAACCCATATGTATTGAAGACCTTTCAAAATGTTTATGTTTACTTATTTATTTTTCTTGAGAAATGAAGAAGGGAGGTAGAGGAAAACGGAAGACTTGGGAGAGTGAATAGCTTGCTAAAGAAGTCTCTCTCCTGCATGCCCTGTAGATGCTCTGTTCTCCTTTGTAAGAGGAAAGGGACACCATTCAACCTTCCTCCAGTTTTGATACCACTCTGAGTAAACATCCATACACAAACACATACTGGATTAACACAGTTTGTGTCTCCTTTGTCTGCATAGCTACTGATTGTGAATTTTAGTTTCTCATCCTCTCCAACAGAAGAGACCTGGTCTTGGGGACAAGAAAAAGAGCAAAGGCTCTCAATGACTCATTATTTCTTAACAAGGAATGGCATTGAACATATTGTCACTCAATTAACTAATTATTATTATTATTATTATTATTATTATTATTATTATTATTATTATTATTATT